>WAAF01006609.1:338745-764258 GCA_013400475.1 Tricholaema leucomelas
TGCCCAGGGAGGTTGTGGATGCTTCCTCCCTGGAGGTGTTTAAGGTCAGGCTGGATGAGGCCTTGGGCGAGCTGCTCTAGTGGGAGGTGTCCCTGCCTGTGGCAGGGGGTTGGAGCTGGATGATCCTTGAGGTCCCTTCCAACCTAAACCATTCTATGATTCTATGATTCTATGAAAGCCTTCGACCAGATCACTCATGCACAGCACATGCACTAAAAAACCAAACCAAACAAAAACCTCCACACACCTCTTTGAGAGACTTCTTCACCTCCACTAAGGGATGCCAGTGGGCGATGGGCTTGCGTGGGTATGCCAGCATCTCATTCCAGTGGTCTCTGCCCAGTCCTTCAGCATTGACCCCCACACGGCAGACCCCAATGATCTCATTGTGACCTACTCTGGAGAAGAACAGAAAATCAACACAATCAGCTCTGGCTTAGGCTGCCCAGCTGCTTTTTGAGCATGAGTTCTGACCCTCTGCCATCAGTGCCACTAGACACAGGGCTGGTGAAGGTGAGCTGGCGTAGCTGCACAACAGCCTGGTCTTGTCTGTGTGGCCACCACAGAATCCACAGAGATTGGAAGGGACCTCCAGAGATCTTTGAGTCCAACCTCCAGGCCAAGGCAGGATCCCCTAGGGCAGTTCACACAGGAACCTGCATCCAGCAGGTTTTGAACATCTCCAGAGAAGGAGACTCCACAGCCTCTCTGGGCAGCCTGTGCCACCCTCCCTGTAACTCATGTTGAGAATGTTCCAATTTGTAGCCACTGCTCCTTGTCCTATTGCTACTGACCAGAGAAAAGAGATTGGCCCCAGCCACTTGACATGCACCCCTCAGGTATTTGTACCCATGGAGAAGATCTCCTCTCAGTCTTCTCTTCTTCAGACTAAACACCATCACTAGAAATAACTGTGGAAAGGTCCAGAGACAGAAGCTGGAGGGATGTGTGATGTAGTTGAGCCCAGAAAGATCAGGTCCAAGTTCAGCAATGGATACTTCAGACAGCAACTGCTGCTCAGAGGGAGAGCATTGGCTGCCTAAAATGGGAAGGTGGTTTTCAGGACAAGCAAATAGCAAAGGAGGACACTCAGGGGAGTGTCATAAAGAAAAGCATCATCACAAAGCTCTGAGCAGTCTGATCTAGTTGAGGATGCTCCTGTGTACAGCAGAGAGAGTTGGACTAGACAACCTTTGGAGGTCCCTTCCAACCCAGACCATTCTGTGGATTGGCTTTACCACACCTCCTACTCCAGCAGGTGATTTCCCACAGCCACCAGCCCCACTTTAACAGTAAATCACTGGGGACAGATTGAGTCGACAGAGCTGTGCCATCCAAACCCTGAGACTGAGGGCAAGAGCTGCTGAGCACCCAACCAGCACCCAATGCATTGTTCTCCCCTCCAGCTCTGCAGAGCCTCCCACCTACCGATCGTAATCCATGACGGAGATGAGCAGACTGACTTGATCCATGTTTTCGGGGGGGATGTCAAAGATTATTGCTTCATTGTAAGTGGGGTTCAAAGTGTTTTTCTTTATGGTGGTTTTCTTCTTTTTCAGCCTTCGCCCATCGCAGAGCAAAGACACTTTGACATAGGGATCTGGAGAGGAAGAGAGGAAGAAAAGCCCTTCTGATTCTGGAGGCTGATTGTGTTACCATCACCGTGTGTGCTGGTCTGAGCCCAGCTGGGATGTTTTGGTGAGAGGAATTGGATGATAGGCTGTGAAAAGGAAACAGTGGTGATGTCTGCTGCACTCACAGGCTTGCTGAGATGTATGAGATAACAGTTTGCTCTCTGTCTTTGGGGCTGCACTTTTCTCTCTCTCTAACCTGCTGTCTGTGTGATTAATCCTTCTGCTTCCTAACCCCCCTGGCTGACCCTCCAAACTCACCTTGAATGTAAGGCAAAGTCTGGGGTAAGGTAGAGGGGTGGGAAGAAGGTGGAAGGGTGGTTGAGAGCCCCTCCTGGGGGCTCTGGTTTCTGGGAGGGCTGTTGTGTTTCTGTATTATCTTTTTAACTTGTCTGTTCCTGTCTTTAGCTGTAGGTCCATGACCCTTTCTTAATCTTGGGGTGAAATGATGGATTCTGGATGAAGGATTCTGGTGGAAAATTCCATGCTCACATAAAACTGCTGGAGTCAATATCTGCAACAGATATCCAGCCCAAATGATGGATCAGAGCTTTGACCCTGCAAGCCCTTCAGTGGGCAGGGGAAGAGTTGGCCCTGAATAGCATATTCATGGATGTAGTCACCTCCCCTGGATTCATCCCCATGGGGATGGGTTTAAAATATAATTCTGCTGTCATGGTTCTGTTTGTAGCTAAAACCCAGAGAACTCTCTGCCATGTTGTCCTTTGTTTCCATGAGGACACAGCCTCAGCACCAAGAGACATATGCCTGCTGTCCATGGAGGCCACCTGGACAGAGGAGGAGGAAGCGTGGGTGTGATGTGGTCCTTGTCAGCCACCCAGCACCTACCTGAGTAACCTGTGATATCCATAGCTTTGAGGTTCCTGCATTTAATGACTGTTAAGGTGAGGCGACCTGCAGTTGGCAAATAACAAAGGGAAAACATGATCTCTCCCAGGTCCACGCTTTCCTTTAACAAAACAGAGAAGACATCACATTGGCGACGTGCAAGAACCAGCCAGGCTGCCTCCAGCCTCCTCCACCGTGCTCCCTGCACTGGAACAGGCTTTTCTCTGCTCTGCCACTCTCAAGTGCATAGCCCTTTGCTGTGTGGTGGTGCTTCCAGTGTATCCCAGTGCTGTTTGGCTGAAAGTGAATGTAGGCAACAGGGAGTGTGTCCTAATGCTGCTGCTTTAAATCACTGCCTCAGCAGGGTGTGAGCAACCTGCTGCACCATTACAGCTCTGCCTGCTCCATCGCTTAGGCAGAGTGAAGTGAGAGCTGACACCATTAAGGACATCAGATCAGCATCGGGTTGTGTTTGAATGCACAGTGTGTGTCTCCCTGTGCCGAGTGTGTGACACCAGCCTCTGTTTGCTCAAGCGAAGGAATGCAACACAAACAGAGCGAGGTCACAGGGAGGTGAGACCTGCACAGGCAGCAGTGCTGTGTGCTCTGGCTGTGCAAGCTCCAGAGTGTGTCCAGTTCTGGGCCCCTCAATTTAAGAAAGATGCTGAGGTACTTGAATGTGTGCAGAGAAGGGCAGCAAGGCTGGGGAGGGACTGGAGCACAGCCCTGTGAGGAGAGGCTGAGGGAGCTGGGGGTGTGCAGCCTGCAGAAGAGGAGGCTCAGGGCAGAGCTCATTGCTGTCTGCAGCTCCCTGCAGGGAGGTTGTATCCAGGTGGGGTTGGGCTCTGCTGCTATGTACCCAGGGACAGAACAAGAGGACACAGCCTCAAACTGTGCCAGGGCAGGTTTAGGCTGGATGTTAGGAAGAAATTCTTCATGGAAAGAGTGATTTGCATTGGAATGGGCTGCCCAGGGAGGTGGTGGAGTCACTATCCCTGGAGGTGTTTACAAGGAGGCTGGATGAGGCACTTAGTGCTGTGGTTAATTAGAAGGGGTAAGTGCTAGGTTGGACTCGATGATCCTGGAGGTCTCTTCCAACCCAGTAAATTCTGTGATTCTGTGACTTTCTGGTACAGTCACTGGGGCAGTAATGGGGGTGAGGAACTTCACTGGTACCACACACTGGCAGAGGGTGCAGATGGCTCTCAGTAACTGACTGATTTGCTCTGAGCTGAGCACCAATCACAAGGTGGTTACAGACCTGGCATACATAGCTTTGAAACAGAAGAGAGCCATGAAGTGGTTGAAGTGTTCAGGGGCAGCTGAGCTTTCAGGTTATGAGATGCCTGTTATCATTTGGACAACCAAACCCTCTGAGATGCCTTCAAGAGCTAAGAAGCACAGTGTGAGGCAGGGGTGTGCATCAACAGCGAATTTACCAGCAGATGGCACTCAGAAACATTTGGCAGCTTCTGGATTCCAGAGGTCAACACAATTTACTCCTTTAATGCTCCGTGAAACAACTTTTACACATCATCCTTAGCACCTCTTGTACATGCAGCCTTGACTACTACACCTCTTAAAAGCTCAGCCCATCAGCGCCTTGCTCACAGGAGGTCAGGAAGAAGAAAACAAGCAAAGCAACAGCACCGTTTAAACCAGAGAGCATTCTCCTCTGCAGCCAGCAGAGAGATTTCCAAACACTTCCCAAAAATGGGTTTAAAAGGGGGGAAAAAAATCATATTTTGTACATACAGGTCCCACATCTGTAGAGCAAACAGCTCTACAGATCTGCCTATTTTTAGAAGGGGAGTGTTTGATGTGTTTCAATGAGCCATAATGATCTGCTGAAAAGGAGCTGTAGCTGTTAGTAGCAGACTGATAGCACTGGAGAGACAAGTAAATGCATTAGCCACTTAGAGCTCTGCTAAGTGTTGGGAGGAAAGATCTTGTTGATGGATGAGAGTTTTGCCAAATGATTTCCTTCTTCTCCTCTGGTAAGGCAAAGATTAGATATTTATTGCACTTAGCCATTTGGAATACTGATGAACCTTGCATAAAAGTTGTGATTCTTGATGGGACTTTACTTGCAAAGAAATCGAGAGGGTCCTCAAGCACAGCCTGTGTGGAAGCAGCAGCAGCAGCAGCCAAACCTTGTCTGGATGGCACAACAGAGCAGTAGACTTGCAAGGACCTCAATCAATGCTGTCTAAGGAGGTTTCTAAGAGTTTCATATTCTCACCCACTCAGAGTTCCCACTCTGCTCTCTTGCTCCCCTTAGTAAATCAATGTCAAGAGATTGCTCCTCACAGCCATGAATACAGGAGTGCAGGCAGTGTCCTGCACTACATCATCTTCTAAACCTGGCACTCCACTGAGGGTCTCTCCCAGCTCCCTGAGGAGCAGTGTCCAGAGGAGCTGTGTCCACTCACAGAATCACAGAATGCCAGGGGCTGGAAGGGACCTCCAAAGCTCATCCAGATCAACTCCCCTGCCAGAGCAGGATCTCCTATACTGGATCACACAGGAACACATCTAGGCAGGGTTTGTGTATCTCCAGAGAGGGAGACTCACTGCCTCCCTGGGCAGCCTGTTCCAGGGCTCTGTCACCCTCACAGGGGAAAAAAATTCCTGCTCATGTTTAAATGAAACTTCCTATGCCTCAGCTCCCACCATTGCCCCTCGTCCTGTCACTGGGCATCACCCAGCAGAGCCTGGCTCCAGCCTCTTGGATCTCATCCTTTACATATTGATAAACATTAATGAGGTCTTCCTTCCTTCTCCTCCAAGCTGAAGAGCCTCAGCTCCCTCAGTCGCTCTCACAAGAGAGCTGTTCCACTCCTTTAATCATCTTCTTGTAGGTTACAGGCATTGGGACAATTCCAAACTTCCTATCACTACCTCTTAGGAAATAATGGAAGCTCTGAATCAATAACTTGAAACCAAAACTCTTTCCCTGATGCACAGGATCATTAAACTAGCAGTGAAGTGCTGCTGACCTGAAGAGCTCCTATCAGTGCTTAAGTGCATTCCTCTCTTCTTGCCCACACGACTGATCTGATGTATTCTTAGTCACCCAGAGCTTTCCTTGGGTATTATGAAAACTGTGTTTACCCTTCTCAGTTTTGATTAAACAGAAGTGTCCTCAGGTGTATTGCAGCTGGCTGAGATGTGCCATTTCCTAAAGCAGGGCACAGAGAGAATGGTTGGATGGCACCAAATGACGCACAATGTTCTGCTGGAGCGTAATGTGTCCTGGCCATGGCAGTGGTTCTGCTCCTTGCACACCATCTCTGGAGGCTTTTCCTTCTCCCGCTCTGCTCTGCTCTGCTCAGACCCCACCTGGAGTACTGCATCCAGTTCTGAAGCCCCTGGGACAAGAGGCATGTGGAGATGCTGGAGCATGTCCAGAGCAGGGCCAGGAGGATGCTCAGAGGGCTGCAGCAGCTCTGCTGTGTGGACAGACTGAAAGAGTTGGGGCTGTGCAGGCTGGAGCAGAGGAGGCTCCCAGGTGACCTTCTTGTGGTCTTCCAGGATCTGAAGGGGGCTACAAAAATGCTGGGGAGGGACTTTTGAGGCTGTCAGGGGGTGGCAGGACTGAGGGGAATGGAGCAAAGCTGGAGGTGGGGAGAGTCAGCCTGGACATGAGGAGGAAGTTGTTGAGCATGAGAGTGGTGAGAGGCTGGAATGGGTTGCCCAGGGAGGTGTTTGAGGCCCCACGGCTGGAGGTGTTTCAGGCCAGGCTGGCTGAGGCTGTGGGCAGCCTGCTCTAGGGTAGGGTGTCCCTGCCCATGGCAGGGGGTTGGAACTGGCTGATGTCTGTGGTCCCTCCCAACCCTGACTGATTCTGTGATTCTATGATTCAATAACCCTTCTGTTGATGTCTCTCTATCTGTGGGGTTGGGTTTGTGGTTGGTTGGTTGTTTTTCCCCTTGTGTGGTTGGTTTATTTGTTGTTGGGTTTTGAGGGGGGCTTTGGTGTTGTTTTTTCTCTCCCATTAAGTGAGCTTCCTTAGCCAGCTAGAAACACTTCCACTCTTACTCGCAGAACCCTCCCAGCGAAACACAGACCACGCACAGGTTAAAACCTCCATAGCCTTCTCCTGCCACTTCATGCTTCATGTGTTTTTACTCTGATGAAACCTTTTCCCAGTTTAATTCCTACCTATGAATTCTTCTTCCCCAAAAGGATTGTCAAGCCCTGGAACAGGCTGCCCAAGGAAGTGATGGAGTCGCCATCCCTGCAGGGATTTAAAAGCTGCTGTGGGACATGGTTCAGTGGTGATCTGGCAGTGCTGGGTTAATGGTTGGACTGAGGGATCTTAAAGATCTCTTCCAACTGAAATAATTCTGTGATTCTAAGCCACGGGGTCACATCAGCCACTAGGAAAGATCTGACAGGGTCTGTGCTCTCAGCCACGGGGGTGAGGATATCTCATAACCCAGTTGCAGAAATAACAGGGAATGACGAAGACGACGACTGACTTGGAACCCAACTAAAGCAGTTCAATCATTTGTTTGCCCTCAGAATCAGCCAGGTCCTCCTGGGAGGACAGCAGAGGAGCAGACAGCTATTATGTAGAGGTTAATGTCACTGCTCCTGCGCTCGGCGATCGATGTGGGAAGGTGACTTCTGCCAGCTCCCTGCAACACTGGAAGTGGCTGTGGCTTAGCCTTCTCTGCTGGGCTTTGCCTCCAGAGGGAATTCAACCCACCCACCCCTACCCCCTTCAGTCTCTGTTCCTACCCAATACCTCTCCTGCACACAAAGAGGGCCCACGTGCCACACCGCAGCGCCACAGAGCAGGGAAGAGCCCAAGCAGATACTCACTGTCGTTGCGTACTGAATGTCCTTCCAGATGGAAGTCTCCCGCGAGAGGTCCGAGGCCTCAAACAAGTTCTCCAGTATAACTTCTCCTATCATGTCGTGCCTGGAGAACCTGTCAAAGTCAAAGACGCTCAGGTGGAGCTTCCTGCTCACCAGCTCCTCGTGGGGCACAGGGAAGTGGAAGGACTCATCAAAGGTGGGGTTCAGAGTCTTCCTGTGGACTCGTGTCTGGAACTTGCGCTTTCTGTCAGGCAGGAGGTAGATCTTCACGTAGGGATCTGAGCTGCCGCAGAAGTCTTTGGCTGGCAAGTCGAAAGCCCTGAGAATTCGGACGGTCAGCGTCTCCGTCTCATAGTCGTACTTGAGAGTGAAGTTAATTTTCCCACAAGTTTTGGATGCTTCTTTTTTAGGGTCCTCAGAGTCAACAGACTTTTGTTTATAGAGCTCAGGCTTGATGCGGCCGATGCTGGTTGGCTGCTCAGCCACCTCCGGCGAGTCCATGCCGTAGTCCATGCTGGACACGTGCATCTGCCGAGGAAGGTGCCTCTTGAAGGAGATGTGCCTGCAGGAGGAAGACACAAGTGAGTATGGTGTTCCAAGGGCATCTCTCTCTTTTTCCTCTGCTGGGTTACTGATGCTAGAAGCAGAGAGAGTGCAAGAACGAGCGTACCAGGCGCTCCTGACCGCTGCAGGAACCATCTCTGTTATGGAAATGAAGGCTGAGGAAACAAACTGGGTGGTCACAGGAACCAGCCCAGCAAAGTTGCTAACTTTCAGAGTGGCAAGCTTCACTTCTTCCCCAGTTACACAACTACCAGCCCACTGCTTGTGCTAGTTTGAAGCCAGCTAGCATGTTTGGGTGAGAAGAACTAGATTACAGGCTGCGGAAGGAAAACAATGGTGATGTCTACTTCCCTCATAGGCTTGCTGAGATGTATAAAAACAGAAAGCAAAACATAGATGAAGGAGTCTCTCACTTCTGCTGCTGGGGAGCTCTGAGCTGCATCTTACTCTCTAACCTCACCCTCCTTTTTTTTTTTGTCTAATCCATTTTGCTTCCTAACCCCCCTGGCCAAACCTCCATTCTTCCTTGGGACTGAGATAAGGTTGAGAGGGGTAGGGGGAGGGTGAAGGGGCAGTTGGAAGCCCCTCCTGGGGACTCAGGTTTCTGGGAGGGCTGTTGTGTTTCTGTATTACCTTTTATCTTGTATGTTTCTGTATGTAACTGTGAATATCTGCTTGTATATTCTGCTAGCTGTAAATATAAGCTTCATTTATATTTCCTGAGCCTAGTCTGGGTGGTTTCTAAAGTCGGGGGTGGGGCAGGGAACACCCAAACCATCACACTGCTAAACCAAGCCACAGACAACCCAGCATGGAGAAACTTCTCCCACCTTCAGTCCTTGCAGTTCCAAGATACTGGCACTAAGCCTCCTTCAGACCAAACAAATACATAAACAAAGTGAGACAACCACAGCCAGCTCAGAAAGGTAGGGTTTATTCTGGGTATTGGTGCTTCCAAACTTCCCCAACAGTCTCTCTTCAGAAACTGGTAGATAACTCCTGACAGGGAGGAGAGCAGAGCCTCACCTGGGAGCTGTCTCCAGCCTTAAGCTCTCCTCAGGCACAAGGGACACTGTGTGTAAGCAGAGCTTTATCTAAGCAAAGCATAAAAGCTTTCTGTGGACTCCCAGCATTAGTTCAGGTTATCTGCTGTTTACAAGAGCAGAACATGGAGTTATTTAGCCACACTAAGAACCTGCACAGCCAGAGCACTAACTTTTGGTGATAAGTGGTGCTCTGAGACCTCACTTCTTTCCTCAAAGGCATTTTGGCCTGGGCTAGGCTAGGCTGTGAGTCAGGGATCCCAAATGGCTGAGGTTGTTCCCCAGAGTCCCTGGATCTGGCTGCTTGCCTGTTTCATGCTGGGCTCTTTCACTCGAGAAAATGGATTTGAAACCTTCCCACGTACAGCTGAGTCCTACTTTGTTTGTCCTAATTTAGACAGGCTGAGCTTTTGCTTTCTCCTCTGCTGGAAAGGTGTAATGACAGCAGCAGGAGTGTGTGCTCGACAGAGAGGCCACCAGCTGTCCAAAAAGCAGTGCAGTTAAATAGAGGAGTGTGTGGCACAATCGCAGTTGTCACCACGTTGAGTTTAACTCCAGCTTCCTCAAACAGCAGGCTGAGATCAGTGCCTTATTAATCCTGCAAGACTGTAGCTGATTTTCTGAGCAATGCCTCCTTTGGCAGTGCCACTCTGGCACGCACCATGGCTATGGCCAGCAGAGTGAGCAGGAGCGCTGGGGCACAGCCAGGACCCTGCCATCCCCCTCTCCTGCCCTACTTTCACAGCCCTCGGTGCCAAGAAGAGGTACCGTATTTCTCAGTATTGCTGCCAAGGTGTCCCACGGTTTGTAGAGCCTGTCCCTGAGCCACTGAGTGAGATGTTCACAGGCCTGTCCCCAGCTGAGGCAGAGCCACGCAGTGCCCTGGCACAGCTGCTCCCAAGCTGTGCAGCCAGCGAGCACCAGTTCTGCTTATCCGATTGCTCCTGCTGAGATCCACCACAGCAAGAGAGAGCAGAGAGGGCTAATTCTGTCTGACAGCAAACCATCATCGATACCTCAGCCTGCCTCGCAAGCAGGAACCAAATTAAAGCCTCCAAAGCACACCAATGGCTTGACACAATGAGGTCAAGTCACAATAATAGGGCTTGAATTCTTGATTTTGTTAAGAGGGCTTTAAGACAGGAATTGGTTAGTGACCAGTCCTTGGAACGCGACCCAGCCTGCACCTGGGAGCACTTCCTTCAGCCTCCCTGCAGGTAGCTGAACCTGGAACTCCATCGAATGCCTCTCCCAGCTCCCTGAGGAGCAGTGTCCAGAGGAGCTGTGTCCACTCAGAATCACAGAATGTCAGAGGCTGGAAGGGACCTCCAAAGCTCACCCAGTTCAACTCCCCTGCCAGAGCAGGATCTCCTATACCAGATCACACAGGAACACATCCAGGCAGGGTTTGTGTATCTCCAGAGAGGGAGACTCACTGCCTCCCTGGGCAGCCTGTGCCAAGCTTCTGTCACCCTCACAGGGGAAAAAAAAAATCCTCCTCATGTTTACATTAAAGTTCCTATGCCTCAGCTTCCACCACTGCCCCTTGTCCCATCACTGGGCATCACCCAGCAGAGCCTGGCTGCAGCCTCCTGGCACTCACCCTGTAGGTGTTTATCAAGGCTGAGGAGCTCACCTGGTGGAGGATGCAGGCTCCGTCGTCTGCCGCTGGATCCGCGTGCGCCGCATGATGTGGTCCTTCATGGACATCTGGACCTCTGCGGGGATGTCAGGGGAGGTGTGGCTGATCTTCACCGCTGCCTCCAGGAAGCTCACAGCCCCCACGTCCTTCAGCTTGTCTGCCATGTTCTCCTTGCTGCAGCCTGCCTCGCCCTGCAGGACGGCCAGGGTGGAGGAAATGGCCTTGTTCCTCCAGGGAACCCAGCACAGCTTCCAAAAGAGAAAGAGAAAAACTGCCACCAGGGCCAGTCCACACACAATAACTATCACTGCAAGGAGGCTGACGGAGAGCTCTACAGAGGGAGAGAAGGCAACAGTGACAGAGAGAGGGGAGGAATGGGAAAGGAGAAGAGAAAAGAAATATGGTGAGAAAGCCATAAGTAAAGGGAAGAAAGGTCCAAAGTGATTCATACTGCAACTAATAGAAATGGTCCAAACTGATTCATACCACGGCTAACAGAGAGCTCTCGGCAGGTTCTGCAAGCAGGAGTTAAATCCAAGTGAGCACTCCCTGGTGGATTTGGGACTGCTCCCTGCCCCAGAAACATCTGGAGAGAAAAGGGTGTCTCCAGGTGGCTGGGGCTAGGAAGGGCTGTGCCATGCTGCTTAGGCTGGCTGTGAACCACCATCCCTGCTTTGTTTCGCGGCTCCGGCAGGCTGCTGAGTCTGGAATCCAGAAGAGCTGCAGAACTACACGGCAGAAACAAGCTCCACTGCTCACCAACTGAAACTGCCTTTTGTTTTTTGCTTCGTGCCACAGGTACTCAGACACAGTGCTTAAAAAAAATGTATCTACCAAGCATGATGCTGGAAGCAGATTGCTGTTGTACTATCAGAGCTCACATCTCACCCAGATGTGCTCACAGGGAACAGAAAGCAAATGCCAGCACAAATAAAACAACCCAAAACACAAACCCACAAGCTGCTGATGCAGCAAACCCAAACATAGGAGGAGGCTGTACAGCAAGTACTACACATTCTTCCTCATCCTGAACAGCACAGCAGCTGAGTCCCTTTTACCTCATATGTGATGTATTTCAGCACTTCTATCCCTTTTCTAGAGAGGAAATAGCTCCCATGCCTGGAGCACAGCCCTGCGAGGAGAGGCTGAGGGAGCTGGGAGTGTGCAGCCTGGAGAAAAGGAGGCTCAGGGCAGACCTCATTGATGTCTACAACTACCTGAAGGGAGATTGTAGCCAGGTGGGGTTGTTCTCTTCTCCCAGGCAACTAGCAACAGAAGAAGGGGACACAGCCTCAAGTTGTACCAGGGGAGGTCTAGGCTGGATGTTAGGAGGAATTTGTTGGCAGAGAGAGTGATTGGCATTGGAATGGGCTGCCCAGGGAGGTGGTGGAGTCGCTGTGCCTGGAGGTCACTTGGTGCCATGGTCTGGTTGATTGGACAGGGCTGGGTGCTAGGTTGGATTGGATGAGCTTGGAAGTCTCTTCCAACCTGGTTGATTCTATGACTCTATGGCTGAAGGAGCAGGGAAAAGGGAAGATATTTATAAGCAGAGAGATAGATGTGATCGAGACTGTGAAATGATTCACAGCACTTCATCAAGAGAAAACTGTTTGAGTTTTGGGTGCTTTGAGTTCCTTTTTTCACAGTGTATTAATTCCCAAACCCAGTAGTTTAGAACAACAAAAAATATCATTCCCTGAGGATGAAGATAGATTTTGCACTGGAGGTCAGTCTGCAGTGCCAGGACTGAGCATGATTCAGTCATAGATCACTGTGAGTTCATGGACAGAGCCTTGGTTTCCTGCTGTGCTCTTTGCAGTGGCCATAAAGCCACACTCCTTAAATCACCAAAGTGCAACCCAGGGCTGACAGACAGGCAGGAAAACACCAAACACTTCAGCAGGTTACACACAACCACCTCTGCCCCTCACTAGCCTCTGCTTAGGTGTCTGCTTGGACCACAAAGCAGGGGACCCTTCCAGCTCCCACTATGATGGGATTTGGGAGGGAGGGGGTCTGTGAAAATTCATCCTTACCAGGCACTTTAGCTCTTAGAAGACAAAATGGGAAACTCAAACCTGTGCTTCATCACAGCTGCTGCGAATGGGGTCCCTGACATATGCTTCACCTTAAACAGAACCTCTAAGACCACCTTAGAATCATAGAATCAAGCAGGTTGGCAGAGAGCTCCAAGCTCATCCAGCCCAACCTAGCACCCAGCCCTGGCCAATCAACCAGACCATGGCACTAAGTGCCCCAGCCAGGCTTGGCTTCAACACCTCCAGGCACAGCAACTCCACCACCACCCTGGGCAGCCCATTCCAATGCCAACCACTCTCTCTGGGCAGAATTTCCTCCTAACATCCAGCCTAGACCTGCCCTGGCACAGCTTGAGGCTGTGTCCCCTTGTTCTGTTGCTGGTTGCCTGGCAGCAGAGCCCAACCTCACCTGGCTACAGCCTCCCTTCGGGTTTCCTTTGGTCATAACTATACATTAGTTGTAATAAGACACTTAATGTTTAATGAAATATGAGGACAGACTCATGGATTGACCTGGACAAAATAGATGAACTTTAAGATTATTTTAAAAAACAAAGCAAATAACAACAATAAAATAAATAAAAATAAACAAATAAAATAAAGTTAAAGAAAGAAAGAAAGAAAGAGAGAGAGAAAGAAAAAGAAAGAAAGAAAGAAAGAAAGAGAGAGAGAGAGAGAGAAAGAAAAAGAAAGAAAGAAAGAAAGAAAGAAAGAAAGAAAGAAAGAAAGAAAGAAAGAAAGAAAGAAAGAAAGAAAGAAAGAAAGAAAGAAAGAAAGAAAGAAAGAAAGAAAGAAAGAAAGAAAGAAAGAAAGAAAGAAAGAAAGAAAGAAAGAAAGAAAGAAAGAAAGAAAGAAAGAAAGAAAGAAAGAAAGAAAGAAAGAAAGAAAGAAAGAAAGAAAGAAAGAAAGAAAGAAAGAAAGAAAGAAAGAAAGAAAGAAAGAAAGAAAGAAAGAAAGAAAGAAAGAAAGAAAGAAAGAAAGAAAGAAAGAAAGAAAGAAAGAAAGAAAGAAAGAAAGAAAGAAAGAAAGAAAGAAAGAAAGAAAGAAAGAAAGAAAGAAAGAAAGAAAGAAAGAAAGAAAGAAAGAAAGAAAAACCACCAACCCCAGCCCATCCCCACTGATGAACCACAACAGCAAATGAAGCCATTTGTGTGCTGGATCTCTGCTGACGTGATGCTAACAACAGCTACTACATATTTGGGGTGTTGGCATCAGTGCCTGTAAGTGAAATCTCAAGGAAGCAACAGACACAAGATGTGACATCTCCAACACAAGGCAGGTCTGCTGAACACCTGGGAAAGCATCTGTTGCTTCTGGTACCCCAGGGAAAATGCTCCCAGCTTAGGAAAATCACTGAGAGCCTGAGGCAAAGCTTCCTGACCGTCCACAGCTTCCCTGGCTCAAGAGGACGGTCTGGAAGTTGGCAGAGGAAAGACCATCCAGAAGCTTTTGCAACTTTTCCCCTCCCTCTCCAGCCTCCTGCACAGGTCAGGCTGCACCATTTATCTCCTGCTGTGGCTCCCAAGTGGAAACACAGATCACTGCTGGGGTGAACAGATAGGTCCTGTCTTAATCAATAATAGATAGGATTGTACAAGTCGGCAGCGGAGCTTCCTTAGAGATTTGGCTAAATGAATTCTCACCAAAGCAGCGAGCACAGAGGTACCACTTCCCTATAACTTTGAGTTTAGCCTTGGAATTGTGCCCAGGAAGCTCACTGCCAGTTTCATAAGGGAACTTCAGAACCTGGACTTCTTGCAAGCAGCCTTTGTTGCTGCAAAGGAAATGGCTGCAATGCAGAATCTATCACCTCTGTTAAGATGCTCCTGCCCATCCCAGGGACGTTCTCCAGCACGCATGACCCTGCTAGCACTGCAGCCTCATTAACAGGAGGCATCAGGACTAATCACTTAGCCCTGCTGAAAACCTGTTGCCAGCTTGAGAAAGATCTCAGCTCATGTCCCTCCTGGCTGAGCTGGCACTCACAATGTCTTTGACAGGATTCACAGAGACTTGCCTGCATGACCTCCTACTCTTTCCTCTGACAGCTCACATGAAACACAAGCAGAAGGGATCAGGATTTTGCAGGCATTTTCAAGCAGCTGCCTGTGAAGGAGATTGGTTTGTCTGAAGATGGCATTGAATTCCCCAAGATTTTTTTTTCCTCCATGACTTATTAAACTGAAATATCACTTGGCCAGAGCTGACCTTAATTGACTTAATGAGCTCTCTCTTATGAATTTGAAAATACCAGTTACTTTGAAAAGCCATCCAGTGTTCCACATGGTAGAGCTTAAAGGTCCTTCAACTTAGGAAAAACCCTGAGAGCCAAGATCATTCCTCATCCTCATCCAGCAGGGCCAGAGATTACTTGGGCATTCCAGGCATGGATGGAGGTGAAGCCCTGTCCCCCAAAGGACAGAGCAGATCAAAAGGACATCTCAGCCCAGGGCAGAGACTTGCTGGTTTATGTTACCCCACACAGTCAAGGCTTCCTGTGTGGAGGGGAGAGAGAAAGTCAGGAATAGCTCCCTCCAGCACAGAGTACCACAGGAATAGTCCAGCCTCTGGACCTGACCTTTCCTGCATTGGAGCCAGCTCCTGGGAGCTTCCCAGCTGCAAGGCTGGGAAGGAGCCTGGACCACAGCTCTGCGAGGAGAGGCTGAGGGAGCTGGGGGTGTGCAGCCTGCAGAAGAGGAGGCTCAGGGCAGAGCTCATTCCTGTCTGCAGCTCCCTGAAGGGAGGCTGTAGCTAGGTGGGGTTGGGCTCTGCTGCCAGGCAACCACCAACAGAACAAGGGGACACAGCCTCAAGCTGTGCCAGGGGAGGTTCAGGCTGGATGCTAGGAGGAAGTTGTTGGCAGAGAGAGTGATTGGCATTGGAATGGGCTGCCCAGGGAGGTGGTGGAGTCGCTGCCCCTGGAGGTGTTCAAGAGAAGCCTGGATGAGGCATTTAGTGCCATGGTCTGGTTGCTTGGCCAGGGCTGGGTGCTAGGTTGGGCTGGATGAGCTTGGAGCTCTCTTCCAACGAGGCTGATTCTATGATTCTATTTGTGGCTGTGTTCTCAGGTCAGCAGAGCTGCAGAAATGCACAGCAGCTTCCCCCATTCCTCACTTGCCTACTCCACCCTCTCTTGCCTACCAAGGTGCTGGTTCCTCATCCTCACCCAGCTTGCCCAAGAGGCACAGCAGGAATTGCCAGGGTGGAAAATGGATTTTGTTACAACTTGTGATGAAAAAGGTAAAGCTTGGAAGCAGGAGGTGGCCAATGCAAATTATCATGTCTGTTTTCCAGTCTCTCTCACTCCCCTCTGTGAGCAAGAGCCTCTTCCCAGAGGAACTCTCAGATGGAAACAGAGACTTTGTCCCAATCCCTACAGACACAAAGCACTACTGCACTCTGCAGCAGTGCCCCAGAAGCAGCCATGGACAGCCACCAGCCACAGTCCTGCTCCGTCATTGCAAAGCCAGGACCTTCACCAAAAGCATTTCCACAGCAGGAGAACCAGAGCAAGGCTCCCCTCAGCCAGGAGTATCTTTTGCTGAGCTGTAGCACAGATTCCCCATCAGAGGGGCTGATGGAGAGAGGAGCAAAGCTTTCTAAACCAGAAAGCCACTTGCTGCCAGGTCAGAGACTGGCACATCCATGGGAGGGCTGTGAATCATGGTCTGTGCTCTGCTTTCCTTTAGTGAACAGGAGAAAGCAGGCTGCAGCCGAGAGGGTAGTGATAAATGCTCATTTATCAGCACTTATGCAGAGGGAGGCACTGCTAAACATCACAATTGAGTCAACAGAGACACTGAACTCCTGCCCCTGCAGCCCAGCAGAAGGCAATCCAATGAATCAAGGTCTTTAGAGGCAGAACAGAGAGCTCAGGCCCACGAGTTACAAAAACACTGCACCTTGGTTTCCCTGCAGCAGCAGCAGCTGTGTGTCTGCAAAGGAAAGAGGGACAAGGGTGGTGGTGGGAAGCTGCCTGGGTGACTCTCAGCAGCTGTGGAGCCCAGGACTGTCCCTCTCCGGTGGTGAAGGGCAGCATGGGCAGCACCATGCTCCCAGCATCAGCAGGAGCAGTGGCAAGACCAGCACACCACAGGGGCATGAGGGACACCTCAAGTCATAGAACCATAGAATGAAGCAGGTTGGAAGAGAGCTCCAAGCTCATCCAGCCCAACCTAGCACCCAGCCCTGGCCAATCAACCAGACCATGGCACTCAGTGCCCCAGCCAGGCTTGGCTTCAACACCTCCAGGCACAGCGACTCCAGCACCTCCCTAGGCAGCCCATTCCAATGCCAATCACTCTCTCTGCCAACAACTTCCTCCTAATATCCAGCCTAGACCTGCCCTGGCACAGCTTGAGGCTGTGTCCCCTTCTTCTGTTGCTGGTTGCCTGGCAGCAGAGCCCAACCCCACCTGGCTACAGCCTCCCTGCAGGGAGCTGCAGACAGCAATGAGCTCTGCCCTGAGCCTCCTCTTCTGCAGGCTGCACACCCCCAGCTCCCTCAGCCTCTCCTCACAGGGCTGTGCTCCAGGCCCCTCCTCAGCCTTGCTGCCCTTCTCCAAACACCTTCCAGCACCTCAACATCTCTCCTGAATTGAGGAGCCCAGAACTGGACACAGCACTGAAGCCAGTGGCAAGGGACACAAGATGAGAGATCAGCTCATAGCCAAGCACTGAAATCCAAACCAGGCTGATGACCATGAATGTTTGGTGGAGGACTCAAGCAGTGAACAATCTCACTGCAGAAAATCCTGAAGCCAACAGCAGACAGTGAGGATCCCAGGAGAGCAAAGGTCTGAAATCTAACTCCACCAGAAAACAGTTGCCTTCCTCTGTGATTCTGTGATTCTCTTTCAGCTTGGCTTCTGTTCTCACTGGTTTTGTAACATCTAAACCCTGCTGCTGAATCTTACAACAAAGCTCAGGGAATGGCTCAAAGCTATGAAACTTTGAGAAGGTGACTCCTTCCTCCTGCCCTTCAGATAAAAGAGGAGATGGCTCAGGGCAGGGCAAAGGGACAGTGGAGCAATTTCGAACCATAAAGCTAAAAGCAGATTCAGCCAAGAGGGATCATGTCTGGGCTGGTCCAGCCTCACCTGGTCCCTACCCATGCCCTCAGAAAGCAGCTGGCATACAACTGACCATTGTGCTTCATCTTGGGTGGGAACTAATTAAGAGAATATGGTGGAAGTACCTTTCAGCTTTATGTCCCTGATGACTTCATAATACCCAAACTGAGTTACCAAAGGGGATAATTAGCAAAGTCCAAACAGAGAACGATTAATAACATGACAAAGCCATGATTACAACAGTCTATTAGCTGCAGGACAATATTGGTCTAATTATGGCAACAGTGACTTTTATTACTGCAAAGTAGCTTTTACTGGCATGAAAGAGATTCATGGACAGCTCCAAGTTGAATGTGAAGAGTTATATTTAATACCTGGAAGATGTAATTTAGCTTTCCTGCCACCCACTCCCCACAGAGAAAACAAAACACATTTGGGGGCTCTCAGCACTCCAGCATCTATTAATCATTCCAGCTGCTTTTGCATTTAAACAAGATTCAAACACCCTGAGTGGAAGTTCAAGGAGGGTAAAACAATTAGACGCTTACAGGCAGAAGCCCAGCCTGGGACCAGGCTTATACTGGAAGAGCTCAGCTGCTGTGAGTGGTTACCAAGCACCAGGATCTTTGCCACTGACCCAGCAGTCCCCTTTCTGGAACCCCTTGGGACCTGCAAGAGGCCAGATGGGTTTCTGCAGGCCCTGGAGCACCCTCAGCACAGCCTCCTCACCAAAGCAGCAAAGGCACTTTGACCTGACCTTCTGAGGCTGGCAATGGCAGCACCTTTGGTGCCACAGCTTCATCATTGTCCCAAGACACAGCCAAAGCCTCTGCCCCGAGGCTGTCAAGAGCAAATGGACATCTTCCCTCTGAGAGGTTCTGACTGGGAAGATTTCCAGTGGCCAGTGGAAAATTTCAGCAGCAGGGAGAGCTCTGGCTGGTTTGCTCCCCACCAGATTTCTGTCAGCTGAAAGAGCTGCTCCCAGCTCTTCTGAGCTATGACCTGGAGCATGGGAGACCTTTCCACAGCAAATGCACAGCAATCAGAGGAGATGCAGAGCCCAGCAGCAGGGAGTGATGGTGATGTACCTCACCCTCACCTGACTGGCTGAGTGTAATTCACCAGCCCTTGCTCATGCCATGTTGGGAGAGATTTCCAGGCTTCTCTGTCCATTTTTTGCTACATTATCCTATCAACAGTGCTTTTGAGACTACATTGTTCTATTTCTGCAGGGCTTTGTAGGGAACATGCATTCAAATGATGGATTACTACAAGAGTTATTGCTGGAGGAGAAGACAGGCAGCTCTGGGGCTACAAAAGACCACGTGAGGCACCCACCAACTGCTGATCTAATTTTCTCTCAATCGAGAAGCATCAGCAATGTAAGTCTGATTAGCTGAGGGCTGGAAATTGGGCATGAGGAACTGAGAATCTCAGACGCCCGGGGCGAGGGCAGAGAGGAGCACAGGACAACGGCAGGGGAAAAGAAAGAGGTTTCCATTAAATCCTGGCTATAGATGTGTTTATTTAGCAATGCTATTCAGCTTTGAAGCTACACAGAGATAGAAGCAGGGACTGAGGCAACAGAAACCTAATGATGAAGCACCCAGCAGCAGCACAGCCAAAACCAAAATGGGCACCACAGCAGAGCAAGAGAAGCTCCTCCTTGGGAGTGCAGGTCAGAGCAAACCCTGCCAGGCACCGAGGAGCATAGCAGCAAGCAGAGCACTCCCCACAGGGACTCTGAAAAGGAAATCAGTTATCTAATAAATGGTGAAATGCTGCCTTGGATGGAGGTGAGCTGCAGTGCAGCAGCAGGTCTTAGCCAGCTCTTTATCCCCTCCATGAGCACGCCACAGCTGCGGGATGCTAAGAGAGCTGACAGCACAGATCACCCAACACAGCTCCAAGCCCTTGTGCCAGCAAACAGCTCTGTTTAGCAGAGCCCACAGCTAAGTGGGCACTGGGATCTGCAGGGAACATGGAAGCACTGCAGGCCTGCTCAATAATCACCTCTGATGGTGGGACTGTGCCACCCCTCTGCTCAGGTCTTCACTGCCACACCTTCAGGCCTGCTCACCACCGTTTGGCTGTCATCTGAAACTTGAGCAACACTTCTCTTCTTGGTGTACTGGTTGTGCTGCCTAGGCAGCTGTGAAGCAGAGGAATATATCCTAAAATATTCTGGAGCTAGACAAGTAATTAGCAGCTGTCACTTCAAAGTCTAACTCGAGTCAATTTGCTTTGCAGAAGCAGCCTGGCAGCACAGGAGCTGGATGTGTCGTGAGGTATTGCAGCAGGGGCAGCTGCTCAAACAGGATCACAGAGGCTTGGGTGGGTAGTGAGGAGAAAAGACTTCATCAGGTTCTCAGCAGTTGTTCAAGGACCAGGTCAGAAAACAATTAGAGACTGAGCAGAGCTTCTGCCGTCCCTCAGACCGTATCTCGTGCTGTGGGTGCAATAAGGGCTGCAGAGCCCCTGTGTAGCAGCAAGTCAGGCAGCAAGATCTGGAGAGGGACATCTGCCCCCTGCAAATCCACAAGTCATGAGCCCTCGAGTTTTCTTAGACCCTCCAGAACTGCCCCCATTCAGAGTGATCTGAGCAAGAGGAGCAGGAATCAGCTGTCACTTACGGCTCTGCCCGCACCTACTGCGACCCTGCTCAGCCCAACAGGAGTTCAGCTGTGTGCTGGTCTGAGCCCAGCTGGGATATTTTAGTGAGAGGAATTAGATGCTAGGCTGTGAAAAGGAAACAGTAGTGATGTCTGCTGCACTCACAGGCTTGCTGAGATGGATAAAAACAAAAACACAGACATAGATAACAGAGTTGCTCTCTGGCTCTGGCTGCCTCTCTTCTCTAACCTGCTGTCTATGTAACTAATCCCTCTGCTTCCTAACGCCCCTGGCTGGCTCTCCAAACTCACCTTGAACGTAAGGCAAAGTCTGGGATGAGGTAGAGGGGTGGAAAGGAGGTGGAAGGGTGGTTGGGAGCCCTTCCTGGGGACTCTGGTTTGTGGGAGGGCTGTTGTGTTTCTGTATTACCTTTTTAACTTGGCTGTGTCTGTCTATAGCTGTAGAGATTGCAAATACCTGCTTGGATGTTGTGCTAAGCTGTGAATATAAAGCTTCATTCTAATGTCCAGCTCAGCTGAGTCTGGTCTGGGTGACTTTCTTAAGTTGGGGGGGCAGGTAACACCCAAACCATCACAGCTGCCTGTCAGGTTTCATTGAAGGAGGACAGGGATCATCACCTATCCGAGGACAGTGCTGGTCTTAGAGCATGTGAGAGAAAAATGAAGCCACAGAAAGATCTGGCAGCATGACCCATCCAGAAAGAACCACACAGAGGTGTGTTTGTCTCTAGGTAATGTAAGTCAAAATTCTTTGGTCATTCCTCTCAGCTACCCAGCACAGCACAAGGGTACAAAATGCCCCCAGAGACCCTGAGAAACCTCTGCACTGGGCACACACATCCATGGCTCCAGTACACTCTACAGTGTCTCTGGGTGAAGGCAAGCAGCGGTTCCAGCTGTGGAGCCTTCTGCTGTGGAGCACACCCACGCTGTCTTGTGTTACTTGATGTCACCCACAAATAATTCCACAGGAGACAGCATGGTGGAACAACAGGGAAGCAGGAAGACTTCCCACAGGTTGTTTTGCACGAAGAGCACTTCCACAGTTCATCTGCAGCTCAGCAGCAAACTCCTCTCTCAAATCAGCAGAGAGGTAGAAATCCTCACTGGATGAACACCGCAGATGTTGCAAAAGGAGACATTCACAGACTCTGAAATATCCCCTTTGAAGATCTGCAAACTCAACCTTCCTCCTGCACAAAGCTAAGAAGAGATTTATCCTATTTGAGTGCTTCTTCAGTTCTTGGACACTGAGTCTGGCGCTATCAGCTCCCACCAGCTTCCTCTTGCCAGCACAGGCTCTGCAGGAGCCCAGGCAGAGCCTCCTGAGCACACCCAGCCGTGGAGCAGACTGCAGGAAGGTGGAGGCAGGAATGCTGAGCCTGCCTGGGCCAAACTTTCAGTTAGCTCAAGAAGAACTTCTCAACAATTAATTTGCTGCTACCACAGGGGTCCTGCAGTGCAAGAGCTTATTGGAACGCAAACTATAAGCTTCAAAGGGAAGGATGAATCAGAAGCTATTTTGAGAGTAATTATATAAGATTATAAAATCCAAACCATGTCATTATTGCATGCTAGGGATGAAGAAAAGCTGCTTCACAGGAGACCTTGCAGGGGTTCTGTGTTCCAAGCGACTGTGATCCACAGTCCAGGCGCAAAGAACAACCTCTGAACTCCTGGGCAGACAAAACTTCCTTCACAAAGCAGTGCCAGGGCTTCTTACAGCACTTACTGTAATTCTTTACAGGATAGGAACTGGAACAGGATCCATGGACAACTTCATGTAAAGTTTTGTCCTTTAACAGTTGTTTGATTTGGTGTGCTGGAGATCAGCTTGCAGCTTGCTAGTGACAGTCCTTGCAAATTACCTAATTTGGTAAACTCAGGCTCAAATCACAGGCTCACAGGACACCAGGGGCTGGAAGGGAGCCAAGGAGATCACAGGCTCACAGGACATCAGGGGCTGGAAGGGAGCCAAGGAGATCATCCAGTTCAAGCCCCCTGCCAGAGCAGGACCACACAATCAAGCTCAGGGCACACAGGAACACATCCAGACAGGCCTTGAAAGTCTCCAGAGAAGGAGACTCCACAACCTCTCTGGGCAGCCTGTGCCAGGGCTCTGGGACCCTTCCAGCCAAGAAGTTCCCCTTGTGTTGAGCTGGAGCCTCCTGTGCTGCAGCTTCCATCCATTGCTCCTTGTCCTATCCCAGGGAGCAGTGAGCAGAGCCTGTCCCCCCTGCTCTTAGCCCCAGCCCTCAAAGATTCCAAACCCAAGGAAACATTCCCCAATGATTTCTGTTATTCTGTGCTTTACTCTGCTGTTCTCTGGGGAGTTAGCAATGAGCCAGCAGGAGCTGTCATTGCCTTGTGCCTAACCGATGGCAAGCTACTGAACTGGCACGAAGCACAGAGCATGGAATTAGAGTGCTAATCCCATGGTATTTTATCCCAACATCCTGTAGCCACATCTGTAGAGGACCTGGCAGCACAGAATCCACTGGCACTGGGCTGAGCTTCAGTAATTGACACTGAGCATCATCTTCCTGCCATGATGTGAGCTGTGCACGTGGGACCTGAGCAGAACACCGTAAGATGGACACTTCTGGGGTGCAGAAACACAGCTGCATTTCAAGATGCAATGTGAACAAAATGCACAAAGGCTTTTGACTGTCACTCTGTCTCCTGTAAGAGATCAAAGACCCCGGACAGCAAAAACTTGATTGAAGCTGTGACTATCTTGAGACATCAGAGGCCAGGATGAGTAGCACCTTGGTGCCCAGATCTGCCACACCAGAGCTGACATCTCTCTGCCCTTTTCTTTTTTACTGACTCCATTTTGGTTCTAAACATCTAAAATCAGGCTGCCCTGACAAGATCTCAGGATAAAACTTGACTGGAAGCAGAATTAGGATCTCTTCCCATCCCAGCACCCTGGGGGTGACCCTGCCACAGGTGTTGATCCTTACTCCAGCATAAGCACTGGGCAGCTTCCAGCCTTGCAACCTGGAGTCACATGAGATGACACAGACAGAACCCCACAAAAGCAGAGCTCAGCCAGGGGAGGGTGGATGGCCCCAAACATGAGACAAGGCAGCCCAGAAGCTTTCTAGAGTATTTTCTTTGGCTGAGTGTTCCTCATCCAGGGACACAGAGATCCTCCAGCACAAGAGGGGTCCCTAACCACATGAAAACATGCTGGAAGAGCTCTACTGCCTGGAGCTGCCTCACAGAAACCCAAACCAAGAGACACAGGATTCCTCCAGAACTCCCCTGGCTCCAGATGCTGCAAAGACTGGGTGGTAGCCAGATCGGTGCCCTCAGGAGATCAGGTTGCCAGTTAAAGCCACCTAGACCCCTAGACAGACATCTAGACCCATATCATGCTCTCTTTCTCTCCCTCTCAACTTGTCATGCTGATAATACCTGGCTCACAAGAGCCAGCGTGGTCTGTACAGCACAGCGGCAGCGGTGGGTGCCGAGCAGCCGGCAGCGGTGCTCAGCCACCCACCTGCCCGGGAGCGCAGCTCGGCGCAGACCCTGCGCTGGAATGCAGCACTTGCGAAAAAAGCCTTTCTTTGTTCAGGCTCCGCTGGGCGACCGCGGAACTTCCTCCCCGCGCGGCTCTGCTCCCGGCAGTAGCTGCTGCTGCTTCCATTACCTTGTAACAAAGACAGATCTTTAACCCCTGAAACGTAGGACACAGCAGCCGCGTGTGCGGGCTGGGCTGTCTGACCCCACGCACTCGTTACATGGATGCTGAGATTCCTTTCTCCCCGTTCCGGTGGCTCGTGTGGCTCCGGACCGTGCTGCTCGGAATCCTTTCTGCGCGTTTTGATTGCGGAGCGGGCGGAGAACTGAGCTCAGGTAACTCAGAGCAAATGCCTGCAGACGTCCAGGAGATGAAGTACTGCGTATGGCAGCGATGCGTTCGAGGGGGTGCTCCCCCAGCACCGTGCGGGTACCGGAGCACATGCACCTCTGCACAGCAGCTAGAGACATGCACAGAAAATCAGGCATACTCACACGCCAGAGGCACTGCTGGAATTTCTGGGCAGTTATTGTTCATGGAAGCATGCACTCTAGGACTCTATATCTTAATTATGGGTCTGAAAGGGCTGGTAGGAGCTGAGCTCCTGGCATCCTGTCTTTAGTCTTCATTGCACAGTTCGCTGCGATGCTGTCAACTACGAACCTGCTACAGCACAACCGACTGAACTAAATAGGAAGGCAGCTTCCTCAGCATCTGCAGTTTCCCACCCTGCAGGATAACTTTCTTTTTGCCACAGACCTGGGAAATGCAGAGTTAATGTACAGTCACTCCAAATATCCCTTCTGTGTCCCTCCAGGATGCCATTTTGCAAGGCACAAGTATAATTAAAGACAGTGCATGGCAGAGAGACAAACCACATCTCCCAAACAAGTGCCAGCCTAAGTGACTGTTATGTTAGTGAGTTCACTGGGCTGAAGCAGTCAGGGCTGTTACAGAGCTTCCTGATTTTGCAGTAGATGAGAAGGGAGGGGAAATACACATTATCACCCCTGAAAAGAAGAAATAACACATGGAAAGGCTAGAAAGAGCTGCCTAACTAACACGAGATGGAAACCCAGGGTCCTAAGGAAGAAGATGCAATTGTACCTGGAAATGTGAACAGCGAGAAGAAGAACCAGGTCAGAAGGCACAAAGCTGGCTGAAACCCTGGTTAAATAACAAACTGCTCCAGCAGGAGATCCAGCGCCGGTTCTGGTCTCTCTCTGAACAATGAGTGCACACATGTGAGATGCTGTTGCCTGCCTGTGAATGCATGGTACGTGCAGCAGGCTGTGTGCAGCACGCCGCTAGGACTTCAGCACAGCAAAGATGTCAAGCAACAAACACCTGCAAACACAAAAATCCCAGCTTCTCAGAGTCACAACCCCCCCAGCCCGACAGAGGGGATCGGGGTCAGGCTGTGCCCTGGTTTGAACTAGCTAAAAGCACCTGCTGGGGCTCAAGAGGAACGCAGGGAGAATACTGAAAGCAAAAGCAAATGTTTCAAAGGCAAAGACACAAACTGCTGAAGCAAAATGTTTGTCAAGGAAAACAGACTCTATCTTATTTAAAAGGCAACAAATAAACAAAGTAACTTCAGAAACGTGGACTTACCCAAGAGGTATCTGCTCCTCAGCTCAGTCCCTGGGCACTGTCCTCAGCCTGCTCGCACACTCAATTAACACCAGCAGCAATCTGGCTGCCTGTTTCTATGGAGTTTGAGATGCTGATCCCTGACTATGCATGAGGCTGCTGCAGCTGCACTGGAAGAGGCTCCAGGGTCCACAAAAAAAACCCCTACAAACATGATCAGCTCCCTGCACTGCCTCAGGAATGAGTCAACCAACAGCGCTTAGGCAGATGCAAGCCTGCATCTATGCAGAGTGGTGCTCGCAAGCTCCTAAACGCACACAGACTCCACAGAGATCCATAGGTGCAGCTTATTTACCAGGACCATCACAGTGCTTAGCCAGAGGCAGCTGTGGAGTCATAAGCAGACACATAAACACAGACACGTCCATAGACAGATTACAGAACTCCTTTTCCATGGCTCTATTCTGATGGATTTAACCTCATTTTAATACAGTTTTGCAAATCTGCCTCTGGTAGCAAGGCTTGAACCTGACACCATCCAGATCAGGGGGTTTAAAAATGGTTTACTTGAGCCAAAGAGCAAATCTACTGCACAGGGTTCTTAGCTGCCTCTTTTGCTGCTGGTGGACCAGACACTCACAGAGGAAGGCAAGATCCATTTTGCAAGTGCATTACTCCATAATAAGAGAGATCTTTGCCCCAAGGTGCTACTACTCATGTGCCTGGCCTCTGGAAACACAAGCTTCAGTGATTAATATTAGTCTTGCCTGGGTGGCTTCAAACATATTTACTGTTATATTTACTTAAAATACACTTGAATGGTCATTCAGGAAAGTGTATTATGGGAGCTGGGAGGTAAACTCAAGACTTGATCATATTTTTATAGACTAACCTGGCTGGAAAAGAGCTCAAGATCATTGAGTCCAGCCATAACCTAGCATCTCCTTATAAACAGCTGTTAGACCCTGTCTCCAAGCTCCTCATCCTTTCAAACACCTCAAGGGATGGTGACTGAGCAGCCTGCTCCAGTGCCTGATGACCCTTTCAGTGAATATTTTTTCCCTCATATCCAATCTAAACTGCCCTTGGTGCACCTTGAGGCCATTCCTTCTCACAGGTAGCGGCTGCATGCATCCTGGGTCAGTGGATGGGCACATCATCAGTTTTCCCACCAGTTACAGGGATGATTTTTTTTTCCCAAGAAAAGCAATCCAGAAGCAATTTCCCCATCTGTACAAGGAACAGTATAGCCAGCAGGACAAGAGAGGTTCTTCTGCCCCTGTACTCAGCATTGGTCAGGCCACACCTTGAGTGCTCTGTCCAGTTCTGGGCTCCTCAGTTCAAGAGAGACACTTAGGTGCTGGAAGGTGTCCAGAGAAGGGCAGCAAGGCTGGGGAGGGGACTGGAACACAGCCNTTCAAGGAGCGACTGGATGAGGCACTTAGTGCCATGGTCTGGTTGACTGGACAGAGCTGGGTGCTAGGTTGGACTGGATGAGCTTGGAGGTCTCTTCCAACCTGCTTGATTCTATGATTCTGTGATCTGAAGGTGCAATGAAAAAAGCATCTGTTGCACACCTTGTTGCCCCTTTCTCTGCCTGCAGCAAGAGCACTGAGGTGCTTGGGGGGTTAACGTTTGAATAGCGTTTGTGAAGCGCCAGGAAGGTGCTCGGCGCCGTACACAGTGTTCTGCCTGCATCATGAAGTTTAAAAAGAACAGTTCACACGAAGGGCAAAACACTGAATGTGCTCTGAATTACTGCAGGATTAAGGAGCAGAAGGATAGCTGACAAAGTGTGCTAGGAAAGAATAAAACCTCTTCCCCAGCTGTCCTTTTTTTCTTCCTCTCACTTCAGCTTCCACAGCCTGCCCTAGGAAAGCAGGACAGCATTTTGCTGGCTGAATGAGTGCATGAGGAAGGGTCTGAGGAGGGCACGCAAACAGCACTGAGATCACCAAGGATTGCTGTGCACATGATCCTAGAGTGACCCTGGGTAAAAACTGCAGCTCCTCTGCCCATCATCCATTGTGTGCTCCATTTACTCCACAGGGCAGCAAAGCTTTTTAACAAATGGATACACAGAGACAAGAAAAACACAACCTAAAGAAAGTTGCAACACACTAAGGCTGGAGCTAGAAACCAAGCCCACAGCTTTGCTCCTGGATGTGCTCTGATCCTGGAGCGAATTCCCATGCACCATCCTTTAAAGTCATCCAGCACCACAAGACACAGGTTCAGTCACACTCCACCAACTCTGCACATTCATTTCAGAGTGATCAGTTGGGTTTTAACTCTGCCTGTGGCATCAAGCTTCCCTCACCTGCTTGGCACTACCTCCCAGGACTGGCTGGCAGCTCCAGCTCACAGCCAGACCCAGCACCATGCACCCATGGGGAGCAGGACCTGGTTCAGGCAAAGGCTGGGAGTGAGTCGCTAATACAATTTGATTCAAATTGAGCAACAATGTGATGATGCAGACAAGCACACAACAGGCCTCATGGTGGTGAGAGCTATGCAGGGCATGACGCAGTGCCCAGTACCCAGGGATGCTGGCAGGCTGCAGCAAGGAGCAGAGACTCCAATAGCTCTAGGAGCAGCCCGAGGCAGGAGCATCCAGAGGAGAGCTATCAGCAGCCCCGAGGAGCAGGATTTGGCACCCTGTTTCACAAAGACCCTGGAGCCAGTTTCTCTCCATAAGCAGCTCCTCTTCTGTGGGCAAGGGACCAGGTGACATGGGGTGACTCACTGTGCCCAGCAAAGTGCTCCCGGCAGAGTCTGCCAGTGTGGGCTCCCCAGCATCACCTGCCAGGTACTTTGCACTTCAGTAGAGGCTGTCCATGGATTCCTTTAGCCACAGACTAAGCCTTGGCTGCACCTCCAGGGCAGAGAAGTGATATATCTACTTATTTCAGGCACATCACTGCAGCAGCAAATATTGTCCCTGTATCACAGGCATTGCCAGTGTCACAGCTTATGCCTGTGTCCTGGTCACACTGACAGCACCGCTGCACAGCAGCTGAGGACTGGCAGAGAAAGGAGCTATCAGACAAAGAGAGCTACGGGGGAGGATTTTTAGATAGGCACAACAAAAGGATGCTGCATCTTGCTCCATCTCAGGGCCCACAGCCAAGAGATCAGTTCTATTCCTGGCACCACCACGGGCCAGACTGCAGGCAAAGCTCCCCCTCGCATGCCCGCTGACACATCGCTGCCAACCCCTCCGCGCCCAAGTCCCTCATTTTTCTGACACAGGTAGCTGCCGACTGCCGGCAGCAGCAGCCCGCAGGGCTCCCGTGCTGGGTGCACAGGACCGTGTGGGGTTGGAGGAGCTCTGCATGGCTCCCCGGAGGAGAATCAGCTGTTACATAACCCAAAGTGCAGAGCAGAGGAGCAGCTACTTCAGACACTGGAGCACTTCCTGCATCCAGACTAAAACGGTTTGAAAACAAACCACCGCTGCATAAAACCGAAGTCTAACACAAAGTCTTTGTTCTTACACAAACTACTCAGTAATATTTTTGTTTTCAGAGGGGTTTTCCATTGTCAGATGCAGTTCAAGGAGTCTAGTGACACCTGTCTGATTTCTTTGCAGCCCCACAGCAGAAGATCCTGCTCTCCAGCAACACAGGAAACATCAGACCAACCCAAACCCCTCTCGGGGTCCAGCAGCAAGCAGAGGCGTGCAGGAGCAGCCCTGGCTCCCGGCTCTGGCAGCAGCAGAGCTCTGCCTGCCGGCTCACAGACGACATCAGCTCCATCAAGATACCTGACAAGCCAAGCTGCTGCAGCCATTAGCTAATAGATTTATGCAGGAGGTATCAAACTGACAGAGAAGCCTTTGGCTCTGCATGATGATGATAAATGTGGCCGATTTTACTCCAGCAAACTTTGCACCCAGGCTACGAGACTGTGCAGCCCAGCACAGCTGACATGGGCAGGAACCCAGCACTCACCACCCCCCCTCAGTGCCCTGCCCCAGAGCCGTGCCACTGCTCAGCCCTATACAGCCTCACTTCGGACATGCACCTCGTTATGAGGAAGGAATTGCCAGATCTGACCACAGGGCTCCAGGTAGTTGATAGCAAAAATGCTTAAAGTCTTCAGTGTAAAAAGGACAAAACATAAATGCAGATAATTAGATAAACATCCAGACACAAATGGGAAAGGTCCTTACCACCAGGACTGTCCCATTAGTTAACACTTAATGCAAACAGATTTGTTTCCTTCGCTGGAGCAGTTTCACCTCCAGGCATTTGAGAATTATTAGCACTCATTGGCCCAAATGGTGTCCTCAGTGCTGTCTAGACATAAAAATGGGCCCAGTCATGCAGAGCAGAGACAGTGATGAGAGCTGTAAACGCAGCCAGTGCAGGCAGCCAGGCCAGCACAACTGGCCCAGGGTGCTGGGGTAGAGGCTGACACTCAAAACCAGGGCCCAGGGCAGACAAACATTTGAGATGCTAAAGGCATGCGATGATGCCATCGTGACCTGAAAATGAGGTTCTGAACAAGCTGCACAAACAAATGCCACTTTGTCATTTCAGGGCAGACAGGGCAGGTGTTTCTGCTACACAGAGTCAGAAAAATGTTCATTTTGGTGCCAAGGCAAAAAATTGTGAAGCAGCTCAGTAAGTTATTTTGCAAGACAGAAAACAACTGCACTGGATGCACAGTGCAAGCATGGTACCAGCAGTAGCAAGAGGCCTTCAGAGCAAGCATGTATAAAGCAAAGCCAATTTTAAGGTGACAAGGTACAGGCAGAGTGGGATGTGGAAGGAAGGTGTCAGGCTGGACACGCTGGCCATGGAAGCACTGCTGCAAGCAAAGGGATGGCAGAAGCCCAGGGAAAGCAGAGAGCTGCCAGTGCGCCCTGGGTGCCAGTCACACCCCAGTGTGAGATGCTGGCAGAGAGGGGCAGGAGAAATTGAAGCAAGATGAACAGAAAGCCTTGGGCAGGGTTGAGGAAAACTCTGCTGCACAGGGGCTCTACACAGGTGTCCTTAGAAGGGGAGAAGAAAAGTTTCTGAAAGCACTCTGAAATGAGACCTGGTCACTACCCACAGAAAGCTCAAGGGAAGCACTGTGCAAATGCTCTGATACAGAACCCTACAGCATGTGCTAAAAAGAGTGGGGTTTGGGGGTTGCTGCTCAGTGTGTGAGCCTGGGATGTAAGCTCCCCTGCCAATGGCTTCAGAAGTGATGGCAGAAGACAACCCTGATGGAAGGAGCTGTGAGCAGAAGTGTAGAGAAGCTTAAGTGCTTTGCCTCTTCGCTCTTAGAGCTTGTTCTCAATGTGTCGTGGGCACACCAGGGCTACCTGGCTCTACAAGCTGATGAGGAAGAACTCCAAGCAGTTCTTAGGTGAAGTACAACAAATACATGAGAGTGCACCAGGATGATTTACTGCTGAACAAAAATCCATGGAAGTGCCTCCTTCTCTCAGACCAGGATAGCAGCAATCAGTTCCTGCCATCTCAGTTACTTTAAACAGGCTTTTTACTGCTTTCTTGCTTTCTAGAGGACAGGAGTCTATGTTTTTAACAAAATTAGGAACTTTCAGAGTAACTTTATCTGCTGAACCACCTCCTCACCAGCACACAGCACCCTGCCTGTCCCCTCCCTGCAGCCCTCCTCATCAGGCTACACCGTTTCACACCAACGGGTGAGGCAGGACTTGCACCCAAAACTTTACATGAGAATTCGGGCAGAGGAAACCCAGCAGGCAGCGAGGTGAGCCCAGAGCAGCCCCCGAGCCTGGCACGGGGCTTGCAAACGCTTCCCTCCCCGTGAGGAGTCCTCTGCCTACCTCCAGCTGCGGCCATGCAGGCATCGCTGGAGCAGGCAGGACCAGAGTACTGTACCTGGCTCGGAGATAATCAGGCTCTGGTCAGAAGGCAGCAGGAGGAACTCCCTGCAAGTGTCCAGGTCCAAGCCGGGCAGGTTTTTCTTCCGGCAGAGCTCGGTGACAATGTGCACTGCCCTCTGACAGCGGCTGTCATCCTTGGCACCACTCATCTCCCACACGCATCCTCTGCTAGCCCCCTCTGCTCTCTAGGAAAGTCCGACTAGGAAAAGAGGGTTGGGTTGGTTTTAGTCACATAGACTCACACAAGTGCCACCCTCTGGCGTGGCAGCACCCTGAGGGACACCCCGAGCCAGGCAATGCTCCAGCTTCACAAAGCCTCCTCAGCATCCAGAGCCGGGAGCCTCAGGTCAGCCACAGCTCAGCGCAGTCCTGCCAGTGCTGCCGGTGCCTTGTTGCCTCTTAGATCAGAGATCTGGGCACTGCCAAGGCGTGTTCCAGACAAAGATCCTCCTACCAAATTCAGTTTCGTGCCCTCCAGGCAACGTCGCCAAAGCTGCAGCCCAGATAATTCTTTTTAACCCTTTCATCGCTGCCCTTTCTCCGTTCTCCAGGTGCAGTTTCAAATCCCAGCCCCAGAGCAGTTCTGCAGAACGAACGAAGGCTTCACGAAGCCTGCGGCCGAGGAGAGCCCAAGGCAAGAGCCAGGAACGCTCTCACCAGCACTGCACAAACTGCTTGAGCCTGCCAAAGGCAGCAGCAGAAAAGCAGCAGGTTTTATTGATTGGCTTGTGCTGGTCCTGACACAACAGGCTGCAGGTGGCACTAGACTCTGCCATTGTCTTCCGTCCTTACAGCCTTTGATTAGTATTGTTTTTAATTTCTGCAGTGTGAGGCTGTTTTGATTCCTGTTGAAATGTGGCAGACAAGTTGCACCACATGATAGCAGAGAGTGCCTTTGACAGACACGGGGAAAGAAGCAATTGTGTAGCAGACAATCCAAACCGTACGCGCAGCAGAATCATCTCTGCAGTTTCTGGGGCAGAGAAGCCAGTGCAGATATAATGAGCCAGAGCTAAAGCTCCACAGGTCCCTCAGCCCCACATCTCAACAGAGGATGTTTAGATTCACGCCGCTGTGTTTATTCAGTCTGTTAATTGCCTGCTGAAGCACTCGGAGCTATCACAACCTGCGAGTCCCAGGAGCCACATGCAGCACCAGGCTCTCCTGGAGTGTGTCCTCCAACAACCCTCCAGCTCTGCCACGCAGGCTCCTGCAAGGCAGCAAACCTCCCAGCAGCTCTCAGGATGGAAACTCCCTGAGTGCCTTTCGGGTTGCCTCCTCCTGGCTGGTCCCTGATGGTTTTTCACTGTCTTAGACCAGCCTGGGGGTGAGCAGCAGGGAACTGCTATTGCTCCAGCACTGCCCCACAGCATCCCACACACAGGTCAATGTGACCAAGGTGCCCTTCCACCCCACTGCAGCCCTGAGCTGCCAGCCCCTCACTGGCTAGATAAAATGCTCCAACACCCCTGGGCAGCTCCAAACAGGACTCTGTTGGTCACATCAGTCCTTGCTATCACCAGCTGAGCACAGGCTTCTGCCACAGTGCTTGATCAAGCATGGCAACCTCTGCCTGGCAAGAGCAACTTACCTTGCACTTCTCCTTCCTAAAACTTCTGTTGCCAAGACAACATAAGTGAAATCTTCTTATTAGCACAGCAACCTCCTGTAACTGATCACAAAGAGACACTTCTAATTAGACGCTACCACCTCCTGGTCAGTGTTGTGTAATCTGCTGCTGCAAGCAGCTTGAAGCATACCTACAGGTTAGACTCACAGAATATATTTGGTTGGAAGAGACCTCAAAGATCATCCAGCCCAACCCTTGACACAGCACTGAGGGGTCAACATCAAACCATGTCCCTGAGAGCAAGGTCCACACATTGCTTGAATGCCTTCAAGGATGGCAACTTCACCACTTCCCTGGGCAGACCATTCCAAGGTTTGATAACCCTTTCAGTGAAGAAGTATTTCCCAGCATCCAGCCTGAACCTTTTCTGGCACAGCTTGAAACTTTTCCATTGGTCCTGCCACTTTCCTTTGGTCCTGTCACTTAGGAAGCATTTCTGCAAGTGTTTACCAGATGCAAGCAGACACCAACACCACCAGCTGCATGCTGGCAGCACCACAACTGGCACAGGCCTGTGTTCACTGAGCAGAGGTTACAGACTTTGCAAGACTGGAAGCTAAACCAGCAATGTGCCAGGTGCTCGAGCTCAGGTAGAGCTTGCATTATGTTCATCACAGAGTCACGGAATGGTTGGGGTTGGAAGGGACCTGAAAGGTCATCTAATGGCGATGATGCTGAGAGCCAGGCAAGAAGGGACCTGAGCAAGACCTGGTGAGGGGGCAGCTCCTTCGCTCTGCTCCTCCTTGCCTTGCCTCCTTGGGGCACCTGCAGCCCAGACTCCCAAAACCAAAGCACAGTGAGACCCACGGGGATGAAAGTGAGCTACCAGGTAACGGTGCCATCACCATGTCCCCCCAGCACAGCCACATCTTTTGCCAGCGACACCAAAATTGACACCAAGAGAGGGATTCCTGCAATACATCAGTCAAGTATTGCATTTGAAATTTGAATTAAAGAGAGTTCAACAGGAAAGAAAAAGAAAGGAAAGGAAAGGAAAAGGAAAAGGAAAAGGAAAAGGAAAAGGAAAAGGAAAAGGAAAAGGAAAAGGAAAAGGAAAAGGAAAAGGAAAAGGAAAAGGAAAAGGAAAAGGAAAAGGAAAGGAAAGAAAAGAAAAGAAAAGAGAAAAGAAAAGAGAAAGGAAAAGAGAAAGGAAAAGAAAAGAAAAGACCAAATCAAAACCTTTGAAAAAGGTTAATGCCCAATTGAGAGCTTGTAATAGAGGAATCAATAACAAGATTCAATTATTTGGACAAAAGCTGGTTTTATTTCCAAGGTAATACCAAGAACTTTTTACTTTTAAATCTAAAGTCACCCAGGGTCAATTATTCACCTTTCTTTACATATCAGAGCATTCCAGGCTAGAGAGCATCTTTTTTGCACCCTGTCCCAGATTGAATTTGTATTTGGTGGGCAAATTTCTCCCCTAATCTGTATTTCCACCCTCCAGTATGAATAAGTGTCCCCAGCATGCTGCCAGGGACCCAGGCAGAGCTGGTGAGCTCTGAAGGGGTTCAGCAGCTTTGTCTTGCCCACATCCACCCTGGCATTTTGGACTTCCCATGTCTGGCAGCTCTGCCCTGCAGCTGCATTCACATGGCATTTAGGGAAGCATGGCTTGTCTTCCTCTCACATTTATTTTCTCCCTGTCCAGAGGCAGAGCTCACAGTTCAGTTGAAAAGGCTGCTTCTGGAGCTAGTCCAGAAGGGCTGAGACCTGAATAAATGTTAGGGAGGAAATGGCTCGACCAGCTTGGACTACACAGAGAAATGCAATATGTGCAATGATTGAGATCTTGAGTTACTGTTGAAATAAACCCTTCAGACAAGCCCATAAAACAAGGGCAAATATTGGTCATAGTTAGTAGCAGGTACTGGCTGAATGTGCTGCTCAGAAAGCCAGGCTGGAAGCAGTAAAATTCCTCACCAGAGAGTGAGCAGAGTGAGCAAGGATGGCAATTTTTCCTTCAGCAGAAGACGAGCCCCAAGGACTATTTATTAGCACAAAGGTCTGAGGAGCTGGGCAGCTTTGTAGCACACTGCAGCTGCATTAATGAGAGCATGTTCAATATGTACCTAACTGTGAGCTGTTTGTGTCTGGAGTCCAAACAGAGCTTAACTCCGTGCACACATTTGTTTTCTGCTCAGCGTATCAGGTCACACCTACAGCAATGTGCTCTGCTGAGGTGGCATCACAAATGTGTTTGTCCAGCTGAGACACAACATGCTGCTTATTTAATTTGGATTCAGATCTATTTGAAGGTGATTAACTCCATTTCTTTTCTTACATAATCACCAAATCTGGAGAGGGAGCAGCAGCATTTATTGATGTCAGTTCTAATTAATAGCAAGATATTGTTTATTCTCCCTGTTAATATGATAATTGGAAACAGCTCAAAAATTATCCAGAGCTTCTTGCCAGGAAAAGAGGCACTGCTCTGGATCCTTTGGCAACGTCAGTGTGCCATCTGCGTGTAAATGTGACATGCACCACCCCCCCTGCACCTTCGCAGACCCTTTGAGATGCAGCTCTGCTGTGGGGGCAGGCAGTGTGCAAGCAGTGAGCCGCCAGCATCCTCGGCCCTGTGTGCACAGAGAGCTTATCTTGTTTGTCATGACAGAGACAGAGCTTTAGGAATTAGCCTCAATCCAACACTAGCAGCAAGAACTGAGCTCAAACTAACTTCAGGGAAAAAAAAAAATCTAAAGCAGCTCAGCACTAAGTGTCAAAGCTGATCCAGACCGTGCAGTCCAGAGCTTCCAGCCAGCAGCAGGCTCCTGCCTCTGCCCCAGGGAGCACTGGAGCAGCCAGAGCTTTGCCTCTCTCCTGGTAACAGGGCAGCAAAAAGAGAAGCACCTCCCCCGGCGGAGAGGTTAGGCAGGGCTCTGTTTTCCCCGGAGAGCAATGATGATGTACATTGTTTTGCACTAAAAGCACAAATCTCTCCTCTGCTCATCTCGAGCAGGAGCATTTGCCAGTGCAAAGGTCTCCAGGACCCTGCTCCCTCACACCGTTAGCAATAAACCTCGCCGAGGCTCCATCTATTGCACAAAGCAACACAAGAAACACGGCAGAAATGCTGTGCCCCACTCGTGTGTGCCCAACCTCCCCCGGCTGCAGGGCGGCTGCTCACGTCCTGCTTTCTGGGGAGCAGTTCCTCAATTCCAGACACAGCTCTCCTCGAATATCCTGGCGACACAAGGGGGAAGGAAGGAAAAACACTCCTGAATGTGTAGCCTGAAGGGACCGCCTCAAGCCTGCACTCCAAGAGAACTCCAAGCTGTGAAGTTTAAAGATAAACAACTCCTTCACCTCCCCAACACAGCACATGAGGAACCTGCACAGCCAAAAGGTCACCACGGCAAGGGGTGAGCAGGACCTGCAGCAAGCTTCTGTCCTCAAATGCTAGCAAGGTGCTGCTCTGCAGTGCCAGCTCAGCTGGTTCAACAGCAAGGAACTGTGGCCTGGAGTCCTGAAAAGCTCTGATTCCACTCAAAAATGGGCATCAAAGGCAGACTTCTTTCAAGCCAAGGACACCCAGGCAAGAAGCTTTCCAGGGGCAGGACTACCATCAAACGCTGGCTTCTAATAATGGGACTTCTGAAATTCATTGACTTGGAATCTTTGTATATCCTCAAGGTGAACAGGTACAAGGTGATTTGGCAGGGCTGGGAGTCCTAAAAAGCCATTCCTGCTCTGTGGCAGAGCTGCAAGAGGAATTGGGAAGGCTGAGGAGTATCAGAGACCGTGAGAGAAACAAACTGATGGAACCACACCCTGAGGCTAAGGCAGCAGATGGAGGTTGGAGGTTCTGAGGCTGATCAAGAAGCAGAGGATCTCCTTCTCTCCTGCCACCAGGCAACAGGAGGAGACCTAAAAGACAGGGAGGGAGTGGAAACAGGTCCCTGCTCCAGAAAGCAGCAGATCCCCTCCTGGACTCCCTCACTTTCCCAGTTGCCCTTATACAAGAGGCTCTGCCACTGGAGGACCAGGCTATGGAGCAAGTAGATGAAGGTCCATCCAGGGGGCTTGCCTGGGGTGACTCAGCCAGCCCCACACATTAGGACTACTTGTGTGAAGTGAAAAGGGATAAAACACTGTAGCATGACCTCCACACCAAGGTGGCTGTCCCCATACAGTCTGGCCTGCACAGTCAGCCCCACGTCAGCTTGACAAGGAAGGGAAGGGTCATTTGGAACCTAAATTACAGGCAGATTTTGGCAGGAAATTCCATTACCTGAACTGGAACCCCTCACAGGAACGAGTGCTGGGCTGAGTCCCACTTCAGTTCCTCAGCCTGATTCACGAAGTGAGTCACTAACTCCCCTAGGTCAAATCCACATTTCTCCAACGCTGTAGGAACCCAAAGTGTGGCTGTGCCTGGTACAGCTCTGAGAAGGATGAAGCTGGCCCCCTCATAAATGTTAATGACTGATGTTAACACATCCTTTTTCTGAGAAGAGATGAAAAACTGCTGCTTTTAGGGCCTTTTTTCAACCCTCACTGCCATGGACACTATTAGCAGTATCACTGCATAATTTATTTCTAAAACACTGCACTTTCCTCAAAGGCCAATAAAATGCTGCTGTCAGAACCCAAAAGACAGGTCAGAATTTGTCTTTGGCATTCGTGGGCTAAAGATGCTTTGCTCCCATGCAGTCCTCAGCCACTGTAACTCAGGAAAGCAGAAAAAGACCCTTTCAAACTCAGCTGATCTCCAGCCCTTCCCTGCTGGCATTAAGTGCTTCCAGAGTAGAACAAGGGTTTGGTCAGTGAGTTCAGGGTAGGGTGTCCCTGCCCATGGCAGGGGGGTTGGAATTAGATCATAGAATCAACCAGGTTGGAAGAGATCTCCAAGCTCATCCAGTCCAACCTAGCACCCAGCCCTATCCAGTCAACCAGATCATGGCACTAAATGCCTCATCCAGTCTTGTCTTGAACACCTCCAGGGATGGTGACTCCACCACCTCCCTGGGCAGCCCATTCCAATGGCAAATCACCCTCCCTGTGAAGAACTTCCTCCTAACATCCAGACCTTGTGGTCCCTTCCAACCCTGACTGAGTCTATGATTCTACCAGTTCGTGTGACACTTTCAAGCCCATGTCCACACACAGCTCTAGCAGCCATGAGATGGGATGGAGTTGAAAAAGCCTTGGACCACACAGCTGGAAACATCTCTTGTGCCTGCACAGCACAGTGAGAGACTGAACACATCCCTCTGCAACCCCCTGGCTGCTGCACTGTAGGCAGGGACACCTGGCAGAGCATGGGCTGCAAGTCCAACCCTCCTTGAAATTAGCACAAGCTTTTAAACCACAGCCGTGTCTGTGGGAAGAGGAAAGCAAAGCAGAACACATTTAATCTCAACCTTCTGGAAGAAACAAGCTAAGTTGATATTTGTAATGGAAAATAAGGAGGGTTTTTTTCCCCACCAGTGTGCTTATAGAGTATTTGCCATATTCTAGTTATTTTTATCCCTCCCGGTGGAAATGGAAGCGGCAGCAATAAGCAGAACTTCTACAACTGAGAAAACAAAACCAACGGTGCTCAATTGTGCCTGGGAGGGACAATGCCCTGGAGTTCTCACTTCGGGAGAAAATTAACATGTGAAATGAAACCTGAGAGCTCTTTGATTAACCTGCTCCATCGGCCTCCAGAGAGCACCGCAGAAGAGCCTGCTCTGCCTCCCCCCATCCCACACCCCAGAGGACACCTCTCGAACCGTGCCCAGCTCCACATCACTGCCCGCACCCTCGACCCGCAGGGACTGGTGGCTCCTCAGCTGCTCTGCAATGCTCAAGCCCATCTGAATTGAGCCTCCCCTCAGGTCTTTGGCCGCTGGATTTCATTACCCCTGGTCTCTCCTAGCTCCTCTCCCAGGGTCCTCCCACAGGGACTCAGCCAAGGGAAGTGGCTGGGAGAGTGTTAAAAAGGATGATGTCTGCCTCGTTGCTGAGCGTTTGCTGCTGCTGGCATCAGATCTCAGGGCCAAAATATTTCATGGGCTGCTTGTTTTTTCAAATCTAGTCACTCACTGCTAACATATTTCCCAAGGCTGTACAATGACAAGAGGCAAGGACACAGAGCCACTAGCACTGACAGAAACTTTTTGACTTAGCAGGCCTGCTTAGATAATAGACAAACATCCTCCCCCCCAACTGCTCCCAGCCAGTGAAGTGCCCTTCCATCACCACAAAGTGCTGTCAGGACAATAACAGCAGTCATGGACAGCCCAGACACAGAGAGAGTGACAGGCACAAAGCCTGCAGCACCCCGTCCCCAGGAGGTACATGCTCCCAGGATGCCAGAGCTCCCTGCCCCAGACGTTGTCCAGACCCCCATGAACGCCAGAGCCCTGCTGGCTCAGGTCACACTGTAAATGTCATCTCTGCATGCTGTTACCCGAGCTCAGGCAGGGACAAGAAAGAGCATTGCTTGGCTTAAAGGAAGCAGCAGCTCATCAAGTAAACGAGGGCAGAGGTCTTCCTTTAATTTTGACCAAGCTCTGTCAACCTGCACCACCTGCAAGTGTGGCCCCATAAATCCTGTCTGGCACAAGTATCCAGAAAGCCTTCTCTCCGAGGGCAGCCACTGTGCTCATCATACAGCAACGGCAAGAAGAGAGAAGGCTCCTTGGAATGGCAGAGTAGGGCACAGTTTCCAGGCCCGAGCTCAGCACTACTGATTTACGTTCTACAGAACTCAGTTTTCAGCAGCCAGCAGTAAAAAAGATGTCCTGACAGGTTTGTGTTCTGCTCAGACATTAAAGGCCTGCATGTTTATGGAGGAAAATGAGACTGATGGTAACTGGGCAGAAGATGAAACTGGGTTGATGTGTCCACAGCCACCCCAGGAGCCAGCGGCAGGCTGAGGATCAGATCACTTCCTGGCAAAGGGAACTGAGAACTTGCAGAGTTAACAAAGACCACACTGCAGCTCTGGGCTCCAAGCTAGGGAAAGAAAACTTCCACATTACAAAGCAGGGTACTGCCTGCTGGCAGCACTGCTATTCACCATGTTTTCCAGAGGGAAGAGAGCACTGCACCAGGGTGGTAAACCCAGGAACATCCTGCAGCTTCGGCAGGAGACACAGACCCCACACAGCTCTTGTCCAGCTCCACTCTGCTCTCCCAATTACCTACCGAAGGAGAAACTGAAATGCCTCAGTACTACCGACTTGGGCACTGCCTGTCTTCCCAGCGTTAAATACTACTCCTTAACTCATTCAGGGCTCTTATAGCTCCTCTTTTTCCATTAGATGCAGGGCAGCAGGAGTAGTGACCCGACTGGTCCACACCATGGTCACTATTAACACTCAGCATTCCAGTACAGCTGTGCCTGAGCTCAAAGGAGGCTGAACACCCCCAGCAGGGCCTGATTCAGCACAAAAACCCAGGGCCAGTCAGATTGGCAGCAGCAGAGCTCACCAGTTTCAAGACTTTGAAGACATCAAGAACACAGAAGCCTAAGAGACAGCACCAGATGGAGGGCTCCTGCCTACAGGCGATGCTGAGACCTTGCCTCCTTCGGGCACACGCAGCAAGCCTGTGCTGCTGTCAGTGGGTGCCAGCATGGCCACTCACTCTGCTCATGAAAATGACCCTGAGATACAACTTTTAGCAACAGAAAGTGCTGAGGAGTATCTCTTTCCTAGAGGAGCCTCAGCAGTGCAGAGAGCACCCAGAGCCTGCACTACATACCTGACCCAAGTGCCAAGCCCACTCTTCTTTGAGGTTGGTACCAACAGTGCCCAAGGCAATGGCCAGAGCCAGGGGAGCAAGGCTGGTTGGCACTGCAGCAGCTCCAGCTTGCTGAAGGTTTCCCAGAGAGTCGTGTGCCTCGCAGTGCCAGAGATGACAGGGGCAGACAAGGCAGGCTGGCAGCTGTGGCTCTTAGGTTCCTCCTCCCCAGCACGGTTCAGTCTCCCCGCAGCAGGAGGTGGGGGGTTGCTGTTCCAGCCAGCTGTGCCCACTCCAGTCCTTCCCAGTGGGACAGCTGCCAGCTTGAACTCCCGGGCAGGTCACACAGCTCTGCCATCGGGCTGATGGAGAGAGAAATGAAGGTCAGTCAGGTCCCCTGGTTGCCAGATTCTACTTAAAACACCAAGGCTGAGCTGGGGTAGGAGGCACCATGCACGGATCTCAGCCACCACCCACGCCTCCCTCCCAGCAAGGAGCCTCTCACCCCTGCAGAAACCAAAGCCCTGCCTGAGAATCGCTTCCCAAGACAAAACTCTTTGCTTGCTCCGAGCCCAGCCCCTGACAGCCGTGGTCAGAGCGCCACCTGGTGACACAATCCGGGAAACAGGCTCTGAAGAGCGGTTTATAAACTCTCTGCAGGGGGATGTGCGACTTAAGCTGATCTCTGCTCCCACGCAGGGAGTGTGGCTGACGATTCAGACCCCTCCGTGCTTCCTAACACAGATGCTGAAGGTCTCCGAGTTACAGACACCCAACCCTATCTGTCTGCGTTCACAGAAGTCTTGGCTGAGCATGGACAGGACTCACTGCTGCAACCCCTCCTTGCTTTGAATATGCACTAGGGCAGAGAGATCAGGTGAACAACTTAACTTTGGGATTGCTTGGAGACACAGATGACCTCCAAGAGGAGAACACAACGGTTTGGCATTTTTCATCTAGCCCTGCAGTCAACTGCAAAGCCATGCTCGGGTGCATGGCACAGACCCTGCAACAGCTGCAGAACAGCTGCTGAAGGTGGGGTCCAAGCACGATGTCGGATGAATGAGGTTTTCAGCCAGTTTCAGAGCTAACTTCTTCCTGACAGGATAGTGAAACAGACACACACTGCCATGCACAGCCCAGCCTCAAATGCACAGCTCTGGCACACCCTGGGCATATCCCAGACCCATATTCCCTGCAGTGATGGAATCACAGAATCAGTCAGTGTTGGAAAGGACCACAGGAATCATTTCAGTTCCAACCCCCCTGCCATGGGCAGGGACACCCTACCCTAGATTAGCCTGGCCACAGCCTTATCCAGCCTGGCCTTAAACACCTCCAGCCATGGGGCCTCAACCACCTCCCTGGGCAACTTGATCCAGGCTCTCACTGCTCTCATGCTGAAGAACTTCCTCCTCACATCCAGCCTGAATTTCCCCATCTCCAGATTTGCTCCAGTACCCCCAGTCCTGTCACTCCCTGATAGCCTAAAAAGTCCCTCCCCAGCTTTTTTGTTGCCCCCCTTCAGATACTGCATCTTCAGAAGATGTGGTTTCCAAACGCTTCTAGTTGCCAGAGCCACACACATGGTGTTTGCTAAGCCTTCTGTCATGAAAAGCTTTTGTTTAGCATAGAATCACAGAATGTACTGGGTTGGAAGGGACCTCTAGAAGTCATCCAGTCCAACACTCCCTGCAGTCAGCAGGGACACTCCCAACTAGATCAGGTTACTCAGAGCCCCATCAAGCCTGACCTTTAATGTGTCCAGGGATGGGGCCTCTGCTACCTACCTGGGCAATCCACTGCAGGGTTCTACCACCCTCACAGCAAAGAACTTCTTCCTATTGTCCAACCTAAATCTACTCTTCTCTAAATTTAAAACCAGTGACCCTCCCCAGCTTTCTTGTAAGATACTCTCCAGGAGCTGATTGCTCTACTGGTGCAGTGAAGGAAGTGCCAGCATCCAGCAGGTCTCAGCAATCTCTTTAGCCATCCAGCCTCCAGCAGCATAGGTGGCTCTGGTTCCTCTCAGGGGACTGCAGGGGCTGAGCTGCACATGTGGCAACAAGATGCTCCTGTGAGCAATGCTACGTGTGGGTTTTGCCAAAGCCACACGAGGCAAAAAAGACTGTCAGCAGATGAAGGGCATCACTCAGGGTGAAGCCAGGCAGAAGCTTAGCTGGGATACCAAAAGGCAATAAACCAAGCAAGCCTGCAGAGGCAATGCAGGGGGCTGAGTGAAGCCAAAGAAAGGTCCCGAACGTGACAGTCCTGCCACAAAGGAGCCAATGTGAGCACCACAGAAGCTGGAGCAGATGGGCTGGCAAAGCTGAGATTGCTCTGGACACAGCGAGGCAGTGCTGCAGTGCCTGGCAAAGAGAAATGAAACAGCCACCCAGAGAACTCCTCATTGTTCCTCTGCCAGCAGAGTGCCAAGCTCCGGCTCAGGAGGAGTCACAAGGGTCAGCAGAGCATCCAGGCAGCTGCTGGCATGGAACACACATGGCACAAGCCTCACCTCACACAGGCAAAATCCATCTTGGTCTAGCAGCGAAATCCATCCGAAGTGCAATGGTTTAGGTTGAAACCATCTGTTCCTTTGCTGCACATTGCAAAGGGCAAGCAAGGCGCTCGTGCTCGGAAATGCAGCTGGAAGTGTGGGCTTCAGTGAGGGTAGCTGAACCTTCTACTAGGAACAGCTCCCTGGTCACAGAGCTGCTGTGACACTAAGCCAACACAAGCACTTCACAGAACAAACGGGGAAAAAACACATTTCTTCATGAGCTACAGGCTGAAGTTAGTTCTGATACATAACAGAGACCCTTGGATCAGAGCCTTCACCAACTGTGAAGGTTACAGAAGTAGAGAGAGACCTGCCCGATGGTTGGCACTGCAGGTTACCAGAGCTCCCACTGCTTGTAGGAAAATTATAGAGAGGTAATTGGAGCTGATGTGCTTGCTCATTTCACTTTTTCTAGCAGGTCTGCATGGTCAGCAGTTGAGATTTGTGCCTGGAAAGACCTGTGGCCATGTAACTGCCTGCTGTTAAGACAAACCAGACCCAGCTCCTACTCCAAATTGTACAGCTGTAGTTGAACTGGGCTGTATCTCAAGTTAGGTAAACTCAATTCTACCTTTACTTCTGCTACAATGCCATGAGACTGCTCCAGTGCAGCATCAGCACACACACAGAGAAAGGCTTAATCAGGAGGAAGAAGCAGCTCAAAGCACCTCCTCTGAATGGCAGTTAGAAGGTGAACGAACACAACAGCACTGCACTAAGTACAGCCAAGTCATGTGGAAAAGTGTAGAGTGGTGAAATCACAGCACCTCCAATCGAGTTTAAATTCCAGCATTTTCTGTCTTGGAATTCCCAGCTGCTGCAGATGATGCAGCCTCAGGTGCTTCTGCTTTACCTTCTACAGTTAAAATTCCACCGAGGCACTGCAAGCACAGAGAAAAGTCTTTTGCCAAGACACCAACTGGAACCTAACAGATGTGCAAAAAAATAAACCAACCAAAACCACCAACACAAACAACAACAAAATAAAAGAAACTCAAATTGAAAGAGTAATTTTTTTCTAATTTAATAGAAATAACCCAAAAACAAAATGGTTGTCAAACAATGCTTTCAACTGACCTAATACAACTTCTACAGCACATTCCAGAGCATTTTAACAAGAAATATTTACAGGCAGCTAAATGTATTAAATAACCATGTAAAGAAAAACTTCTCTTTTTATTACACACCAGCAAAAAACACAGGAACAGAACAATCAGAAACTGTAACCTTGGTTTTGTTTTCCTTAAAAAAAAAAAAAAAAAGGTTAAATATGATTATTCAGAGAATACAATACCACAGAAACAGCACTTTTGTTGAAGAACCATATTCAAAGGTGAGCGGTTTCCTATGTGCAAAAAAGAACCAGTTCAACGTCTGGAAGCAAGAAATCAGCAAAGAATGCCATGGATTTAACCCTTCCAGGAGCACGTTTACATGGAAAACAGGCTTTTGACTGCACAAATCTTCAAAGGCTTATTTATATACATGGTTTGTGGTGTTCTGCACCTAAGACGTACCCCCCCAGCTCGCAGGCCACCAGCGGACGTGCACCACTTCAACGCAGCTCACCCCGCAGCGAGAGCCGCGGCAAGTTGAGCTCAGAAAATGTTTTAGTACCCCCTCCTTGGAGACATCCAATAAATCCTAGAGAGAGCAGCTTTGAGCTGTAAGATCACCCAACAGAAAAGGCCCAAACTGCGTTTCAGACTGAACCAGTCTGCTTGTCATAAAAAGACATCCAAATCCACTGCAACTCCTGAAAGCCAATCCAGACACCTTGGAAAGCACACACAGGAGGGTCCCCAGGAGCAAACACAGGAGCTAGGTGGAAAGAGTTGCTGTACACACACCACACCCAAAGCTACAACACGAATGCCCCTCTCTGAAATGTGTAAACTGTGGCCCACTCAAGCTCTTTTAAAACATGGGTCTCTGTTTCTCACTCACACCCCAACCGGTTAAAAGAAATAAGCAACTTTCTCCCATTTCTGAACTCAAGCACCAGGCTGTGCTGTCAAGAACTCCTGCACACTTGGCTTTCAAAAGCAGGACTTGGCAATCTGCACACAAGCTCTCCTATAAAATCACTGCCCAGAGGAAAGGACTCCTGTCGTGCCCACAGGCACCAGGCAAAGCAGCTTTATTGCTTTTTCTAAGGAAAGGAGTAAAGAAAGACAAGGGAAAGCCAGCTCCCAGCACAGCACACACACTGCTTCAACACTGCCACTGCCTACACTTTTAGAAGTCAGCCAATGAAGGAGGTTATGGAGAATGGTAACAGTTGGGCTAGTTTTGAGGAGTTTTGTTCCAGTGGCTTGCAGAAATGCTTATGAAGCACTGCACAAGCCAACAGCACTGCACAAGCAGCAGTGGCACTGCACACAAAGAACCTCTCTTGAGGCTTAACAGAGCATTTCTATTTTCAGAAGTTTGGGGAACATCCTTTCTTGGTCTAGCCTCGATGGCAATTCTGCTTTATCATGCTATAGGCAGGGCACAGTCAAATGAAAGACCTGAATCTGGCTGGTTAAGCTAGCACTAATCACTACCCACTAGTCAGTACATGGCAGGATACCTGCTGAGGTAATCGAGAAGTCCACAAGGAGCATCCTATGAACTTTTCATTCCTATTTCAAAAGCAAGTTGCCTTTTACTTCTTTGGATTAACTTAAACTTCAGGGCCATTTACAACAAAAATGGAGACACAAAGGGTGGCTTTTTCGTAAGTGTCTTAAACCAGAGCACAAAGTTCCACCAAGTGCCAGGCTACCTTCTTGCTGTCGCGTGGGAACGCTGCAATGGTGCAAAGGAGCTGGCATGCAGAGCGTGCCTGCCACAACTTCTGTCTGCAGAAGTTCTGCTGATGCAAGCTCTGCTCCAGTTCTCAAACACTCACACACATCACCAGGCACAGAGAAGTCACTCAGAGCAGCGCAGCAACTATCCACACAAACGCCGCAAAGCTGCTCTGGAACCAGTTTCACACAGCTTGTGTTAACTGAGCAAACCCTTATCAGTCCTATGATGAACACTGACAGATACAAGACAGAGGATCAGGAGGTGTACTGGCAGAGCTTCTCTTTCAATTACTTTTTAACAGAATTTATCTCATTTCCAAACTATCACTGAATGATTGTACTGAGAGCTCCAAAATGAAGGAGGAAAAATTAAGATGCTTTGCTGCTTTTATACACCACAGACACACATCAGGTTCCGAGAACCCAAGTCAAAATTCCACAATACTGCTGAGCCCTATGGAAGGATCAGTTCTAGAAGTTCAGAGGTTATGTGCAAGAGTAGAACTTGAACTTTCATCAAGACCCAAGCTCTGCATCACTCGTGGCTTGCAGATGAGCTGGTGGACACAGGCTGGCAGTAGCCTACAGAGCTTGACTGTTTTTCTGCCCATCAGTGGGAGTGATTGAACCACAGAGGCTTCCCCTAACGTTCTGACGTCTGCTTTGTGGCCTGGGTGGAGAGCAGAAGGTACCCTGGCCATAGCCCGGGAGCAGGTGCAGCCCCTGGACTGCAGCTCTGCAGTGTGGTCCTTCCTCAACTCTGACCCAGCCTGGGAAGCCACTACCTCATCCCATTGCTCCAGCTCAGGCAGTGGGCATCTGCAGTACCTGGACATGAGTGGTGCCTGACAGTGAACAGGTAAAAAGTTGAAGTCTAAAGGTACAGAGCTTAGAGCACTCAAACACCATGAACCAGTGTTGAACAACTGAAGAGAATTCACCAAAAAAAATTACTTTCATGATAATTTTAATTATATTCCTTTGCAAAATGAAGCTGAGAAACTAGAAATGCATAAATAGGCAATACACAGAGCCATCACATGACCCCTCATTGCTATCCATGTCCTACTCACAGCACCCTTCCTATGCCAGAGCTTCTGCTGTGTGTCAGTGTGGTATGTTTAAGCAGAATTACTTCCCCTTTCACATGCAAACTGGTAAAAAAAGAAACTGAAACTGGCACTGTGTTGAGATCTGAGAAAGAAGTGTCCAGTCTGGGTTTTAAGTGTAATCTAAAGAAATGAGCTTGAAGTTACAAGCACCTTCAGCCCCTTCCTTTGCCGTAAGAGAGGCAAAGTCACAAGGTACAGAGACTTTGTTCTTAGAAAAAAAGAATCAAATCTTAAGTGATTTGCGTAAAAACTGCTGAGAGCATCCCTCAGTTTGCTAACACTCTGCTAAAATACTTCTCTTTACCATTATGGTAAAGTGTATAACAATGCCACAGGAATTGCTCCTGCTGGGTAGAGCAAACCCCAGCGATTCGCCGTGGAATTGCTGTATTCACACAAAACCTGGTGGCAAATTTGTAGCCTGTCGAATTCATCTCCTCTGAATATGTGATTTCATCATCTGACTTTAAACCAGAGCTACACGAAAGCCAGAAATTACTCTGATTATTTCTAGCCTTGCTTTCTGCCAGTAAAGGAAACAACTGTTCAAACGACAGTGACTTTGCGATGACCTCACTTCTAACCAGAACTGCTGGGATGAAGGCAGTGTGCAACGGGAGGCACTGCAGAGGTGCTTGCCACAGGGGTAAGGGAAAGGGGGAAATTGTTCTCTTTTCAGTATTTGACCAGAAACCACTCCAAGCCAAATCCTGGTCTGTGCAAGTACTTTGTTCAACTGCTGAACAAAGTAAGCCAATCCCAAGGGAATTATCCCAATCTTTCTAGACATTTTGCTCATAAGCTGCTTCTGAAGAAAGTTCTGAGTAGTACTCTAATAAAAATAAGAGAGAACCTCCAAATGAATGCAATGTTAGAAATAGCATATATTACAAACCTTTTCTTGATAGGAACAATTAATAAGAATACATATTAGCTTAAAAACAGCCCAGCAAATGTTGCTGAGCTGCAAGAATCTCAATTCACTATTTACAAATAAGACAAAGTGAATACAGGAAATTTTACACATTTGGTAGTTAATAGGTTATTGTTTGCCGAGTGGTCTGTTAGAAACTGATATTTAGGAAGACTGGAAACACACCCCAACCAGTTGTTACCTCTTCAGTCTATATTTTTAAGTACAGAAAATCAGGCAATGAATACTGGAGATAACATTCTGCTTCATTAGGGGGACCAGGGACAGATGAGACAACGCTGAGACTTCTGCCATAAAGGCCATTAAAATGTTCTGTGCACAGGACTAAACAGACCCAAGCCCTGCAGAAGAGAGGCTGCTGCCACCAGCTGAGTTTTTCATCTGTCAAGAACTCTCAATCCTGCACTTGCCAATTCAGAACACTTTAATGGGATTGTGTTTTGTTTGCTTGTTGTTTGGGTTTTGTGTTATACTTCTGCTACAGGTAAAATGTAGTAAAGAAAGCAAAATGTAGAGAATTGGATCCACAGAGTTATTCACAAGACCACTTAAAGGAGATGATGGCAGCGGTGACCAACACGCACTAAGCTCACACCAGGAGGGGACTCCAGGACACTGCAGGCCAGTGGGAAGGTGAGAGACTGGAACCCATTTGCTGCAGCCCCACGGAACAGCCCACTAAGGCAGTCTTAACTGTACATGGAACGTATCAGACCTGCTTCTCTTCAGTGTTTATCCTCTATCTGCAAGAGCAGGATGAGTGCTTCCCCTCCAGCAGGAAAAGAAAGAACAGAACAAATCATAAAGGAGAATAAAAAAACCAAAACCCACCGAAACTTTACAAGACATCTTTCCCCTTGTGACGAGAATGCTTTTCTGTACAAGTGTTTTTTGTAATCTAATACTGTTAAAAAGCTATCAGCTTCTTCAGGTTGGCCACTGTAGGCATGATAATATTCCAGAACACTTAAATAAGAGTTTTTACAATAAACTTTAGGTCCATGTCATTAGGTTACTTTATATGCACTGGTCTCTCATCTGATTTTAGGCGTTTTCTACGTGGTTGTATAAAATCTTCATCGGAGTCCTCAGTTATTTCACCATCATCCTCTTCCTGCTCAAATTCAGGCAAAGGCTGGAAGGTCCTGTCTGGGTAGATCTCTGTAAGTTTATCTTCAAAGTACAATGCAACTGCCTTCCCTGCCTGTGCTACTTCTGAATCAGCCTGCAAACAAAAGAAGACAGCAACATTCACCTCCTGGAAATGCACATCCCTTCACCAAGTGTGCATGGGCTGAAACGCTTACCTTCAAATTAATCTCTTGTGTTTCTGCATAAACTTGAACAACTTTCATCATCTAAAAAGGATACCAGAGTCAAAAAAAATGAAATTATAATCCTTTCTAAAGTTATGAGATTGCATAGGATTGGATGACTAAAAAGTCAGCCATAACAACAGAATAGTTTGTTATGGGCTGCAGCTCTTTAGTTCTCAAATCTTAGCCGAAGCAGGTTTAAAACAGTCATGAGGTTAATAACCCTTCAGTAAAACACACAGCTTTTGTACCATCAGTGTCTCCCAGCCACTTCCAAACCTGCACTCTACTCATGACTCTTTTTTCCATTACAAATTCCAGCTGACTGGACATTACTGAGGAGGAGTCTCACTTTAGAGAAAAGTGCTCAGCAAGGCAACTTTCTCAGGGGCCTCTCTCCTCTTTGACTTCTATTCTTTAAAAGCAGGTGGCTTAGAGACACCAACCACGATGCTGTCAGGACAGGTCAAGGTGACTCATCTTTGCCACAAGCCAGCATCTTAAAAAACAAAACACCACATCCATCAGTCCTTGCTTCCTTGTCTTACTCTCAGCCCTAAGAGCTGCAGCAAGCTTTCCTCTGTGGGAGATGCTGCATTAATTCCCTTGATTAACGAGTTCACATAATTGCAATTTCTTTCAGAGTGCTCATTAATCTCCACCTAATAAAGAGACATAAAGGGTGTCAAAAGTCCCAAATGCTTGTGAGCATTTACAGCATGAGATCACCAACTTGGATTTTCACTAGTGCACTTGTGAAACAGATTTTAATAGCAGGTTTGTGTACTTCAGTTTATTTCCTCGCAGAGGCAGAAATGTAGCCCAAACACTGCAAAACTCTGATTGCATTCTACAGAAAAAATACTGTTTGACACATCTCTAAGGTCAGAAGAAAGCCATTCCCTGCCATGCCTTCTCTCCAGGGCTTGGTGCTGTCCTTGCTTTAAGGCATCTCAGAAACAAGGACACGCTCTTAGCCCAGCTCCTGTTTCAGCACACCACCATGATGATTTATGTTTGATATTCACAGTAATTTTCCCACTGCTCCACCCAGCAACACCACTTTGGTGCCTTAAGCCTCTCAAGTCATGTTTCACATGTAAGGTGCAAATGTTTCATTATAGGTGGCTTCACTGGAAAAATAAGTCAACTTTCCACAGTCACCAAAAATCAGACTCCACACAAAAGCTAATCTACTGCAAACTTACTTCTGAGAGCCCCACTCAGAGCTAAAGCACTAAGTGCACTATCAGCCACAACGAGGGCAATGCTTTCCTGGATTCAGCCTGCAGGAGGTACTGCATCCAGTAGACCACTGTTCAGAAGGGCACTTTTCCTTAGCAGAGGAAGCTTCCTCAGTAGAGGTCTGCCACACTTTATGAGTGCAAGAACAATTATCTGCAGAGCTTGAGACAGTTTTAAAGACTACTCGATTGTCTCAATTACCAAACTTCCTAAGCCCTTCCATAAGCTATGTGATGTACAGTAAAAAGGCCACCCTGCTCCTCAGTTCACATATCAACACCAGTGAAAGCATTTTAAAAGGTTCCCTCTATTAAAGCCTGGCTAAAACTGAGAGGCAGTTGGGTGAACACTTTGGTTTGGGTTTTAAGTGCCTGGTTCAGCATCTGCTCCATAAGCAGAAGTTACAACTGGAAGCAGAGCCTTCAAGTGGAGAAGCTGCAGAGCTATGTTGAAATAAAAGCTGACCTAAAGAAAGGTGTACAGATTGGAAGTTAACCTACTTCATTAAACCTGTCACAGTTCTTGAAGATCAACCGCACGTCTGCCACAAAATCCTCTGGGGTTTGGTAGTGTTGGGAATGTTTCTTCTGCAGTTTCTTTTTCACCGTGGATAAATCCATTGGTTTCTTTATTATTTTATAGTAGTTTGGTATCTGTAAAAAAAAGAAAAGTGATTTCTAACTGCAGTGATTACATAACTCACAGGAGCAGCTAAATCATAGAATCAGGGGACCTACAGGAAGGCTGCTGGGGAGGTACTATCGGCATGGGTTTGTAATGACAGGACAAGGGGTAATAGGTTTAAACGGGCAGAGGGGAGATTCAAACTAGATGGTGGAAAGGGTTCTTTGCAGTGAGGGTGGTGAGACACTGGCACAGGTGGCACAGGTGGCCCAGGGAGGTTGTGGAGCACAGAAGCACCCAATGTGATCAAAGATCACACTGGGTGCTTCTGTGCTCCACAACCTCCCTGAAGGTGTTCAAGGCGAGGTTGGATGAGGCCTTGAGCAACCTGTTCTAGTGGCAGGTGTCCCTGCCTATGGCAGGGGGTTGGAATTGGATGATCCTTGAGGTCCCTTCCAACCTAAACCACTCTATGAATCACAGAATGTTAAGGATTGGAAGAGACCTGCAGAGGTTATTGAGTCCAACTCCCCTGCCAGAGCAGGATCACCCAGGGCAGGTCACACAGGAACGCATCCAGGTGGGTTTGAAAGTCTCCAGAGAAGGAGACGTCACAACCTCTCTGGGCAGCCTGCTCCAGGGCTCCATCACCCTCACCATAAAGAATTTCTCCACTTACCAATGAGCTGACCTGGTCATGCACTGTGTGCATGTTCAGCAAGTTAGAATTATTTTCTTTCCTGAAACTGATTTGAAAGAACTCAAACAGTTCTTCTTAACCTTCAGTTTCTGTCACAGCACAGCAATGCCCCTCAATACAGCTACTACTTTTGCAGCTGAAAACAAGACCAGGCAAGGCAGTTCCTCTCCCCTTTCATTTACAAGATTATTAAAAAAAAAAAAAGCTCTCCTAAAGCATCCTGAATGTAATGGGATCCTGAGACATCCCCTCCCAACTCAACAACTGCTAACTGAAAGCATTTTAAACGATCTGGCTTGGAGACAGAGCAGAGCCTCTGCACAGGGAAGCTACAGATCAGCTTCTGTCCCTCAGAATCATGAGGTACTGGGTGGCTGCCAGAACTTTTAGATTGATCAAGGTGGGCATGCTCCAAGTAAAAGCAGTCAGTTCCTTCCCAAAGTAAACTCCAGACTTTCTAGAGATGTTATACAACAATAATCACTACTTTTCAGGAGACTCACCGAGGCTGGGACTGGCTCTTGAAATTCAATGCTCAGCTCGTGACAATACAGGTAAAGCAGGAGACGTTCACATTTCTTGCAAAGAAATAGACAGCTTCACATTAATATCCTTAATTTATCCTCCTCGAGTGCACATCTCCCTGTTCTACATAGGTTGGTACTTTAGTAGCTTAGCACTGGACAATTAAACACAATCCTCACAAGCTTGATTATCCAATGCAAAGTCCTTTGAGCAGGACACATTTCTGTTCACTGAACAGAAATGTACTTCCCTTGGTGCTTTCTTCTCCCTAAACAAAAGCCTAGGGCTAAAGTCAAACATGAGAGGCCTGCTGAGAGACAACCTACAACTGCTTCTGTCCAACCACGACTGTACGCAACAGGAACGGACTGACCCTGCAGACTTTCATTCTTCTCTCCACAAGACAAAACAGGCAGTTTGAAACTGAAGCCAGAGTGCTTCTATGAACTCCCTGTTGAATTTTTTTCTTTCCTTTGCTTGTAATTCCTCTGGGGGAACCTGCTTTGAGAACACTCTAACACTATATGCACAGGCCAACTGACAAAGTTAAAACTAATTGTGGCTGCCAAGGCCACTACACCTTCCACAGGAATGCAACTGAATACTTCTGGCCCCTCTCTCAGCATGAGCCTTACACACCAAACCTACACAACCATTTTATGAGGGTTTTGTCAATGTTAAATGCAAAGAACTCCTTAATAAGAACACTGCAGAGATCAGTGCATGTTAAAGATGCAGTTAAATACAGAATGTGTCTACATGCAGGTTTTCAGTACTAGGTGATCTCAGTGCCAAGGTAACTTAGCACTTCCACACAGCGACCAACACCTGGATGTGTGGTCACAGCAAAAAGAACCAACTCATTACTCAACTTTAATTCGCTGCAGCCATAACAAAAGCATCTTTCAAGAAACAGTGGGCAACAGCTCATGTAAGAAAGCACTTTTCTCTAGGAAAGAGATGCCCACAGAGGTCAGACATACCCTTTGGTCCACAGGACTCAGGCCTTGTGCTGTTTTCCCCTTCTTGCTGTGCTGGGAATTGTCACAATCATACTCTACTTCAGGTTTGCTCAAGTCTCTGCAGAATGTACATATCCACTCCCCACTAAAGAGAAAGAAACACAATTATTCTAGAAATCCAAGGACAAAGTCATCTCATCAGTGATGACTACAGATTTTTATCATTAGGTCTTACAGATTCACACTGTACTGCAGTAAAGATTTGGGAAGCCAAAGATAAGGCACAGCACTCAACGCCCAAAAGAACTCTGCCAGTCACAGCCACTTCTCCTGCCCTCCTATTCCTCCCTCAGCCTTCATCACTGTGACATTTAAATGAACTTTACATAACAAAATCACACCTTGACAGACTACATTTATCAGATAAACAACAGGCAGGCCTCTGAAATACTGGGTTTATTTTCTTACTGACAAGAAATCATCCAGCAGCAGATGATGCTGAGGATGAAACACCAGGTTTGGTGCTAGGTTGAAATCTACCAGGACAAATGAAAGCACAGAGCTGTTCTCGGGAGCCGGTAAGCTGTTTCTGGTACCTTGGGAAGCTGAGGAGTGTTGGGACGTGACAAGTCAGGTGAAACACCTTTGGGCACTTCTCACAGCACAAGAGGTCCCCTCCATTTTGGCAGACAGCACACCAGTCCTCGTTGGGGTCATCATCTTTGTTGGTGCCCTCTCCTCCAATTCTAGCTGATCGGTGCATTAGGCTCCGCACTGGGGATTTGCCATTCACAAGGCTGTGTCCAGACTGTTTGCAACTTTCACTTAAATCTGCTGGTTCGGTTTTCACATGATTTTCAAGACTTCCTAATGCTTCTAACTCACTTTCCAGATGCAAGTTAGTGGACAGTGGTGGTGTCAAGCTGCTCTCAGGACTGCTAAGCTGAAAGGAAAGCAGCACATGAAAATCAGAGTCAGTTTTACCAGGGCATCTTTCTTCACATGTTGGATGTCAACAGCCATCCACCACTTAAAGGCACTAGACTCATTCCCAAAGTAGGTGGCAAATCATCATCATCATCTGAGTTGCACAATGTTGAAAATTACTTTTTCCCAGGTCCATCTTTCCAAGAACAGACTCATTTCTACCCATGCATAACACACAATCACAGAATGGTTTGGGTTGGAAAGAATCTCTCAAAGGTCACCCAGTCCAACCACCTCTGTAGTGAGCAGAGACATCCTCCATTAAGTAAGGCCGCCCAGAACCCTGTCAAGCCTGACCTTAAGTATATCCAAGAATGGGGCCTTAACCACCTCCCCAGGCAACCTGCTGCAGTGTTCCACCATGCTCCTGGTGCATAACTTGTTCCTAATGTCCAATCTAAATCTGCTCTTCTCTCATTTCAAACCAATGCCCCTGTCCTACCACTGCAGGCCTTTGCAGACAGTCCCTCTGCAGCCTTTTTGTAGCCCCTTTCAGCTCTTGTTAGAGATTAAAAATAGCCAACAAGCTACAGTGCTGGGGATAACTTATTTCAATAGCTACAGGTAAAATGTAAACAGAAGGATGTTCTGTGTCTGGCAAAGCAGTGTTCAATGATATAATGAAGTCCCCACCATGGACCAAACTCAGATTCTAAGTGCTGTTTTCTATCAGACTACTTTCAAGGTGCAACTACCAATCACAATACACAAAACCAAGATGGGCTGAGTGGGTTTTGCATCCCCATTACTAGGTCACATCCTTCCAAATCAGGAAGGAATACATCTGGCATTAACATTTTTTTCTTCAACATAAGCCAACGAGTTAACTGTCCAAGTCCCTTTGCCAGCTTATTGGCACTTATGTCACAACCCCCCAGTAGTTAGCAGTACTGCAAAACCAGACAACTCAACACTTGAACTGGCCCACACTTAGCTCAGACACACTGCCAGGGAGCAAAGTACCTCAGTTTTCAGAGCTTTAACAGAACATGAGGCTTAAGAGTAAAACTGCTTCATTACTTCCAAATGCTTAACCATGCTGCTGGGAAAAGGGTAAGACACTGCTGCACAAACTAACTTTACCATGCAAGCACTCCTCCTGCCGTCCTCTGTTTTCTCCTGCTTCACTGTTCCTGAGAAACTGCATATCTCTTCCTCTGTCCCTGGTTCTTGCTTGACTCTCACTTGGTCAGATTTGAAGTTCACACTAGTTTTCTCAGCAGTTCTGCCAGAGGAGCCACAACTAGAAAGACACCAGCACATAAAGAAAGAGAACAATTCATCAGAGCAAAGAAATGTAAGCAATCATTTTCTGAACAGCTTCCAAAGGCAAAGCATGGTAGAACGAGATAGCTTCATTTTCCAAGACAGCAGAGAAGCACAATGAAAGAAGAAATGACACTTTCTCCATGTAAGCATTCTCTCATTGCGAGGTTACAGTTACATCAAAGTGCTGCTGACCCACTGCCAGCTCAGGGTTTCTTTAATTTCTCATGTCTGACTTCACAGCTGGCAGTGCAAACAGAACATGCTCACCTTCCTCTGCTACCTGTGCTGGAGGTACTAGGTGGCCTCACAGGAGTGTGGGAGTTGGATAAACCTGCAAAGAAGAAGCACAGACATTGACTTGGTACAAACTCACATTCTGCAGCAAGAGAAATGTGGTGCTCAGTGACACCACAAGAGCTGCTAGACTATCCTACTATTTAATAACTCAGCCTTGTAAGCTGCTCTCAGTTGTTTTATCAGAGCAAAGGTCTAGCACACCACACTACCAACCACAGAGAATACTCTGTTGTGAGTCCCATTCATTACTTCACACAGTCCAAACAGTGCTAAGGTCCTTAGCCCATTAAGGCCTCAAATTTTATCCACTGACAGGCACCAACCAAGTCAGGAAAAGCAGCCTCAGCTTTGCATGAGGACTTTAAGAACATAAAAAGTTCCAGGACTGCAACCATTAACTCACAGAATTTTACAATGATATTGTAGACAGAAGACTAAGAGAAGACCATAGCAAATTACTGAAATTAGCTTCTTCTGAACAGAAATGGACACTTTCAATGTTTAAGTAACTCAGTGTCAGAGGTTGATGACTTAATCTGGTCACATGCACAACAAAAGCTCTGTCATCAACTGGCTGCATTTAGAATGACCTTGCTCAAGTATTGTTGGGTGTAAGCATTTCTGTCACTAAGCACTTCTATAAACTTACTTCCTGGTGGGCAACAGGATGACCATGAGCCAGCAATGTGTCCTTGTGGCCAAGAAGGCAAATGGCATCCTGGGATGTATTAGAAGAGCTGTGGTTAGTACATCGAGAGAGGTTCTCTTCCTCCTCTACTCTGCCCTGGTGAGGCCACCTCTGGAATATTTTGTCCAGTTCTGGGCTCCTCAGTTCAAGAAGGACCTCAGGGAACTGCTTGAGAGAGTCCAGCACAGAACCAAAGATGATGAAGGGAGCAGAACTTCTCCCTTGTGAGGACAGGCTGAGGAAGTTGGGGCTCTAGCTTGGAGGAGACTGAGAGGCAACCTCATTCATGCTGATAAAGATGTGCAGGGCAGTGTCAGGAGGATGGAGCCAGGCTCTGCTCAAGGTTGTCCAAGGACAAGGGGCAGTGGGTGCAAGCTGGAGCAGAGGAGGTTCCATGTAAACATAAGGAAAAAACTTTTTCACTGTGAGGGTGAGAGAGCCCTAGAGCAGCCTGACCAGAGAGGTTGTGGAGTCTTCTTCTCTAGGGACATTCAAAACCCACCTGGTTGTGTTCCTGTGTGACCTGCTCTGGGTGATCCTGCTCTGGCAGGGAGGTTGGACTGGATGATCTCTGGAGGTCCCTTCCAACCCCTAACATTCTGTGATCTGGAATACTATATTCATGTGTTGGCAGTTTGTTACTAGAAAGGTATTCTTTAAGGGTAAAATTTAAATTTACATAAGGCTTTATTTTGTGTAAAATACACTTCAAATGAGGAATTATTCCCTTTTTGGCAGGAAACAGTAGGTAATTCCTTTCAAGTTAAATACCAGAACTACCCATCGCTTTCTAGAACCATTAAAGTACTCATCACATTTACCTGATGACCCTGGAGAGAGAGCTGAAGGTCCTGGGGAGGGATTCATGGTACTTGTGGGCTGAGGGGGTAGGTGGCTGCCTGTAATGTATCTGCTTAGCAGGTTATCCAGATTACTTGAACCAGCATCTTCAAGCTACGAAACAAAAACAGAAGTCTGAAGCAGAGAGGCCTGATTAAGGTTTATTAACAGTTCCACATCTTTCAACTCTGATCAGTACTTTTCATCAGAGCTATTCATTATCCCTTCAAGCATTCAGGGCATCAGCAAATGTTTCTATCAGTTTCATACAGAAATTAGTTTTTCACAACTGAACCCCCCCCGAAGTCAGAAACTGGGAAGTGCTTTTTCCACACAGCTTTAGGTCTAAAAACTTTAGACCTTTAGGCAGCTGAATCAGTCATAACCAGCTGTGGTTTGTCCTAATGGCTACACAAAGCTTCAGCACTGCAGATCAGTCACATTCAGAGATGTGATCTTTTTCTCCCTGCTTTTCTTATGTTGGCAAATTACCTGCAGCCTCACAAGCAGACTGAAGACACAACCCCTGAATGCGACTACAGAGCTGAGAAGTTGCTACTGGCATTACAGCAGAGCATCTGCTTGGATGAAAGTTAGGGTTTGTTTCTAAGGCAACTGTTTCTGTACTGTGACTGAGTGCCCTGTGCTTTACAAGAGCATTTCTGTGGCATGCAGAAGAACCAAGAACTACAGAAGCAGCAAGAGTCACTCTGTGCCAGCAAGAATTTCCAAGCAGACCCCCCAAGAGCTCAAGACTAATCACGAGGCCCAGCATAAAAGTGTCCTGCAGCACTTTCCAGGCTCCAAAGCCAGTGTAAATGCTGGCACCTTGCATACAAGGAAATGCTTAGAGCCACACTCCTAGGGTGCAGAGGAAATGTGAGGGAAGTAGGGCAGCGGGAAACCTTTTCTCAGTACTTGGTTATGACACTCAGGGAGATCACATACAAGTGCCAGGCAACTTTTACTCTGAGTACACCACCAGTCAGGGCATTCCAGGTCCATGACTGCTGTAGTAGTATCTCTCCATGTGATCTTGTTTGGAACAAAGGCAGTGGATGCAGTACTTGGGATTAACTAACTGCCAGCTTTACTGTAGGACAGCCACTAAATACTGCTTACTCTAAAGGCTAACTCAGGCCGAGCAGGGCAGTGCTGTGTAACAAAAGCATGCACAAGTCAAGGGCTGAAGATTTCAGTCTTTCAACTCAAATGGTAACTAACTACAGCATTCCAAAGACTAGTTCCATTATCCAAAGTATAAAGATCCAGAAAGGAGAGCAAATCACTGCTCCAGCCAGGGTGCAAGGGCCTGGTGTCCACTGACCTGGATGGGAGGGATGTCTGGCAGGGAAGGCAAATTCTCTGGGTTTGTGACAGAGGGGATGAGCTCAATCGCAGTGATAGACGGGCTGGTGGGACCGCGGTTTGCACTTGCCATTGTTGCTGTAGTAGGACTAGTTGGATTAATAGTGGTGTTGTGCACAGAAACGACTGGAAAAGGCCCTGCATGCCCAGGGTTAGAATGCTGTGGGAAAAGAGAAGAGACCATGACTGCATTAGGGACAAATCAGACAGCCCCTGCATGTAAAACTGAAACACGTGCATGGTAATGAGAGTCCTCAAAAACAACTTAGGGGGAAGAACACAAACTCACACTTCTACCAACACAACCTGACAGCACTGAATGCCAGGCAACTCCTATTGTTATTTACTTGGAAAGAAAAACCACTTGATGTGGCTAGACAAATACATAGCACACCTGCCACCAAATGGATTTTTTATAGAGCTCTATTTCTTAAATCCCTTACTTCTTCCAAAGACAACTTTACAGTCCATGTAGCCATCTACACATTTGTCTATCATCTAATAACTGCAATTAGTTTCAAGTTACTACTTGAAGTAGTACTGCTACAAGAAACTACTGTTTCAAGCATTATAAACTCGTTATTGATTTTCCAGTCACACTGCCATCTGTAGTCAGGAATTTTTACTCTCTGCATCATGCCTCAGGTTTGAATTTAAGGACACTTTAGAATTTGGTTTCATTAGAAACCTTCAACTACATCGCATTGAACTTCACTGCTCCTCACTAAGCTCTAAGAAACCCCAAAGCTGAATGCCACTGAGTAGTGTAAAATGGAATGGTTTGTTTGCCAGCAGTAAAATGCAACACAAGCATTAGAATTCACTTGCACGCTCAGGGTCTGAGCTGTGTGGCACAGCGAAAGCGTCAGAGCAACACGAAAAAGCATACAAATGTGTGTAGCTGTGAGTTACAAGCAGTGCAGGAAAACACATTTACAGCTGGAGGTATGACAGTTTGGCAGGATGGCACAAATGAAGCGTGTACACAGGATATACTTGTCTTTGAAGGTGAGGCTGCATCATGGAGTACTGTGGTCCATTGTGGCGTGGTATTCCTGGTATACGAGCAGCATTCTGAGCCATTCTCATCTGATGTGCTTGGAAAGCCCCACAGTTCATGTTACCCCTCTGCATGGTCTGCATGCTGATCAACCTGGGAGGCTGCAAGGGTTTGTGTTTTTTAAAACTTTTGCTTTTAACATGGAGAAAAGAAGCCAATCTCTTCCCACAGTAGTAGGTTTACCAGTTACATAACATCAAGAAAAGCCAACAGCTGTCACACTAAAAGCCCCAAAGACTTTCAGGTTTATAAACTGCTTTCTAAGTTTATATTTGCTAGGACAACTGTAAAGCTTGCTGGTGAGATAAAAACACAAAAGACTCTTACCTGCTGCTGTATGACTTGAGGACTTGTCTGCCTGGGAACTGACCCAGTTGGCTGTGCCATCCTCATCTGCTGCAGTTGCTGATGCTTTTGTGCATACACTTGCTGCTGCATGTGCTGAAGTCGAAGCTGGGCCAGATTGATTTGTCCTGGAGCTTTGCTGACGTGGTTTGTTCCGGGAGGAGCTTGTCCAACCACGACATTAGGAGTGTAACTAGGAGTTGGTTTATTTTCAATGACAAGGTTACCTACACAACACAAAGAAAAGAACTTGTAACCAGCTGAACCTCCACCATCATCTGCAGTTTGATAAATGCAGGATATTCAGATGTTTCTATGGGTTTAAACTGGAAGAGGGGAGATTTAAACTAGATGTTAGGAAGAAGTTCTTTACAGTGAGGGTGGTGAGACACTGGTACAGGTTGCCCAGGGAGGCTGTGGATGCTCCCTCCCTGGAGGTGTTCAAGGCCAGGTTGGATGAGGCCTTGAGCAACCTGCTTTAGTGGGAGGTGTCACTGCCTATGGCAGGGGGAGTTGGAACTGGATGATCTTTGAGGTCCCTTCCAACCTAAACCATTCTATGATTCTAATTCAGTTTCCTCAGGAGCAGCACAAAAGCAATTTAAGTTTGAAGGCATCTTCAAGTTTTCACAACCATTCACAAGAGAAGCAAAAACAACTTTAGGCTTGAAGAAAAAACCTCACAAATCTACAAACATGTGTGAGGAAAAGAGTGAAAGAACTGGAACTGCACAGCCTAAACAACAAGAGAAGAGGTAACTGCAAAGAGGCATAGTAAGAGATAAAATAGGAATAACATACACTGAGCATTAAGTTTCCATACCTAAAGAAACTAAGCTCAGGAAAAGCTATTTGGGAGGACAGTGGAGAGTGTCTCAACACTGAGCAACTGAGAACAGCTCATACAGCTATGGCACACAACACTGCTGCAACGAGATAGGCCACAGAGCCTTTCTGGCTATCTCCAGTTCTATTTTTGAAGAGAAAAGGCAAAATGTTCATTTCTTTACTTTGAACATGCACCCCCTGGGATCTGCATGCCTCTTTCTATGATTCTATGATTCTGAAAGAGGCCAGTTTCTGTTCCTGTACAGCTTTCCCCATCTACTTGGAGACTGTAGTCAAACAACAGTTGAAGCTCTCTTCTGGAAAGCTTTGTTTTTTCCTTCTGAACTGATGACCAAGAATCCCAGCACTGCTTTAGGAACTTCCCATGAAAGAATAGTGTCAATTTTACACCAGCACTCAGACAAGTAAAAGTTTTGTTACCATGCACTTGACTGAAGAGGGGAACACCAAAACCTGGCTTGTGGACTCAAGAGCAAGAAGCAAGCACATATAAAAGCATCAGGAGGAGTTGATACTTCTATCAGATCTTTTATTACATTTTTATTTCAGAGCAAAGTTCACCAGCATGTGCTGACAGACACTTCTGTCTCACTCTGCTCTCTATACTCTATCTCACCTCTCCTCTTTCCTCATTCAAAACCTGTTTTTTGAGACATGTAAGTGATTAGAGGATTAATATGGAAGAAAAAAATGTGACACCACACTGCTGTAGGGATGAGGAAATAATAGAGTGGCTAAAAAAATGAAACCCCTTAGATCCTTCATGCTATTATTATTACATGTTGTTATGGCATCTGGCAACAGCCAGCGAAGTGCTGCAATCCTAACTGCACAGCCTGCAATCCCAGCCACCCCAAGGTGTTCAGGCACAACATGAGCTCTGCATGCTCCTGTCTCACCAAGCTCCAACCCCTCCAAGCTCCCATCTCACCAGACTACCAGACTCTCACGGCAGCTCATGCTTTAGGGCAAGGAAGGAACAGACAGCTGCACCAAGAAGAACTATTTAAGATATTAATGGTTACAGCTATGGTGCTGCAATCTGCCATGTGGCAGTTGAAGCAACACAGAGCAACAGCAGATCTCCTATTGTGAGCCCCTGAGCACTTTCTACCTTCATAAATCTGTCTGGCATCTTAGAATCCAAAACTAGTAAAACTTTTTTACTAACCTTTCTAAGGCACTGGACTGGCTTGACACTCATACCAACAGTCCTCTTAATTATGCTTGTTCATGCATCTTCCACATTGAGAGTTCCAATATTAGTCTATATGCAGCTAAATAGAAGGCTCAAACTGACAGGCAAAACTGATTTACTTGTGAAATAAAACCTTATTCCAGAAACTGAAGCACCCAAAGAAAAGGGCCATGCCTAAAACCATTCCCACTGGAAAACAAAAGCTGTGGAGAAAGCTTTGCTAACAGAAAGGACAGTGCAGATCAGGAGGGTACTCAGAATCAGAGGGGTTTATTCAAAGGAATTTTGGTCTTTTCCATGAAGAGATGGTTTGCACCCTCAAGTCACTTTAGTGTTTCAGGTAGCACACAATAAACAAAGACCCTTTTCTCACCTAGGTTGACAACATTCTTTGCCCAGAAGGTAGGGTCACAATGGAAGCGAATGGCTCCGTTGGCAGCTGGGACAGGATCACAACGCGCCTTTAGAATGTGCCGCAACTGGAAGGTTATCTAATGGGAAGCAAAAACAAGAGTCTGGATGACAAAGAGCTAAGAATGAGAACGTTAAGAGGCAAGTTCAGACTGCTGGACCACCAACAAGGGTGGTTAGTAGCCTGGAAAGTCCACAGCTCACCAGGAAAATCATCCACCACATACCAAATACTTAGCTCTGAGGAGGACAGAAGAGTACTGCAATGATACTGCTTCTGCAGTGACTCCACTCCCACACTGAGCTGCCTTTACCAGGCTTTCTTTCTTGTTTTTTTTAATAAAAGAACCATGGAGCCATTGTCTCTTCCATGGAGATGATCTAGTGAAGCTACTCAATACACAGACAACTCAGAGAGTGACAGGACTAGGGAGGATCAAGCAAAGTTGGAGGTGGGGAGATCCAGACTGGATGTGAGGAGGAAGTTCTTCAGCATGAGAGTAGTGGGAGCCTGGAATGGGTTGCCCAGGGAGGTGGTTGAGGCCCCATCCCTGGAGATGTTTAAGGCCAGGCTGGATGGGGCTTTGGCCAGGCTGATCTAGGGTAAGGTGTCCCTGCCCATGGCAGGGGTGTTGGCACTGGCTGATCCTTGCAGTCCCTTCCAACCCTGACTGATTCTATGATTCTGATTCTTTTGTCTCAGCACTTCTTCTGTAAGACAAGTTCAGGAATCTTTCCTCACCAGCCGTTTACTGTAGAGCAAAGCAGTACTGCTGCCACTTGCAATAGCCCAATTAGTAAAGTTCATTACATGCTTCACTTGACGTGAAAGACCAGTGATGTCATTCTGTTGTTGCATTAACTTCATCTGTCTCTCCTTTGTCACATTCTACAAAGAAAACAAAAACTTTGTGACAATGCTTATGAGGAAAATGTAAACCACTGCTGCAGTTCTTAGAGCAACAGAAAACTGTGGCAAGCAAAGCAGCTTCCATTCATGCTCACATGCAGAGCAGCCAGAAGCACCAACCACAGTCCTGTGTTATTCCACTCCACCACCCTTTCAGAGGCATCAATACTGGGAAAAGAGCAGGCTCAGAGAAGAGCTTCTGCTTTATCCCATATCAACTACTAAGCCAAGACCACTTCTCTCCCTCACACTGCCAAAGGCACAGCAGCACAACAAACTGAGGGAGCAACTCAGACTGCAGCCCAACAGAACTGCCAGCTCTGTCCTGGCTGGTGCCTTGGCATTCCTGAAGCTGCCACCACACGAGCTGCAGAACAACAACTGGAAGAGACTGTTGGATATAGTAACTGTGGTGGCCCAGGTGCTCTGAACAGCAGCTCCTGGTGCTAACCAGAAACTGCCTCTAAACACCTCCTGCAGGTGAACCCAGCAGCCCCAACTCAAGGCAGCGTTCAGCCTTTGACAACCTGCCATAAGCAAACTTGCAGTCATAGCAAAGAAACCCTTCTCAAGTTGTCAGTAAGGGACTGTAAACAGTGAGCAAGACTTATTTTAAATCAGAACTGTACCTCAAGGTGCTGCAAGAGAGATTTGCCTTTTTTATTGATTTCATTGATGAGGGTGAATATAGCCACTTTGATTTCCTGTTCTACTCGCTTGTTAGTTTCATTTACTTCTTTTATCCTAGAAAAGGAGAAAATGTTTTGTTAGGCAGTCACTTCACACTGACAATAAACACCACAGGCATCTTCCCACGCTTGAAGAGTGCAGCAGCAATTTGTTTTTGGTGGTGCCCAGTGACAGGACAAGGAAGCATGGCTACAAGCTAGAACACAGGAGGTTACACCTCAACACAAGGAGGCATTTCTTTATGGTGATGGAGCACAGGAGCAGGCTGCCCAGAAAGGCTGTGGAGTCTCCTTCTCTAGAGACTTCCAAGACCCACCTGGATGTGTTCTTGTGTGACCTGTCCTGGGTGATCCTGCTGTGACAGGTGGGTTGGATTCGATCTCTGGAGGTCCCCTCCAACTCCTAACACACTGTGATCAAAATCTCCATTTGCCTCTGTCATGTACATGGTACCACTAAGAGTTAACAATTTGCATCAGAACCTCTCACATCTTTGGCACACTTCCTTCTACCCTTGTACTTTCCAGCTTCAGATAATCTGTCATTTTGCAAAGGACATCAGAGCTGCAGAAGGCTCACAAAGCTACCAAGAATCACAGTGGAATTCCCTGACCTCCAGCACACCACAGCAGCATGAGTGAGTGAAAAGGCAGCAGTCTGGTTGAGAGGCATTTTTGCCCATGGCAGGGAGGTTGGAGTGGATGATTTCTGAGGTCCCTTCCAACCTAAGCCATTCTATGATTCTATGATAATTCAGTCCAATACAACTAGAGTCAACTACAATGCGAGGGCTTATCATGGCTCATTAAAAAGGCAAGGTAACAAAACCAATTAACCATTTGGAGCTACTTACCTATTCTGAACTTGAGCAGCTGCAAAATTTACATAATTCTTCTTCTCAAGAAGCTTGGCCAATAGGTTCTCAATGGCACCCTTCTGGTTCTGAAAAGCTTCTTCCAGAAACTGATACCTTTTCAACACGCAAAAGGAGATATCAATTACCAAAGAGCATCACCTTGCAGCTAAGGGTTCAGATGTAAATTTAAACCTAAAGCTATAACACTTGGTAAAAAAAGACATCACAGAGAAAAATCAAACTACTCATATGCCAATCAGTGTGCAAAACACTGCAGTGCTGATCAAATCCTAACTATCCAGAAGATGGAACCTCTCTGGGGCACTTATTAATTCCAGCTATAAAAGAGGACAATGCACTAAATCATTTCACAAGACAGCAAATTATGGAACAGCAGATAAAGGAGATGCCAGAAACTTCAGATGGACAAATCAGTTTAAGATGAGGAAAATGCACCATGAGCTTAAACACATATTCAATAGCATTAAAAAAAAATCTTATCCCAGAAAACAGCTCTACAGCTGAGATTACACCGCTCATATTTGACTGAATTAACCTTAATCTGAAAGAAAATGTCCTTACTAAGAAATTTTGGTACTTCCAATTGTGAACATTTCTTCACTGTGAGAGTGGTGAGATCCTGGAATGGGCTGCCCAGGGTAGTGGAGGAAGCTCCAGCCCTGGAGGTGTTTAAGGCCAGGCTGGATGAGGCTCTGGACAGCCTGATCTAGGGTAGGGTGTCCCTGCCCAAGGTAGGGGAGCTGGAACTAGATGATCCTTGTGGTCCCTTCCAACCCTGACTGATTCCCTCCAAAATCCTTCAAACAACCAACTACTGCACCAAAGTAAGGTGTGAAAAGAGTGCAAGTAGCTATAATGTAGGAAAATAATGGACTTAGTTCCATTTTCCTAACACACTACATGCCACAAGAGGAATTACCAACACAACAACTGCAGAATGCCAAGGGGAATGAAGTAACTCCAAGAGTTTTCACCTGCTCAACTGCACAAACACTACTAGATCTTCCCCAAAACCCAAGATTCCTATCAGTTATTGCCACTTCTTGTCTTTGCAGCAACTAAACTTCATGATGTTCAGCCTAGAGAAGACTCTGAGGCAACCTTAGAGCTACCTTCCAATACCTGAAGGCATCCTACAGGAAGGCTGAATTTTCGTAAGAGTGTCTAGAGACAGGCCAAGGGGTTTGAAGCTGAGGGAAAGCAGGGTTAGACTGGAGCTGAGAAAGAAGTTCTTCAGTACAAGGGTGGTGAGACTCTGGAACAGACTGCCCAGGGAGGTTTTGGATGACCTCTCCCTAGGAGTGTTCAAGGCCAGGCTGGATGAGACCTCGAGCAGCTGAGTCTAGTTGAGAGGTGTCCCTGCCCATGGTGAGGAGGTTGATGTAGATATCTCTAAGGTCCTTTGCAACCTAAGCCATTCTATCATCCTATGAATCCTCTCTAACTGTCATTTGCAGACAACAGTTTTCAAGAACATCCTGCAATGAAGCCTGTAAAAACAAAGTATTCTCTTAGTGGCAGAGGACAGGTTAAGTAGAAGAAGACACATCTGTTAAGCAGCATCATGCGCAAAGCAGGTGCAGAGAAATCAACTAGAAAAAGTTAGTGGGCACATCCTAGGAGAGCACACTTCCTGGACAAGTGTCCTTCAGGCTAGTTATGATCAAGGCTGTGGATGAAGAGAGCAAGAATATTCAAGGTTGTCAATATTTTAGTAGTACTAATTTCAAAAGTAGAAGTTCCCCATCAGGCAGCTGGAGCTGTCTGTGAGAGCAGCCACTGCTCTGGGTGAAAAAAAACTGAATTCCATCTTGCAATGTACTCGTCAAAGACCTTTACAGACAAGTGTCACCTCTAGACTGGCTAGGAAAAGCAGTGCTGTAGTGGCTGATAAATACATTTATCCCCAGCTTCTCTGTTATAATGCTGCAAATACTTTTCCAAGCATTCAAACAACTGTGTGACAAAGCTGCTACAGAGCAGGAAGTTTTCATGTATCTTAAAAAGAAGTTTCCAAACGTTTCTGGCAGTCAAGAGAAAAGCAAGCTCAGGAGACAAAGCTCCTCAGTTCTTTTTTGCTTGCAACAAGCAACTTTTAATCAACTAACCCCAAACGATTTTCCTCTCTGTACTTACACATTCCTTTACAAAACTACCCTAAACTCAAAGGCTGCTGCATCATAAAAGACATCCTTTTGGAAAGTTACCTCCTCCATGACTCACTAAATCACTTTTGCTTCTTTGCAGCACTAAGCCTTCAGAGCTGTAGCAGTTTCTATTCCAGTGCTGAACCAGTGCACCAGGATAGTGAACCACTCTACCAGTGGCAGCATTGGTAGACAGCAGGACAGGCAGCACCTCAGCTACACCAAATCCCCTCAGATCATGCTCTTAAGATTCCTGGCAAAGCTCAACCAACTGACAGCTCAAAGTTCTCAGCACTCCAGGCAGGTTCTCCTTTGCAAAGGATCATTTCAGTCCAAGAAAGGGTAAATGCAAAGGTATTTAATGACACAACTGTTTTAAATCGATGCTGTTCCATCCTCTCAGAAAGTGCACCACAGGAATTAAGATATGGGAATATTTGTACCTGTGTTCTTTGTGTTCCAGCAACTGACAGTCTCTGCATGTCAGCCTGTCACATGTTTCACAGAAAAGTTTTAACTGCTCTTGTTTGTGGACAGGACAGAAAACAGGACGTTGACCAGATGCTCCCACGGCCTCTGTTTTTAAAAATAAACCATTTGTTGCATTTTAAAATAAAATTTAGACAATCTGAAGAGCAAAGCAACTAACTTCTGAGCTACGCAACAAGCAAGAAGTTGGACAGAGACAACTGCAGGCCTGGTCTCACACTAAAGTTACTGCGAATGAATCCCCATTGAAATATTTACCATGCCAGTGGTTTAGAGCTGTTTCTGCTTCCCTGGACCCAGAGGGAAGAAGAAATCCTCTCTGCCCACCAACACTCAAAAGACACTGGCACCTGTACAATGTACAACGTGTACATAGAGACCAGGATCGTGCACACCTGCTTCAAGATTTCAGTTTCACCTCTGACACACTGAAGGGTGGATCAAACCATGATACTGTCAAGTATTCAGAGGTCTTCTAAATCATCACTTCAAAACCTTTACAAACCTAATCCTCTGTAACTGAAGTGGTAAAGGCAAAACAAACACTGTCTTTACTTAATCCCCAGCTAAACTGCTTAACTTTTCCACTTAAACAAGTAGCAGATAATGTCAAAATCACTTCTGAGTTTACTAAGAAGTCCTACACAATCTTCTAAAGATACTTTGAGCTTAGCACAGAGGAAAGCAGCCTTTGAAAGATACAGCAGGTAAGGTTTAAAACATGAATGTCTTCCTCAGTCTCCAGCATTTCTGAAGCTTGTTACATCATGCAAGTTATTGTAAAGATAGAGAGCTCATGAGTCTACAGCTGACACTCATTGGTGAGACATTTCAAATGTCCAGGGCACACCTTAGACTAACAAGAAAGGGAACAAGCTCCTCTGAGAAAATATCAACAGTCATTGCCCACAACCAAGAGCTCCTAAGGACTGCTGTACACAGGTCAAAGGAAGGCAATATCCTTGCCACTTGCTGCCACACTGACCACACCGAGGCTTCCACCTTCAGAAACAGCACCTAAACGTCTGACAAACTTCACTGTATTGCAACAGCCATTTATCAGCACCTCCCCACTCAAGTTACTGAAGGGGAAATGGAGCTCTAGTATCACCTTGCCAGTTACAATACAGCATCCTTAATGAATAGCTTTTGTCATTCTTTCTAGGGCCCTGTAATTTGATTTCACCTTAAGAGTTTCATGACTACCAGGATTAACACACTTAAATAGGTAATATTCCTTATTAAACAACACCCATTAAGACACACAGAGAAACCTCTCCAAAAAACAGTTTGACAGAGCGAGTGAAATTAGATCTGATATCTAAAAGAACTAAGCTCTAGAGCAACCTTCTTCATTATTAATATGATTGTGACCAGAGCTGGCAAAAAGCAAAGCAGTGTTACTCCTTTGAGATGGCACAAGGAAACAATCCTCAAGACCTTGTCTTAAATGTAGAGAGTGCAAAATGTCAAGATCACTTCTCTTCAACATGATCAGTCTTAAACTACATCCAGACTGTAGAACCCAGAGATCTTTTCATCACTACTTTTATTCCATCTACAAATAAAATCTCAGAAGCTAAAATCCCTTTTACCATTTGGAGAATGCTTTTCACATTACCTCAAACAAAACACAGTCAAATGACAGTTTAAGGATTAACTTCTAATAGAGCTGCCTGCCTAAACAACCTGCACACAGGCTCCCCACGTTAAATTCTGCTAACTGAAAAAGATACAGACCCCAAAATAAAGTCAACTTTCACTCTCCCTCGGTGATTTTGACACCACAGTAACCCTACTGAGTATGATTGCAAGTTTCTCTGTATACACTTCTCTGCTGGGAGTACTACAACAGCTCCTCACAACCATCTACAACAAAACATCTAATTTAGCTTCCTTGGCCAACAGATAAGATTACCAAACTATCAATGCTCTCTAGATTTCAACTCCCCCACTTCATTACTCTACCAAATAAAAAGATTATTAAGCATGGATTTAAATCCTTTCCCAAGTCTGCAGGCTTAGATTTTTCTGTAACTATTTTTTGCACTGGAAATTAAACTGTACAAAGTATTAGCAAATAACCCATTTTAAGTTTTTTTCCTTCTAGTTTTAGAGCTGCCAGTTTTGCACTGGCAGCCTTCTACTAAACCTTTCCCAGATGCCTGGGGAACAGCTGGTTGTTATCAAAACAGTCCTCCCTCTCCCTTTCCACGCCACAGTAGTCCTCCCTCTCTCCTTCCACCTGTGCCAAAGAGAAAAGGATTTTACTACAGGCAGGGCTCAGTGCCATCCAAATACTCACCTGAAGACACATCCTCTTTTTTTCTGATCATATGATCTTTAGTAAATTTCACTCGCTGATGAGCTTCTATGCAAGTCTTGCACAACCACTCCCCACACTCCACACAAAATCCAACGGCACTAGCGTTATCTTCACAGCTGGTACACACCTGCAGAGGGGTTCAGGCAGTAAGCATCATTTCCCTGGTAAGCATTCAGGTGGACAGAAGCAAAACCTCCACCTGAACCCCACCCAAGCAGGGAAGTGCCATACCTGTTCTGACTTCTCATCGGAGCTGCTCGGCGTTTCGGAGGTGTCTTTCACAAAGTAGTTATCCACCAGATCTATCTGCCTGCATTCCTGGCGGCAGATGGGACACCTGATTACACCAACTGCAAATCAGAACAGAGTTTCCAGTGTTAAGAAAAAAAATGAGAAATCAACAGGCCCACAGTCAAAAGATGACAACAGAAAATCCTCAGCCTGCTCATTTCGCTTGGGTAAATGAAGAGATTCCACCACTGACACCACCCTTAAAAACCAGCTGCAGAACAGCTGTCTAAGAGATTTCCCCTCCAAAAATGTCACCTCAACAACAAAGCACAAGAGAAAAAAAAGACACCCACAAACCACATACACCTCTTCAGAAAAGGTTCCCTACCTAGAACAGAGCTGTGGCCAGCAGGGGCAAGGGAGGGGATTCTCCCTCTTTACTCTGCTCTCATCAGACCCCATCTGGAGTACTGTGTGCAGTTCTGGAGCCCCCAGCACAAAAAGGACATGGAACTGTTGGAGCCAGTCCAGCAGAAGCCACCAAGATGCTCAGAGGGCTGCAGCAGCTCTGCTATAAGGACAGGCTACAAGAGTTGGGGCTCTTCAGCCTGAAGAGAAGGCTTCGAGGAGACCTTATAATGGTCTTCCAGTATCTGAAGGGGGCTACAGGAAGGCTGAGGACTACTGACAAGGTCTTGTAATGACAGGACAAGGAAGAACAGGTTTAAACAAGAAGAGGGGAGATTTAAACTGGATGTTAGGAAAGGGTTCTTAGCAGTGAGGTGGTGAGACACTGGCACAGGTTGCCCAGGAAGGCTGTGGATGCTCTCTCCCTGGAGGTGTTCAAGGCCAGGCTGGAGGAGGCCTTGAGCAACCTGTTCTAGTGGGAGGTGTCCCTGCCTGCGGCAGGGAGTTGGAACTGGATGATCTTTGAGGTTCTTTCCAACCTAAACCATTCTGTGACTCTATGAATTTCCAGCACACTCAGCTTCCCTTACCGATCTCTTCAAGAAAAAACTCTGTATTTCTAGCCAAGTCATTTGTTCTCCCCAAGCAAATATCATCTTTTCCATCTCTCCCCTTTATTTTCTGTCTGTTAAGCTAAAGACATCTGTGGACAGTCAAGTGTGATGCTCATAAACATGTCCAAGCAGTGCCCCAGCATTCTCCCAGACACACCAGAGGATGCTTTCTACCCCATTCCCATGAGGCAGGTGCAGCAATACCAACCACCCGAAGCTCTGAGAGCTCTGCAGGGAAGGCTAACTCCAGAAACCAGGAGTTGACAGCAGGTGTAGAGTTTTGTCCGAGCAGAGAGAGGCAAGAAGCACAAATACCACAAGGCAAGATGCTGTCAAACTGCTACAAGTCACATCCTTGCACTGCACATGAGATGTTCTTACTTGTCCAAGACTTTATTAGGAACGCTAATGAGAGCAGCATCTACATAATCCTTTTAACTGCTTTTGATTCAGATCAAGCACACCAAACCAGACCACAGGCAAAAGATGCCAGAAAGCACAAAGCCTAACTTAATCCTGGAGAAAAAGTGGTTTTGTTTTTATGGAGAAAGAAAGGCTGCTAAAAGCGATCTGCAACATAATCCAAATCACAACAGAACATTTTGAGGTGCTTTTAACCTCTCATTGCCAACTAACAGCTAAAGCTGTAATAAAAACATATCTTCTTAATTGTGACTCTGAATGATGAGAAGGTCTTGCATATATTTGAAATTTCCCAAGGGTAACAGCATTTCTCTGAGGGTTGTTTGCATGCATTTCAAAATAGGCTTTTTTTTATTCCTCAGCAGGTTAATGTAACTATGAAACTGCAGCACCTGGAACCAGCTTCAACAGGAAATTCATTAGAAACCTACCTAGAATTCATTTTTCCAGTCTGACATCACTAAAATGCTCTTCCAAATGTTAGAATTGCTTGAGAGCTACAGAAGAGGAAAGGCCTCAGTCTCTTTACTTCCAATCCTGTCGGATGAAACCAGAGAAATCACCTCCAGAGAAAGCCTACATCAAGATGAAGTTGTCGATCATAGAATCAGTCAGGGCTGGAAGGGATTGCAAGGATCATTCAGTTCCAACCAACCTGCCATGGGCAGGGACACCCTACCCTACATCAGGCTGCCTACAGCCTCATCCAGCCTGGCCTTAAACACCTCCAGCCATGGGGCCTCAACCACCTCCCTGGAAAACCCACTCCAGGCTCTCACCACTCTCATGCTGAAGAACTTCCTCCTCACTTCCAGCCTGACTCTCCCCACCTCCAGCTTTGCTCCATTCCCCCCAGTCCTGTCACTCCCTGACAGCCTAAAAAGTCCCTCCCCAGCTTTTTTGTAGCCCCCTTCAGATCCTGGAAGGCCACAAGAAGGTCACCTGGGAGCCTCCTCTCCTCCAGCCTGCACAGCCCCAACTCTTTCAGTCTGTACTCACAGCAGAGCTGCTCCAGTTCATCCTCCTGGCCCTTCTCTGGACACTCTCCAGCATCTCCACATCCCTCTTGTCCCAGGGGCTCCAGAACTGGATGCAGTACTTCAGGTGGGGTCTCAGCAGAGCACTGCAGAGGGGGAGAATCACCTCCCTGGCCCTGCTGGCCACACTTCTGCTGCAGCCCAGGCTCCAGTTGGCTTTCTGGGCTGCAAGTGCACACTGCTGGCTCATGCTGAGCTTCTCCTCCAGCAGCACCCCCAAGTCCCTCTCCTCAGGGCTGCTCTCCAGCGTGACACTGCCCAGCCTGGATTTGTGCTTGGCATTGCCTTGCCCCAGCTGCAGGACCTTGCACTTGGTCTTGTTGATCTGCCCCAGTGCATCTCTGCCAGGCAGACGATGCTCACCAAGACAATGCTTTGAATTCTTATCTACTACTTTTGCACAAGGAAGAAAAAACAACAGAATTTTCTGAATCTTATTCCATATTCTCTATTAATGCTTCTAATAATTCCCTTCTGGAATTCCACTGGATGTTTCAGAGACCACTTGTAGCAGAGCAAGGCTTCCTGAGGCACCAAGAGTTAACCCACTTCCCAAGCCCATGTACTACCAGGCCTCTCCATCTAGGGTTCTAGATTTTGTTTACAAACACAAGAGAGAAGCTGGCCTGGAGCCTCCAGCACTCACCCTGCTGTTGGAGAAAGGGGCAGTGGGGAAGAAGCAAAAGGAAGCACAGCTACAACTATCCATGGAACCCTACTCACTACAAACCCTACATCAGCTGAGCAAAACTGCTGACTTCCTAAGAAGCTTCCACAGCACAGGAACCCACACACTCACTTGTTGACTTCTTCAGTCAACTTAAAATGAACCAAACACTTCTTAAAACACTGAGTGAACCAAACACTTCTTAAACCTTACAGGGAACAAAAGCAACAATGGAAAAGTGAAGTCACTGCAGCTCTAGCTGCAAGACAGCTCTTGGCAGCAAAATCAAGGGCTGTAATTGTGCACAGCAACCTTCACAGTGTGGGTGTCTATGGATACTTCACTGGATCCAAATATTTCTGCCTGCCCACCTGTGCTCATGTTTTGTGTTTATACACACACAAGTGTTTTATTTAGGACTCCCTTAGTACAAAGTCAGAATGAATCCTGTCACTCTCAAGCCTGTAATTAACTCCCTGCTTGGTTACAACATATTTTACTGAATTACTTGTTAGTCTTTAAGCCAGTTAATCATTAAGTGCTGCTAAAACTCAACCTTTTGATTTACCTCATGCTATGAATAGCTTTTGAATTGCTGTTAAATCACAACCTATTCCTCGGTGACACACACCCTTCAGCATCACAGCTGCACTAGCAGGTCCTGCCAGCAGGTCCAGGACAGGGATGCTTCCCCTGCTCATCACTCTGGGAAACCACACCTGGATACTGGGTCCAGATGGGACTCCCCAGTACAGGACAGACTAACAATCTGGGGCAAACCCAGGTGGAAGAGGGCTGGAACACACAACATGCAAGTACAGGCCACATCACTCAGGCTGTGCTGAGGATCCCTCACCTGCCAACAGGGCAGGGCAGAGCCAGGCTCTGCCCAGAGGTGCTCCCCAAAAGGACAAGCATCAGCACAGGGCTCCAACACAATGTCTCACACATTTACAACAAGGAGGGTCAAACACTGCAGCAGAGGCTCAGAGAAGCTGTGAAGTTGCCATCAAGAAGTGGAGTCACCATCCCCGGGGGTGTTTGAAGGGAGGCTGGATGGGGCACTTGGTGCCATGGCTTAGCTGGCTGGAAGGGTTAGGTGACAGGTTGGAGTCAATGATCCTAAAGGTCTCTTCCAACCTGGTAAATTCTGTGACTCTGATCACAACTGCACAAGGCTCTCAAGAACCTCTCTAACCAGACCTGCTTTGAGCCAGAGGTGGAGCTGGACATATGCACAAGTCCCTGACAACTTCTGCTGTGCTCCTTCAAGAACACTCATTGCAGAGAAATGGCTTAGGCTTTCCATGGATAAATGAGGAGAACACAATGAGCACTAGTCCAGAACTCTACCATATCATCACTGACAATCCTAACTCCTATTGAGGGAGCAGCATCATTTTGGACATCTGCTTTCTAAATACACACATTTGTTTGGGGTTGAAATGTGTCAGGCTGATTCCCAACACAAAAGTGCTAAGTGAATCTAAGACAATGCAAAATCCTTTCAGGTGTTTATATAGTTATGATGATGACAACAAAGCTTCCCAGTTCAGGAAATCTTTGCAAGCCCTCATGCACTCTAGTAACTCAAATTTCCGCTTTGAGCTCAATCTTGGCATGTTTGCAGCCCTCCAAGGAATGAATCTCTGCCAGGTTTCATTTATTGGTTGAGAACACCAACAGCAGTTACTGCACGTGCATGGTATTTACTTCCCTCAGAAGTCATTGAAACAATCACAGAGTCAAGCAGGTTGGAAGAGACCTCCAAGATCATCCAGCCCAAGCTAGCACCCAGCCCTGGCCAATCAACCAGACCACGGCACTAAGTGCCCCAGCCAGGCTTGGCTTCAACACCTCCAGGCACAGCGACTCCACCACCTCCCTGGGCAGCCCATTCCAATGCCAATCACTCTCTCTGCCAACAACTTCCTCCTAACATCCAGCATCAACCTGTCCCAGCACAGCTTGAGGCTGTGTCCCCTTGTTCTGCTGCTGGTTGCCTGGCAGAAGAGACCAACCCCACCTGGCTACAGCCTCCCTTAAGGTAGCTGCAGGCAGCAATGAGCTCTGCCCTGAGCCTCCTCTTCTGCAGGCTGCACACCCCCAGCCCCCTCAGCCTCTCCTCACAGGGCTGTGCTCCAGGCCCCTCCCCAGCCTTGCTGCCCTTCTCTGGACACCTTCCAGCACCCCAACATCTCTCTTGAAGAGCCCAGAACTGGACACAGCACTCAAGGTGTGGCCTGAGCAGTGCTGAGGACATGGGCAGAAGAACCTTACTTGTCCTGCTGCCCACACTGCTCCTAAGCCAGTCAAAGAGTCCAAACAAGCTTCTGCATGGCCACACACCAAAATCTCTTGCTTCAGCGATTAGATCCTGAAATAAACCCTCACAGGTTGAAGTGAGCAATACAGACTGAAATGCATCAGAATATAAACACATTTCACAAAACAAACAATAAAAAACTAAAAAACTGCTTTCAAAGTCCACTCCTGAGCCAGTTTTTCTTCCTTCTGGCCAAAAACCACCCCTGCCTACATCACAACTGTCATGCACTGAACTGCTTACACAGATTTCATAAGGAAAACAAATTTACAGCAGTCACAGACACCAATCCTGATAGAAACAACACATCCCAGTTGCCCTCAGGCAAGGATGTTGTTTTAAAATACACCATTAAATTAGACTGAAATTTAAGTTTCAAAGATTTTTCCTCAGTGTGGACTGAGCATTTTTTTTTCCAGGACTTGGCCTTTGCTGGGCTCCAGCAGGCATTCAGTGAGCCTCACTCTTCAACACAGAAGAAACCTAAAGAATCAAGGGAGTCCAGGTGCCCTGTGCTAACACTCCCTGAAGGAAGTCAACCTGCATTTACAGAGCTTAAGCAGTTGATCTGACACAGGACTTTTCATCATTCCAGACTGAAAACACAGTAACCTCCACCCAACTCAGCCTAAGTGCTATGTCATAGTCCCATAAACACCTAAGTTTTACATCTCCCTTCCAAAGCAAACTAAAAATAGTTACTGAGTAATTTAAGGTGTGATTAAAATGTGGTTCCTAAGTACACAAGCACTGGGTACAGAAGTTGAATTTAGCTTATCAAAATCATTTGTGATACAATTTATTTTATAGCACTTGGCAGTAAATGCATTCTTCCTTAAACTACAGGGAGATAGGTGCACCTTAATCCATTGTGGATGCTTCTCTCAAGGCTTTCTGCAAGCATCCTGCAGCTCTTCTTTAGTTTTTCAGCCTAATGAAGATTGTGACATTCTCAAGGAGCTGGGAGAGCCACACACTTGCTCTATCGAGATAATCTTCTTAAGAGAGATTGTAAATATCTCAGCGAGGCACTGAAACCTCCAAACAACACAACCTGTCCTCCCAGGACCAGAAGCGAGTGTATGAAGCTGCTTTTCTTTCAATATCTGTAACCCTCTGAAATCTCCAACTTGGAAATCCCCCTCACACTTTTTCAGAATGCTGTGATACAAATACATCAATTCCTGTAACTGATTCAGTCTGACAGGAAGAGCCCAGACAGACAGCTGAAACATCAGGCAGTAAGAAACCACCTCTCCAGCAAACAAAACACCATTCCAACCACCTATGAAGTCAGTGAACTGAGTATGAGATGCTACCTTTTATGACAAATAGCATCAAAATGCACATTTTAACTATATAAAAGCAAAACCTTTCTAATTCTTCCCCCATCATGAACACTAACAAGAGCAAAAGCCATTCTCACACCAGCACAAGACAGCAAGCTGTAACTCTCGACAATCGTTTCAAACTTTAGTCAGTGTTTCCCAGGCTTTTAGGAACTGAGATCTTTCTTCTGCCTTTACCAGCAGTGCCTCTCAAGAGAGTGGCAGGGGGAAGAAGAAGAGATGCTGATATAGACCACAAACTCCTGCCTTCAAGCACCCTTACTGCTTTCCATGAGAGCGACAGCAGGCTCTCAGCAGGAAAGGCACAGTACTGACGTTCACTCTGTAGGCACTGTCCTCATACTTAAACCCTGCTAAGTTGTTCCCACAGTTACTACTCAATACATATATTTACTATTTTAATTATTGACAACTATTACAGAGTAAAATCTGAAGCTAAATGAGAAAGCAACCATGAAAACACCAAAATAAAACCTCTCCTTTTTTTCCCTCCTCATAGCACTGGTAATTCCCTTACCTAGGTGCAGATCACTGACTGAGGCCAGTTTAAATGCACATTAAAAGGTACAGCACATAATGCAGTGCAACTTGCCTGAAGTATTAGTTATGGCTACCACTTCCCCTTGATTCTTCCTTCACGAAGAAACACCTGCTCATATTCAAGAAGACTAAAGAAGCAGCAGAAGTGGAAGCAACACTTCATAACTATCAAACTTCACGTCAACAGGGAAGGAACCTGCACAACTAAGGAATGTGCCAACTCTATGCTGAGAATGCTCATTTTGCCCTCAGTTTACTGCCATCCAATTGATTCCACTTACTGTGTGCAGAGAGTTGCAACTCACCAAACGGCATCTTCTGGCTGGCCAATGTCTCCTCAAGTGACCTGCTGGGCTCACACATTTGCTCGTTTAAACTTACACAGATGGGTTTACACATACTTCTGCCAGTACACTCTCCTGGAGCCTACAAGTACATCTTGCTCATGTCAGTTTTGATGCAACAATCCAAAGATGAACTCCTCCTTCACCAAAACACACAAATAAGCATTCTTCGAAGCTGTATAACGAAAACTGATGCTCCTGCTCATACATACTCAAGCAGTTACATTTCATATGGTTCCCACACTCGTACCCTAAGAGACAGAGATTCCTGCTGATAGTGAAACAGCTCTCCACATTCTGCATCTTTCACTAGCACACATAACAAAAAGTGTAGGACCTAGAGTTTAACAGGAAGAATAATGGGACCAACAGACTGCTTGATTCTACTACACTTATGAGCTACTTCTAACCACCTTTTTCAAACCGATGAACCTTCCAAGATCACATCCTAGACAAACTGCTTCTGAACAATCTGGATGAAAGAACCACTAGCAAGCCAAGTCAATTCCATTACTGTTCAACATACAAAACGCTCAAGAGCTTGCTAAAACCAGTAAGATGTCACCAAACAAGGTCTCTGTGAACACACGGCCCAGGTAAGACCTGCAAAACCACTTACCACGGCCCTAGCTTGGTCTGTACACTACAGCCCGTGAGTCACTCCATTAAAAGCTTCAGAAGCTTTTCAATTCCTTCCTTGGATATATAAAATCAAAACAAAATCCAAGCTGTGATTCCTGTAAGAACACCTGGAAGGAGCAGCCTGCACTTGTTCCAGGGTTCCGAAGTCGTGTGCGTGGAAAGGCACAGCCAGAGCCAGCCAAGTGACAAACGGCACCGCAACATTTTAACGCAGTCTGCAGGACACACGACTCAGAAAGCAGCTGCACCGTTCACACCGCTTCCAACCTAGTGGGCAATGCCGTTAAGCGCCAGATCGCTCCTTGACAGGTCTGTTCCGGAGTGCAGCAGGAGCGCACAGCTGGACACCTCACGGCCACGCCTCTGCCGTGGCATCCCCGAAAGCGAAAACAAAATGCACGGCGCAATTCACGCTAGAACCCCGACAACTGCCAAGTTTCGGCCGTCGTTTGGAAACACGAAGGGAGCTACTGACGGGCCTTGCAAGGCAGACCCCGGCGTATCAGGGCACCGGCGGTCACGTACGCAACCGCTCCGGGTACAGCTACCGACCAAGGCCGGAAGAACTACCGGCTCAAGCCCAGGGAAGTTGCAGTCGAACGCTCGTTCGATAGCGAGAAAGGAGAACCACGCCAGAAAGGAGAAGCACGCCAACGAGAATGAAAAACCCTCGGCAGAAGGCTCCCTGACCGCCCCCCTCTCACCTTGCTGGATGTCGCCGTTGGCGCCGCCGGGCACGGGCACGCTGAGCTGCCGCTCGGGCTCGGGCAGGCAGCGCCGGCAGAAGGAGTGGAGACAGGGAAGCAGCTTGGGCTCGGCTTCGCGCCGGCTCTGTAGGCTCTGCGCGCAAACAGCGCAGGTGTCCAGCAGCGAAAAAGGTCCCGGAGCCGCCGGTGTCAGCGGGGGCACCGGGCTGGGGCCCGGCCCTGGAACGACACCGGGCCCCGCCGCTGCCTCGGCCTCGGCCTCCCCGAGACCGCGCTCCACCGCTGCCGGCGCCGCGCCCGGGCTCTCCCGCTCTTCTGGCGGCGCGGCGGCGACGGGGGACGCCGCCGTAGGCTCTAGGCCACTACCGGCGCCCGGTCCGGTCTCAGCAGCCCCCTCCCCGCCGCCGCCGCCTCCTTTGTTTTCCGCCATGTTTCCTCCTTTGAACTCCACTCCCCGCTCCGCGCACGCTCGCCGTCACCACGCGCCGTGCGCGCGCCCAGCAGGGAGGCGGTCCCCGGGCTCGCGCAGGCGCGCTCGGTACGGCCCGGCAGGCCGCGCGCGGGGCGCGTGCTCCGTCTTTAAGGGCGCGTCCGGAAAGACAGGACGTGACGTACGCGCTGGGGTGTATCGCCATTGGCTGGCTTTGGGAGCTTTCCCACCAATCGCCAGAAGGGGGCGGGGTCTCCGACAGCGGAAGCGACAGGAGCAGGAACGCGGCGGCAGGGAGAGGGTGCCAGGGACAGCTCTGCGCTGCCGGGGCCCCGGTGTGAGATCTTGAGGTGCTTGAACGTGTCCAGAAAAGGGTACCAGGAGAGCTGGGGAAGGGGCCTGGAGCACAGTCCTGTGAGGGGAGGCCGAGGGACCTGGGGGTGTACAGCCTGGAGAAGGCTCAGGGGAGACCTCATTGCTCTCTACAGCTACCTGAAAGGAAGTTGTAGCCGGGCGGGGGATGGTCTCTGATATAAGAAAAATCAAGGAGTGCTGATAAAGGGCCTTACAGACCAGATGCACGTTTCGAGGGTGGCTGTGGCAAGCCATACAACACCAAACAGTAGAAGTTTGTTTATAGTAGTCAGTTGATAATAGGCAAACCTAAACAACTCCTGCAGAAGTGTCTGCAGCTCCCAGTTGGAGATCTGTGATATGTAATCTTGTAAAGACCCAGGCCTGCAGTGACTAAGGAAAGGAGGAAGGAGATAAAGGAGAAGAAGTATCCTGACATCAGCAGTAAAGAGGGGGCTGCTGACCAAAGATTAAAAGACCCTGTGAGGAAGATGGTGCTGGCACTCAGAGAACCATACTAGACCACCAGGGCAGGTTGGAACCAGGGCTGGTTGGAACCAGGGCTGAAGATGGGAAAACAGCTGTTAATGAACTCCAAGAAATAACTGTGATAACCCTACCTCTTATTATTAATATGCCTGCTCATGTAAGGCATTAGGAAGCTTGTGGCAGCATGAGGTGTGCAGAATAGATGGAGCCATCCTGCCTGCACCCAGTGCTGAAATAAAACAGACCTACTGCAGAACTCTGCATGAGTCTTAGGGTTCATTTTGCAGGTCATCTTCTACCAGGCCCCCAGGGACAGAACAAAAGGACATAATCTCAAACTGTGCTAGGGCAGGTTCAGGCTGGGCATTAGGAAGTTCTTCACAGAAAGAGATTGGCATTGGAATGGGCTGCTGGGGGAAGTGGTGGAGTCCCCATTCCAGGAGGTGTTTAAGAGGAGGCTGCATGAGGCACTTAGTTAATTAGAGGGTTTAGGTGATAGGTTGAGTCCCTGATCCTAGAGGTGTCTTCCAAGTTGGTTAATTCTGTGACTCTGAGAACATGGAGGCTGTCACGGCCCACCCAGAGCAGTAGCAGTTGTGTGCTTAGTACAGGCGGGAGCCAAGAATGGCATCAGGGTTGTGTTGTCACCAGGAGAGCCTCAGAGCCCTTTGGCCTCACAGCAATAACCAAGGGAGCAATGCAAACTGTAAGGGCTGGCAGCAATGCAGAAGCTGCCACCAGGAGCATCTGGCTGGGCAGATAAACTGCGAGGACGCTGATGTAATGGACACTGGGGGCCCTGCAATGCCACACTGTGTGTGCGTGACTAGAACCTGGCAGCAGAGGGGAAGAGGGTGGCTGCTGTGAGCCCTGTAGCTTAGGATATAAACCCCTTCAAAAGGGCTGGGTGCTTGGCACACCAGCGAGGGTCTGCCTTGGCAGGACTAGTCAGAATATCCAGACAGGGCCAGTTTGGGACACTGGGATGCTGCCACTTCTTTCCCGGCCCCAGCCTCACACAGTAGATGTGTTTGTGCCGCTCAGCAGGGCTGTGGGATGGAGTCACCCTGCAGTGCAGTCTGCTCTGGATGTGCAGCAAAAGGCCCACAGATACAAACCCAACCTTTATTAAAGGCAAAGGGCAGATGCAAAACCATGAAACACATTTTCTAAGAGTTCCTACTTTAGGGACGTAAATGAAACAGGTACATGGAGCTGTTCAAATGTGTTAAGGGCACCACATCTGAAACAAGGAAAAGAAACAATGTCACTGTACACAACTGCAGCTAGAGGCATCTACCAACGGCAAGCACCACCAAATCTTTCTGTTTCACCTCTTTTAACACGCTGCAGTAAGACAGGATTCAGTCACTGGAAGTCTTGCTGGATATTCTCCTTGTTTGCTTCCCCATGCTGCTGCTTGATTTGTGAAATTTCGTTTTCCAGCTGCACAATAGTTCGTTCAATCTCATAGTTTTTGCTGACAAGAGAGACCCATCTAGAAGGGAAAAGAAATTAACAAAAGCTTTGAATCACAGAATGGTTGAGGTTGGAAGGGACCTCAAAGACCATCCAGTTCCAACCTCCCCACCCTAGGCAGGGACACACCTCCCATTAGAACAGGAAGCTTTACTTAACTGTCCTCTGTTTTAAAAACATCAACCACCACTGCTCTGAAGCAAGCACAAAGACTCCAGATAAAACAGCTTCTCAGGACATGACAAACCTCAGTTGATATCAACAGTAATTTGAGCAACCAAAGGGCTAAAAAGTAGCTTTGAAACCCTGGTAACCCTTCACATACATTTAATTTACTGGACTCGAATGGGTTAACTTTCAACGTTTAGATAAAGTCTTCTGTATCTTAAAGTGCTTCAGATACAACATAAACAAGCAATTTCAAGCACTAATGTGTCCTTTCATTCGTCACTCACCAATTCACTCAGCCCCCAACAACTATCACAAAGACCTGAATTACAGAGGCTTGAAAACACTTTCTGTGAAGCAACAATTCCCAAGGTAAGATCCTGCAGCAGCGCTGAAGGATCACCAAGGACCTGCACAAAGAATTTCAATCACAAGAGACACTCGTGGAAAGTGTAGTGACAGACTCCCAGACACTCACGTAGATTCCATTTCGCGTAGCTTAGCCCCAGCTGTGAGCTGCATGTTCTTCCGTTGCCAGTTGAGATCTTGGATGTTTTTCCTGGGGAGAAAAGATCTAACTTTTGTTTCCTTCCTTTAGAGTATGTAATACCTGCTGCTAGTGCACCTCAAAAATACAACTAATGCTTAGAAGTACTACCAGGAAATGCTCATGTAGCCAGGACCGTAACTACAACACGTGGATGGACAAGTCCCAGCACAGTGCTGCACACAGATCAATAACTCAAGCACCCCTTCCACCACAAGGCAAAACTTCAAACGTTCCAGCTGGACAAGTGCATAAGACAGGAAATCAGTTTTGTGGTTCCACCACAAGTCACTCTGTTCAAAGCAAAGGTTTAGACAAACAAACATGGAGCTGGAGTGGAATTGGTATCTTGAATACAACCACCTAGGAAGGGCTGTGCTGGTTTGAGGCTAATTGGAATGTTTTAATGAGAAAAATTAGATGATAGGCTGTGAGAAGAAAACAATGTTGATGTCTGCTTCACTCATAGGCTGGCTGAGATGTATAAAAGCAAGGACACCAACACAGGTAAAAGAGTATCTGCTAGAGCTGGCATCTCCCTGGGCTTCTGCTGCTCTTCTTGAATCTGTGTAACCCAACTAATCATTCTGCTTCTAACCCCCCTTGCCAAGCCTCCCAGCTCACCTTGCACGTAAGGCAGACTCTGGGATAAAGTAGAAGGGTGGAAAGAAGGTGGAAGGGTGGTTGGGAGCCCCTCCTGGGGACCCTGACTGCTGGGAGGGGAGTTGTGTTTCTGTATTACTTTTAGCTTGTATATTTCTGTCTGTAGCTGTACATATTTGTAATACATTGTGAATATCTGCTTGTAAATTGTGCTGTGAATATAAAACTCGATTCCAGCTGAGTCTAGTCTAGGTGAATTCACTGGGGGGGGCAGATGACTCCCAAACCATCACAAGGACAGGGTCAGGTTTCTTCATTATTGGGGGAGGAGGGAAAAGGGGGGCATTGTCCTTCCAATTTCAGTGTGAAAATATGGAAAAAAGGGACTCACCTCAACTTCTGAAGCTCTTTCTGGGCTTGCTCTATCATGTGAACCAGATGTCTAATAGCAGAATGAAAGCAAAGCATTAGGAAAACGTGCAGTTGCTAGATCAGGCCAAATTAACCTGCAATGCCTTGACCCAGCTGCAGGACTTTGCACTTGGTCTTGTTGAACCTCATGAGGTTAGCCTGTGCCCACCTCTGCAGCCTATCCAGGTCCCTCTGGACGTGATCCTTTCCTGATCCTTGTAAGCCTCTGCCAGCCTCCCTTCTCCTTACCTAAGCAATCCTTTGCCCTCTCTCAAAGCTAAGTTTCACACTCCTTTTGTCTACATCTTACTCTGAGGCTAAGCTAACCCTCTCAGAAGTGGACGTTAGTGGTCTCTGCCCTGCTGCCTCCTGCAGCCACAGTCCACAACTTGTTTTGACTTTTGCAGTAGCTTTATCAGTAACAGCTCCAGGCTGAGCAGGACCAGTAGTAAACCACCTGTATTTCCACTACTGAATTATCACTTCCCAGGCTGTCATGAATCACTTCAGTTAGCCTCCATTCAAGCCCATTATCACCAGCTGCTACCTAAACAATAACGCCCAGAATTCAACAGTGGGACATGCGGAAGCATAGGCTCCTTCTTGGCCAGAGAGACAGCTCCTTCTTTTTCAGAACAGCCTCTTCCTCTTCCACATGCAGCACTCTCAAAGGGGCTCAGCTGTTCCAGGATCTGTTCCAAAGATTCCCACCTGGACTAACACGGCGGAACGCGAGAAATACGCAGAAGCTGAGGTCACGACTTGAACTACCAATGCAAACGGAAGCCTTACTCGTTGTACACCTTCCACGCGTTACAGCCATGCTGCGACATCAATTCCAGGTTCTCGATGCGGACTGCCTGGTGCTCCAGCTGCGCCATGGAGTTGTTCACACACTCCTGCCACGCCGTGATGTCGTTCTTCTGGCCGGAGGACGGAGCCGGCAGCTCGTACCTGGAACACGCCGCCAGCCCCGCTTAGGAAAGGGCGCTGCTCCCACCGGGCAGCTGCGGCGCTCCCCGAGGGTGCCAAGGGGCAGGCGGCCACCGGGGCCGCCCCGGCTCACCTCTTCATGCTAAGCAGCTCCAGGGGCTGCCGAGCCGCCAGCCGCTCGAATTCGTTCCGCATGATCTCCGTCTACGAGGAGGCAGCAGTGAGGCGGCTGCGGGGGCCGGCCAGATGAGGAGAGGACTGGCCATGGGAAGAGAGGGGGGGACCTGCCAGAGGAAAGGAGGGGGGGACCGTCCGGGCCGCCTCACCTCGAAGGCGCTGTAGTCGTGCGCCGGCAGATAGCTGAGGTAGTTCTTCGTCGGCCGGTATCGCCGCGTCTCCTCCTCCACCAGCGCCGCGGCCTACCGCACATGGGGCGTCAGGCAGGTGCGCTGCCCGCCGCCTCGGCCCGCCGTACCGCGCCTCCCTGGCCCGCACTCACCGCTTCCCGGACGCCCGGTGCCTCATAGCCCTGGTCGAAGTAGGGCAGCGCGTCCACGACCACGTCGCCAGCCACCAACCCCGGCCCCGCCATGCCCGGCCCCACTCCGCGCCCGCGCCAACCCCGCCCCTTCGCCTGGCAGCGCTGCCGCAGCGCCCCCTGGCGGCCAGCGACACTTCCCATGAGACACGGCGGCGCAGCCCCGCCCCGCTCGGCCCGCCCCGCCCCTTGCAGCTGCAGCCCCACCCCCGGCCCCGGCGGCGCGGGCGCTGCCCCAGAGAGGAACGGAGACACGGAGGAGTTGGGGCCATCGGCCGGTTATTAGCGACGGCAGCAGCAGCACACAGTGCCCCGCAGCGGCACGAAGGAGTCCAGCTCCGCTCCGCTGTCCCGCAGCTGTGCGCGGTCACTTCTTCTGCAGAAACCGCATTTTACTCCCTGCAGAGAAAAAACAGCACCAGGAGCTGAAGCCGCTGCAGGAGGCACCTGGCTGAGGAATTCATGCTGGTAGACTGCAGCCCCTCAGCACTGAGCAACATCAAGAAACGAATTTTGACAGCTCTAGGATTAGGCAGTTTCCATAAACTTCAGATAAAGATGCGAGAAAGCTTAAAAATAGAACAGAACTGAACACTTAGGAAGTGTTTGGCATCCCCTGAAGGGACAAATGTAAACAACAGGAGCACAAGCACCCAAAGCAAAGAATAGGCTCTGCTCTCTTCTGCATGCAATTCTTTGTTCAATAACTGAATTTACTTTGAAATGAATAAGCAAACAGCAAGAGTCTTCCTTTACCAAGGCTACGAAGAATTTTGTTCATTCCACTTGGCTCTGTCTCTGGAATACTCTCCAAATACTCCAAGGCACGAACCTCAAAAAGGCCTACAGAGGAGAAAAAATATCCAAGGAATCACTCAGCCAGATGAGCTATTGCATCTGTTAGGATGTGGCATCTTGGTATCAACAACGAGCAGTTTACAAAACTCCTTGATAATCAGAGGGCTGGAGCACCTCTCCTCTAAAGAGAGGCTACGAGAGTTGGGGCTCTTTAGCCTGCAAAGGAGAAGGCTTTGAGGAGACCTTGTAGCAGCCTTCCAGTATCTTAAAGGGGCCTGCAGAAGGGCTAGGGAGGGACTACTGACAAGGTCTTGTAATGACAGGACAAGGGTAATAAGCTTAAACTGGCAAAAGAGAGATGTAGACTAGATGTTAAGAAGTTCTTTACAGTGAGGGTAGTGAAACACTGGCACAGGTTGCCCAGAGAGGCTGTGGATGCTCCCTCCTTGGATGTGTTCAAGGCCAGGATGGATGAGGACCTGAGTGACCTGTTCTAGTGGGCGGTGTCCCTGCCTATGGTGGGGGGTTGGAACTGGAAGAGCTTTGAGGTCCCTTCCAACCTAAACTATTCTATGATTCTATTCCATTCTATGAAAACAGGAAGTCATGGATGTAATGGATGAATTCTGTTGAGTAATTGGAAGGAGTCAGAGCTATCCCACAGGCTAAAGTGCCAACGGGACAACCTGCTAGGAAAAAGCTTCCTAAGAGCCAGTGTGTCATGGCTTTATGCTTCGAAGGTGAGTTTGTAAACCAAGAAAGTTCAAAGCTCACCTTTGGCCACGTTCTTGCTTAGCTCTCGGTCCTGTATGAAGCCTGCGAACATCTGCGTTTCCATGAAGAAGTGCAGGAAGTGGCGCACGGTGCGCGACGCGTGGGACTTGCGGAAGGGCTCCCGCTGAAACACCCTCTCCCCTCTCTCTGTGACGTTCATGTGCAGGGAATAGTGTCCAACAATCTCCACAAAGAACTGCACGAAGGCTTCAGAGACCAGGGAGTTAAGAGGCGTGTCACCTGCGGAGAGGACGACCAAGGAGAAATTGCCCTCTGCATTCATGACTTTGGTCATTCCTCTTGTAAAAGAGGAGGAGCAGTTATTTTTTTGGGCTGTCTCAGACTGAAATTTCAGATGAGTGTTTGATAGCAAACACCTTGATGTTTGCTATCAAAGAAGCCACAGCTCAAATATGAAGATCCCTTCCTGTGTCAGCTTTCTGCTGGAGCTAAGGCAGGATCCATTCTAAAGCTTTTCCAGCAGTTAGAGCATCCATCATTGCTTTTCCTGTCAAACATCTGTTGTCTAATAAGTTGGTAGGCTCAGAGCAGTCCCGGCTTAATTATCTTAACTAATCAGGCAAATTACAGAACACATACCTACTGGAAAACTAACTTTGTTACTTTTGGCATGCATGGGAATTCCATCATCTGCAGAAGTCATTCTCTCAAGCTACTCACTGCTTTCTAAAATGCTCACACTTAATGATCTGGTGGATTATTCTTAGCAGTTCAGCTCTGAAAATGATCTGTCAGACTTCCCTCTAAAGTACAGAAGCTTCCTATGCTCCCTGTTTCAGACAAACATTCTCTCTGCCACTTAAAAAAAAGAAAATCAGAGCAAGCTCAAAGCCTGGGAACTGCTGCACCTGGCCCACAGAAAACTTAGGAGCTCAGCACACACCGACTGGAAAGAGGAATCACTGCTAGGACACCAAACCTCTTTCTAACACAGTCACAAGAAAAATAGCTTTCTAAAATGTCACATTCTGGTGTTTATTTCCATGTGCTCATTTCTGTGTCAACTACATAGAGGCTGCAGAGATTTGATCATGTAAAAACACTCTCCCATAGAAGCACCTTGTGCATCACTCCGCTCACGTGCCAAGATTTCACTTCGTTCTTCCAAGACTTGTACAAGAGCAGCTTGGAGTTTATGAGGCAGGATCTCATCTTCATCTGATACCTAGAGAGAGAAATGGCCATGTAAGCATTTCTGTGTTGTATCTGTCAGCAGCAGAATCTTCTCATTGTGAACAGATGAGAAATACTCATAACATGCCTAAAACAATTAGATGGAAGCTCCTGTGTGACATGGTGGAAAGACCAACCATTTGTCTTGTAGCCACAGAAATGAAAAACATCTGCTCAGCAGCCTCCAGCCAACACAGAACATGTGCTATATCCACAGCATAAAATCAGGCTCACTACACCACACAATAAAACAAGGAACAACCAAAGTCTATTGAGAAAATGTGACAAGTCTCAACATTATGGTTGAAAAACATCAATCCTTTAATACCTTCCTCCCTCTGCAGGCTGCAATGCAGAACAGAACATTAAGGAAATGGAAAGGAGATGCAAATACCCTTCTGAACTGGTAGAACTCCAGTATGTGTATAGCTACTTGTCTGGTGATGTAGAAACAGGTCAAGTGAAGTTCAGCAGAGAACCACAAGGGAACTGTAGTGATTTGTCTCTTAGACTATCACTCCTGGAAAAAGAGCCAAAGCCAAACCAACAAACACCCCAGCTAGATGAGAGAGGAGAAAGCCCTGTAGAGAACAATTACACAGAAAGACAGTCAGAAAGCAGCAGAGAACCTTAGTGGTCCACTTAGTGGATCTGTTTGCAATTTAGCTCAGATAAGCAGCATCTCTGCTCTCACAAAGCTCTGTACCCCATTTGACTTCAGTCCTGCAACAAGGATGCCTGTTCCCTCCTCTATTGATCAAAAAGGAATGCAGAGTATTTCTTTAGCCACTGGAGTCTACACATGAGCACCAGCTTCTGCTGATTTCTTTCACTGGTGCCTCTGCTGGCACACAACCCCGTGTGCCTGGTCCTGTTATTTCACTCACCTCTTGCAAGAACTTGTCAGCACAAAGATCAACAATCAGAACCTGGGGAAAGATGTACAAAACAAAGTAACCAGGTAATGTTGCTGTACAGAAAACAAACCAACCACAGACACTTCTATGTTTTTATATATCCCCAGTGGCACGAGATGTCACACATGGACATTATTTATCTTTGGTAACAATGGAACACCCTGGCACAGACCCAGCAAGTTCACCAACTGCTTCAGAAATGGTTTAAGGGTTTATATGAAGACAGAATCCACAGAGTTTGTTCGAGACAAGTCAGCCTCATACCACTGACACTGTCCCTTCACTGTGCTTCACTCAATTCTCACCTCTTCTATGGGCAGGTCCTGGAGCTGTGGTAATGAGCAGGAGAGAATGCCAATTAGGAATGGAGTTGGAGAGCACACAATGTCAATCATAGAAGCTGGCAGGACTGGTACGTAGGTGTGCTGCCAAGTGAAGGGATAAAGTGTTGCAACTGCGGCGTGCCCACACTTAGACAGAGTGCTGGAAAGGCAAGAGAAGCACAGAGTGGACATCAGTATCCTGTTCAGAACTCAGTACATAGGCAGGTTAGGGAAGCTCAGTGAAAACATCATTCACATCCATGGTTTATGCACCAGCAGGAGCCACATGCATCCACTCAAAGTCAGTTATGGGGAGCCAGGAATAACATCAACACAGACTAAGAGGAAACATTCCCTTGTCTCCTCTTGGGCAAATAGCACACTCCAAATTCTAAGCAAGCAGATATTGTGTGGGAAAGCCTGAAAAAAAGCTTTTAAATGGAACCATTTACAAAAGGTTAGCTTGCATGTGAAATGGGCCTAAACGCAGGAGGAAAAATAGCCTCCCTCAGGAAGAACTGATCACTCGGGTTCAGTTTTTACCTTAAGTTGTCAGCTACAAAGATGACCCTCCTTTCCAACAGGAGAGAGGCAAAGACCCGAATGGTGTGAGAGACACTTAGGCACTTCAGCAGGCATTCAAAGTCAACATGCTCCAGTCGAGAGTCCAGCGGACGGCAGAGTTCCATCACCTGAGAAGCAAAAGCAGATGCAGAGCGCTGGAGGAGAAGACCTCGGCGCAGAGCCAGGCTGGACAAGGGGCAGCCAGGCTGGACAAGGGACAGCCAGGCTGGACAAGGGACAGCCAGGCTGGAGCAGCACCAAACTGGCAGCTCCCCATGAGTGGAGCCCACAACCTGGGCAGTCTGTGCAGGGCATTGCAGAGACCTCTTAAGAAATAGGAAATCACTTCCACAGAGATGAATCACCAGGACAGACACCTCTGTAAGAGGGAAGAGTTGGCCTGTGTTTGGTTAGAAGTTCCACCAGGGCAGTAATCACCAGGTTACTAAAGATAAGAGCTGGGGGAAACAGGGCTTGCAAGTGTGCACATGAGCAGTAGGGAAAGATGGTATGGAACAGATTCTCAACTAAAGGAGCAGCTCCGTTCTCCTTCGTTCAGCCTTCTGGGATGTCCTGGCCATATGCCACAAAATTCTGAGCCCATCTATACCAAGAGCATAGGGAGCTGGGCTGGACTGGACTGGCACCAGTCTGACCACCGTGATGGTGCAGTTCCCAGAGGAGATGCCTACCTGAAGAAGATAAGTGCCTGCCAGCCCTGCGAGCTATGCATCTCAGGAGTTTTGCTGGTCAGTTGGATAGGGTGAGTATAACCTGCTCTTTGATCAAGAGTTACTCAGCAGTCCTTGTCAGATACCTTTCTCACTACGATTTTAGTATTTGAGCTATAAGCATTGTAGTTTCCAGTATAGCTTCCTCTTTAGTATAGCATAGTTTAGGACAGTATATGTTTTAGTATAGTGTAGATTATTTAGCTACAATGCAGTGTTGAACCTGTACCCAGAGCAGGGTACCCATGTGTGAAAGCGTTCCCCAGTCCCCAAAGAACTCACTGGAACAGCCCCTCAGACTACAGGAACATCACTGTGCAGTGCAGTCTGCAGAGTGCCACTGTGGCTCAGAGACACCATCAACAGTGGAAAGGCAGCTCTGCATCCCCTTACCTCATCTCCTGCTCCTGGCAGGAAGCTCCTCACAGCAATGGTGCGTCCAGGTGCAGGGAAAGGTGCCTCCATCACACTGCGCATGAAGGGATGCACCAGGGCTGGGGACATCTCTCTCCTCTTCTCCACCTCATCTAAAATCTGTGAGAAATACAGCAGGCAGTGGTTCAATGTCTGCTGGTGAGCCATAGGAGATGAGCCTCCAAGAGAGCATTCTGTGCCACAGCTACACATGATGGCTCCAGCACACACACAGCCCTCTCCTTCCTCACTGGGGATCTCTGTGAATGCTCCTCTCAAACGTCTGAACGATCGAATGGGAATTGGCACTTGTGAGCACAACTCTGCATTCTCAAATCCAGTCTGCTGCTACTGCAAAGAAATGCCTGGGATGTCGTAATCAAATTCTCAGAACTAGTAAGAGCAGCAACATTCCATCCTCCTCCAAGGAATCTTCCTGAAACGTTGTCCTAGAGGCTCAATGCTCCAACAATTAGAAATCAGCTGTCATAAGTCTGCCCCTGTATTCTTCTGTAATGGTTGCACTTTACCCTTTCTTTACCTCTTTATCTACTCTCCTCACGGTGCTGTGAGAACCAAGCTGAGATCTCCTCCCTCCCCCTTCCCCCTGGAATGATTTTCCATTTCCAGGTCATGGAAGAAGAGGATTAAGGACACCATAAGTAATATCAGCTACTAGAAGCTACTCCCTTGCAATTTTGTGAAGGAATAGTTGGTTATGGCTGACAAGTCCTGGCACTAGGATCATTCACTGGCCTTGAAGGCAGGAGGAAAGCAGCACTGTCCTGGGATGAGTTACAGCTGCTGAGCAACTCAGGACTGCAGGGAAATGTCCAGTTACTTTCTGGAGCCTGCAAGCTGCCAGAGACTCGAGTTCACAGAAACACAGAATCATTTCAGTTGGAAAAGACCATCGAGTCCAAGCAGCTTAATAAGTAAGAAGCTCTGCCCACTTCACCTTGGAGAAGAGGTTGAAGCAGCCCAGGCGGCTCACGATGCAGTACACCTCAGGAAGGCGCTTCCCTTTCCCTTCTGGCTGAAAGGCAACAGGAAGAGTTATGGAGAGAACAGGGATGCAGTAAGGAACCCAGCACCTCTGCTGTAGCTGATTCACAGAATTCCTTTTGCTGTAGTCCCCTCAAGTGTTCTGATTCCTGAGGAATGACCAGTTCCAGAATCTTTCACCCCCCAGAGCCCATATCACTGTAGTGCTGGGGATCATCCTGCTCCTGCCTTTAAGCATTCAATGGGCTAGAAACCCCAGCAGCAGTGCAGGTGCCACAGAACCCATGTGGGAATTGCTGCTGGTTCATGTCCTGCACTTGACTGTGCATTCAGCAGCACATTCTTTGCACTCCACCCAACACACAGATGCTTACCAGGAGCTTCTTGCAGTACCCAAACCAGCGGCTGCCATCCTCACCAGTCAACACAAAAGAAAAGGTTTCACTGGGGAACCAAAGAACAGTCAGGGTTAAATTCAGAGAAGGGACTGACAGACAAAGCATGCACTGCAAGTCACTCTTTTTCTTCTCACGCTGAAGACCTCCTGCTGTAGGTAGCAAGCTGCTTCAGGCTCTATTCAGTGTAAAACTGTGCCCACTGACACTGACTGAACTACAACAGCAATCTTCTCTCCCAGCTGTTTCTCCACTCTGCCAAAGAGCAAAAGAAGCATTTGCCAGCCTTAGGAGCAGACAAGTGGAACAGACAGCACAAACTTCCTTGGGACTTGGACAGGAACAGCACTCCTGAGTCCACTTCCATATCTCATCTTCCACTATCACAAGGGTTGCTCAGGCTGCAGTTCTCTGGACCAGGGAACTGGGACATACCCAAGTTTTCATCATTGCCTCTTTTGGGCATGCATATTCAAAAAAAAAAAAAAAAAGAGACTTTACCTTTTAAGGTCTGATGCAGGAAACCAGTCTTTGGGATCTGGAAAGCAGAATTTGGGAATGACCTTTAGCCTCTCTTCCATATCCTTTGACTGTTTGAAGGGGTGTTCAGGCTGCAGAGGCAAGTCATACATTTGAAGTCACTGAAGTGTGATGTAGAGCTGAGGCACCTAAAACAATGCCAGACAGCATCTTCCTGACACCTTCTGACAGCTAACACATGAGCACAGCAGAATGGACTCTGACTGTAGGAGATTTCCAGTTTCCTCTCACAACTTTCCTGCTAGTTGAACCTTTGTAAAATTACCCAGGGGGTCTTGGTAAGAACTGAGTAAACTGAGTATGAGTTTACAAACATAACCAAGTTTATTGGGGAATTAAGCTATAACTGACTCTCCAAAATGATGCTTGTGTCAGTACTCCCAAGAGTACTGAAGATACTAAGAGGAACAGGAATGTGTTCAGCTCATGGTGGGCAGATCACTCACCATGGAGCTGCAAAAACAGAGTATCTGAATCCCATGTTCCAGTCCCCACGTGTGGGCTCAAACCATATCCTTCAAAGACTACAGGAAACCTAAGCTCTAAACTACCACGAAGGGGCAAAAGGAAGGTTTTCAAGTAAGACAGATGCCACTGGAATGCTCCTGGGAAGAGGAAAGTTTATTGCACAAAGCTGATCTTAGACACGGTACTCTCAGCCAGGCCATCTAAGCTATTCCAGTGTCCCGAGCTGTGACAGCATGAAAGAGTGGCTAGGAAAGCAGTACAGCATTTTCACAGAGTAACAGTTGTACAAAACCTTCCATATCCTTTGGCATGCAGCCTGAAGAAGAGGGTGCCAAGCAGATTACTTGGAAGCAAGGCTATTTTAAGAAGTGAGACAAATCTGTAATCAGAACACCTCCATAATTACTGGGCAATGTTTCCTGCAAAATCCCAGCATGACAGACTGTCCCAAAGTCACTCAGCAAAAGCATTTTCATTTGAGTAGAGGCTAAATAAACACTGAGAAAATAATTTGCTTCGTTAGTGCCTTTATAAAGGATAGTAAAAAGCCACATGGTACAGCTGGGTCTGATTGTTCACTGCCTTTGGGGAGGACAGTTCATTGTTCTGTTCTTGGTGCTCCAGCAGACAGAGTGGTTGCACCAGGGAAAAGCTAAATCTGGTTACATTCCTTCCCTCCTTCTAACACCCTAAAGTTTGCAATTTTAGCAGCTATCATCTACATATGTTCAATTTTACCCACTAAAATAAGACTGTGCACTCTGCCTGGCTGTAGTCCCTTATCCATTTTGTCAATCCAAAACACTTACACATTTGAGACACTGGAGTTACCTGCACATCAACTTCCCACAGCTGGATGCTATGGGTCCTGCTGAGTCCCACATAACATCCCTTACTGCATCTGACATCTCCCTCCCTATTTGGCTGGCATGCAGATCCATTAATAATCTGTCTGTGCTGGTTTGAGGCTAATTGGAATATTTTACTGTTAGGAATTAAATCTTTAGCTGTGAGAAGAAAGGAAAAAACCAACAGTAGCCTGTATCACTCCTTCTGCTGAGAAATGCAACTGATCAAAATATAGATAAGACGCTCACTTCTCATACACTTCTTAGCTCTCAGTTCTGCTCCTTCTCTTTGGTGGTCTGCCTGTGTGGTTGCCTCTGCCTTAACTCTAATCCTACCTAACCCTTTTTCCTCTCACCTCTTTGTCATCTTTTTGACATCTCACTTCAGATCTCTCCAGATTTATCATGAGAGATATTCAGGGATTGATCTGGTTATTTCTGAAGGGAGGGAAAGAGGGAGCGGGGAGGAAGTTTGGGTCGGGAGCCTCCTGGGCAATCTGATTTCTGGGATGGGTATTGTGTTCCTGTATTACTTTTACCTTGTATATAGCTGTATACATTGTAAATATCTGCTTGTGTATTGTGCTTAGCTATACATATAAAGCTTCATTCCTCAGCTTCCAGCCAGCTGAGTCTAGTCTGGGTGATTTCATAAGAGTAGGGAGGCAGGTAACTCCCAAACCATCACACAGCACAGCTAGAATTACTAGTTTTGTTCTGGCTTTGTGTGGAAGGCAGCAGGTACAAGTCTAGATGATGGCAACTGAATATTCATTTCCATCTGGAACCATCACAGAAGCAAGCACCAAGGCTCCATCCTCTCAGCTTCACAGTAGCTGCTGTGCACACTGAGCCACAGCTCAGATCACACACTGAGCTGCTCATGCATTTGGGCTGACCAGACAGAAAGCAAGCTGGTTTCAAGTGGCTTATCCTAGCTACAGCATTTGCAATTCCCTCTGTTTCTGGGGGCTAGTGCACATGGCTTTGCCAGTTTAATGATTTTTCTCTCCCAGACTAATACAAATAAGTGTACAAGCTCTGAAATTCTAGTTCCTGTGCCCTCTCAGCCAAACTGCTTCACTCCTTGATAACAGACTGCCAGGATGAGGCAATGCCAGCTTTGGGGACGGAGCACTGCATTCCCTTTCCTCTCCTGCAGGCTTCCTCAGCAGTGTATCACAATACAGGGTGGCTTTATGGTATTCCAGGCAGTCAGAATTAGAGTCAGAGCCTTCCCAGTTCAAAGGAAAAAGAAAGTCCATAAGCTCATCATCAAAAAAGACACTCAACAAGTGCCCAACACTGCGCTTTAGGCCTGCATGGAGCAAGGTAGCTCATATTCTATCCCAAGCCTGTATCCTAACCGGTGAGCAGCTTTACTAGGAGTGTTTAGGAATGGATACACACTGAGAGGAAATAAACAGTCCCCATGCAGCTCCTACCTTGCTGGGAAACTGCTGTATGATCTGTGGTGTGTATGTCATGTCAGATGCCTTCTTGTGCAGTGACACCACCACAAACAGCTCAAACAGTTGCTGCTCCTGAAGCTCTATCAAATCCCTCTCCAAGGTCTGGTAGTGTGGGTTCCTCTTGGAGGCTGACTGCATCTGCAGCAGGCACTTGTGTCGATCTGAAGAAAGAAACAAATGCAAAAATAGTGTATGGCTATCACTGCCACACAGCTAGAGGTCACAGAATAGGACTCATCACCACCTTTAGAAGGGGAAAAAAAAGATGAGTGCATTTGCCTAACAGCACTGCTGTGCACTGCAGGACTTGGACTTGTGTCACCTCCTCAAACACTGCTGCTCCAGATAAAGAAGCACTGGCCCTGCAGTAGCCCTACAAACTTCTCTTGACCAGTAGCTAGCATTCTGCTGCTGTCCTGACACTTTTCCCACACACCTCAGAGCAACACACCATGGTGATGATGAGGCAAAGCTCAGCTCCACCAGTTCAGTAATGGCTGGGACTCAGGCACTACTCTGTCAGGCAGCACGGCCATTCTAGAGAGGCAGAGCCAGTTTCCTGGCCAAGAAACCTCCAGGCTGGGATGCCTTGACAGACAGCATAAACTCACAAGCACAGGCACAGCACTCTGATGTAAGAAATTCCTGTGGCCCAGGCACTGTGACACATTCTGGACTCTTTGGAAACAACTCTTAAGTCAGGCAGTGACTCAGTCGCTGTATTTCTGCAGTTTCTTCACTCTCCATTACTCTCCTTAACACAAAAAAGTGGAACTCAGTATTTGCTCCAAGTTAAGGCATGCTGCATGCCTCCCTCCAAGTAAATGAAACATTTCAAACAATTCCACTGGTCTGTTTTTCTAGATGCTTGCTGACAGATGTGAGAGAGTCACTCATGGACACCACTGGCCACTCGTGACCACTTTGCATTCAAAACTTAACGAAGTAGAAACTACAACCTCTTTGCTCCTTCCCAGACCAGCTCAATTAAAGCAGGTATTTCAAGTCTGTTGTTTGGGATCATCATCAAAGTCAGGACCGTGAAAACAGACAAATAAGCACATATTCTCTCCCAAGAGAAAAAGACAGTACACAACATTACAAACAGAAACAAGGGAAGAAAGTCGGGGAGCAAAAATAATCTCAAGTGTTATCAGCAAAGGTGATCCAGGGACAGGCAGACTTAATTAAATGTGATTCTACCAACCCAAAACCAAATCTATTTCTAGCAGCTGGCAAATTAAACATTAAGGGCTCAGGAGAAGTGGCAGAAATAAAGGTTGATTTGTCACAGCAACGACTACCAACCTCTGCCATGCTGCCTCTTATATGTCCCCTTTCTGTGCCTTAGCAGAAGTCACAGCTTCTGCTGGTGTGCCCAGTGTGCAGTGCTATGGGGACAGGACCAGCCCCTGTGATTCACTCACTTTTTGGCTGCTTCTCTGTATCACTTTCATTCCCACTGGTTTCACCTGAAACACACATAGTTTTCACTTATTAGCCACGCTGAGGGAAGATGGGCAACACCCAAAGTTGGGAAAGAGAGAGACCTTTAGACTCATCAGACGAACATCACTCAGGGCTGCCCACCCACCCTGCTCAAAGATCAGCCAGCTCTGGCAAATCTGCTCCAACAGTAAAGTTCAAATGTGAGGTTGGTATCAAGTCAATGCTGCCAGTAAATCACCAGCTGAACACAGGCAAAGAACAGAAACCAGGAAACAGTGCTGTGTACAGGACACGGAACTGTTAGAGTGAGTCCAGAGGAGGGCCACGGGGATGATCAGAGGGCTGGAGCAGCTCTGCTACGAGGACAGGCTACAAGAGTTGGGGCTTTTCAGCCTACAGAACAGAAGGCTTTGAGGAGATCTTATAGGGGCCTTCCAGCATCTGAAGGGGGCTACAGGAAGGCTGGGGAGAGACTACTGACAAGGGCTTGTAATGACAGGATGAGCGGTAATGGATTTAAACTGGAAGCAGAGAGATTCTAACTAGATGTTAGGAAAGAGTTCTTTGCTGTGAGGGTGGTGAGACACTGGCATAGGTTGCTCAGCATGAGCTGCAGGAGCTGATGGTGCCTGCCCTGCCAGCAGTTGTACAGGAAGTGTCTGCTGTAGAGGTTCACAGCAGAGAGAGTGGTGCTGGAGACCTCCATACCTTTCACAGGAGGTGCTTCCCTCCCAGCTGGACTGAGCAACTTCAGCCGTTTCTTTCCACGCTTAGAATCAAAGATCTCCTGTATTTTTAGTACCAGCTGAAATGCAAGGCAGAAGCAGAGGTTAATGTGGGGGTCTAAAGGAGGGTCTTGGTGCCAACAGGGCTGCAGCATAACAGCTCTCCCCAGTGTTGTGCTGCTAGATGAAAGGCTGTTCATGTCCCATCAGGGAGCCTGGCTCAGAGGCTTCTTGCTAGAGTCTTTTTAGCACACCACACTGGATAATGAATGTGCACAGAAGTTCTGCTGAGAGAGAGGTCAGTGTTGGCACAACTCAGAGCTGACCCCCGACTCTACATGCATTCTGAAGTTATACCTTGCTGACCAAAGAGACAAAGAAACTGTCTGGCATTGGATCACTATTTTCTACTAGAGAGGCCAACTGTAGAGGTGCTTGCAAGACTATCTTTCAAATCCTCCACCACAAAGGATTCTGAACTCCTCATGCCCTCAAGCATCCCAATTCCTACTGAGTCCAGAAACAGCAGAGCTCTGTCAGTGCAGCTGAGGGTTTGTTTTCGTTTGTCTTAAGTTTCCTGCTGTAGCTGGATGTCAGACAGAGTAGACTCTCCAAACACCAGGTCTGGCACAGAACAAGGCTGCTCTAAGCATAGTCCTTATCCCAGAGTAGTTAGCTAAGAGTTATGTACTTTCATTTTGCATAGGTGAAGAAAGACAGCAGCACAGAATAGCTGGAGTGTGCTGCAAGGACGCCACAGACATGGTCCACTGGAAGAAAAAAGTAGGAAAAACCATACCCCAGTGCAGACTAAGCTACAGACATGAAAGAAGTCAGCATTTAGACACTCTTAACTTTCCTTCCACTGGTCACAACGGCCTTAAACCCAAGGTCCTAATGCTCTCTGTTCTCCTGGCACAAGCCCCTTAGCTGCCAGGTATTGGATGCTGCAGGTGGTTCCCTGCATGTCAAAGACAGAGAGCACTTCTCCATGAAGAAGCATTTACCCTGAATGCAGTGAGCAGGTCAAGTTCATTCTTGCCTCATGATAAGAATTCATTAAATGCTCCCACTGAACGTAGGAGGGTGGGGCCCAGCCATTTGTCACCACAGCTACTGCATAAAAAAAGGAAGATATTCAGCAAGAGAACCTGTTCTGCAGCTCAAGCCTTTATCCCCAGCACAGCAAACTAGGCTCAGACTCATCTTTCCCTATCTATTTCTCCCCATTTTCTGGGTCAGTCAGTGCTGCTAGCACCAGGAGGCTGCAAGGAAGCAATCAGTACTTCTCCTGCAAAATCTGCCTTCTTTCTTCTCTCCTCTATCACTCAGCCTCACCTAGAGGGTTTCCACTTCTGGTCTGGTTTTTGGGCAGTTGAGTCACCACTAAAAGATACTGGGTGTGTTTGAGGCAGCTCTGCATTTCTTAAGCAATAACTAAGGTTTTTTTTTTTTTTCTTTTTAGACTCCCAACTCTTTTCTCAACCTCTCAAGCAATCTTGGCTCAATTCCTTGTGAGCAAAAAGAGTAAAATGTGCTTCCTGCATGTAAATTGTTCCAGATTTTTGGAATAAGTTTGCTTTCAGAGAATGTTTTCTTTTCCCCCTCCCAGTGAAAGATACTCCACATTATTTTTATAACCCTGCCATCTCCTTCCTTATTTTCCAGTCCTACAATTTGTTTTAAAACATATACAGAAGCTGCTTGTTAACCTAAAGAACTTAAGGTTTGGGAAGTGTTCTGCAGCTATCCAACTCCACCTCAACCTTGTGCAGTTTGAACAAATACACCTAATTTTCACAAGAAATGAAGATCTACAGAAGTTAAATGATTTTACCATGGCATAAGTTAAGTTACTGCCACTATCATAGCTGGGATTTTATCAGAGGGACATGAGCTGCAAGAGTTTGAAGTGTCAAGCAAGAAGTAATGTTTTGTGCTTAAATCTTACCCAGGGCAAGTTCTTTCTCCTGCTAGCAGCCTCTACTGCTCGGAACAGCTTCCACTCAGTCAGTGTGACAGGCAAGCTTGTCTCCTTCACTTTCCCTTGGAAACTTGTCTGTGAGGGCTTTACCTCAAGAGTCTTGCGGCTCAGGAAGGGAAGTTTTGGGGGAGGCTAGAAAACAAAATCAGAAGAGATGGTTAAGGATGAGATTAAGCTTTGGTCCAAGCTCAAAGGAGTTAGATTACAAACTTCCTGCAGCCTCCTGCTCTACCAAGCTCTCCATACTACCACACACAGTCAAACATCTCAACACCCTTTCATGAAATTCAACAAGGGCAAGTGTAGAGTCTTGCACCTGGGAAAGAACAGCCCCAGGGATCAGTATAGGTTGGGGACTGATCTGTTGGAAGGCAGTGAAGAGGAAAAGATTCTGGGGCTCCTAGCTGATGAGAGGTTGACCATGAGCCAGCAATGTGCTCTGGTGGCTAGGAGGGCTAATGCCATTCTGGAGTGTATTAGAAGGGCTGTGGTTAGTAGGTTAAGAGATGTTCTCCTGCCCCTCTGCTCTGCCCTGGTGAGGCCACATTTGGAGTACTGTGTCCAGTTCTGGGCCCCCCAGTTCAAGAGGGACATAGAACTGCTTGAGAGAGTCCAGCACAGAGCCACAAAGATGATTAACAAAATGGAACATCTCTGTTATGAGGAGAGCCTGAGGGAGCTGAGGCTGTGCTGCTTNTTCAGACCCTGCCTGGATGTGTTCCTGTGTGATCTGGCATAGGAGATCCTGCTCTGGCAGGGGGGATGGACTGGATGAGCTTTCAAGTTCCCTTCCAGCTCCTGACATTCTGTGACTCCTATTCTTTTGCTTCTTAGCAGCTTAATCATCTGCCACTGCCATAGTTGCTCATTATAATTTACACTAATAAACAATAAAAAATAAAGAATATCAATGAAGCAGCAATAAGGAAACTGGGGCCACAGGGGAGCACAAAATAGGGTCCTTATGAGAATGACAATTTAATCTCTTTACCCTACCTTTGGAGCCCTGCTGATTCCCCGGGGGGGTGGTAGCTTCCAGACTGATGGCACCTTCCACAAGGGCAGCACTCCAATATCTTCATAGGGGCTCTCTCTTGTAGGACCTGGAAAAAGCAGTGGATGAGGGATTTATGAAATGAGATAAAGTCCTGCACTCTTGCATGGGAGGTAAGCAGGGAGAGGATGCAGCTGTCTGCCAAGCTTTAACAAGGTCTGGAAAAGACCCTTTTAAGATGGATTATGTTCCCACCACTCAAAGATACTTCTAATTCATTACTGTCAACTTGGAAAGCTGTGCACAGACTCAGCAAAACAAAACACTTCTACCACTGCAGAGCAAGTAGCTCTATTGCAAAGCAGCTAATTTTGTCAGTGTTCACACTGATCTCTATGCAGCACTCAAGCAAAGCATTTGAAGAGATAACAAAGAATTCGCTTTAGCACAGGCCAGCTCTAGTGACCTCCCATGACATCTGAAATCAGGCAGGATTTTAGATAGTTAATAATAATCAACAAAGAACCCCAAGTGGGGAAGACTTTAAATGCCACAGAGCTGGAATAGCCTCAATGCATTCTCATTTTCATTCCTCCCTTCCCAGCACATTTGCCACCCTTAAATACAGTCAGTGCAGCCCCAGAAGCACAGGCACATACAGATAACGTCCTCGTAGATGTTGTCTTCTGACTGTGTGTAGACAAGCCTGGGTCCTGTAGTGTCATTTGTCTCTTCTGGAAGCCTGTGGGAGTTGGTGGCTGCCATACGGTTGCGGAAGCCTTGGATGTCCTCAAACTCAAAAGATTTCCTAGAGGAAAACCAATGCAACTTCTTCTAAAGGCACCTGCATGTAGCAGTGAGTTGCTGTCTCCAGTTCACACAGAGTATGCTCCTCGCTGCAGCCATCAAGCACATGGATTCTCCACTCTGCACTCTGATTTCCAAGTGCTGAGGCCTAATCCCAGCCAGCAGCTGAGCCCCACACATATACTCCCTCCCCTCTGTGAGATGGATGAGAGAATCAAAAGGGCAGTTTAAGAGGTAAAGCAAAAGTTGCACAGGCAAGAAAAGCAAAGTAAGGAATTCATTCACTACTGCCCTTGACAGGCAGCTGTTCGGCCACCTCTGGGAAAGCAGAGCTCCAGTATGTGCAGTGGTGACTTGGAAAGACAAATGCCACAGCTCAAGGCATGTCCCACTTCCTCCTCCTTCCCTCAATTTTAATTGCTGAGCACAACATCAAGTGGCTTGGAATATCCCTTTGGTCAGCTGTCCTGGCTGTGTCCCCTCCCAACTTCTTCACCCCCAGCCTGTTAACTTGTGGGCTGGTATGAGGAGCAGAAAAGGCTTTGACTGTAAGTACTGCTCAGCAGTACCTACACCACTGCTGTGTTGTCAGTACTGCTTCCATCACAGATCCAAAACACAGCACCAGAAAAGCTACTACTAAAAAATTAACTCTAACTCCAGCCCAGCCCAAACCAGCACACCAGGCAAGTCCTACTCACTTAATCTGCCAGAGTTTTAAATGAAAAACAAAGCTGGACGCTCCATGGCCAAGCACACTCCAAGCAGGATGTGAGAGATCCACCCTGTCACAGAGGCAAGAACCCATATCGTCTTCTGCAGACTAAGCACTTGCAGCAGTACTCAGAATTAGGGCACTGCTTTCCACTGGACTTCTCCTACAATTCATGTCAAGGGTGTTATTGCAGTTGCAAGCTTTGCATTTTGACACACTTGCCTCCATTTCCAAGGCATGCCACACAGCTCACACATGAGCTGGTAAGGATTTAGCTCATCATAAAATTCGGTTTGTTGTTGCTTGCTGTGCAATGGTGAAAGGTTTGAGGAGTCTTAAACACATCTCCACTTGCAATGTTCACTTCTCTCCAGCACAGCTGCCCCAGGCAGCTCATCTGCAAGCAGAATGAGCATTAAGCTAGCTCTGAGCTTTTCTTTACTCTGCAATAGGGACCCAAGTACAGGAAAGAGGGAAGAATAGCAACAGAGGTACCCACAGTTGACAGCCTCCAACTTCAAGCAACAAGAGAATCTTACACTCAGATGAAAGCCATGGCATTTAGAAGCCATCCTGCCTCAGGAGAAGGCTATTCTGCAATCCATAAATGCAGCTACAGACCAGCTCAGGACAAGAAGCAGACAGCACTTCTCCTGTGGCCAGCATATTGTCATTTGGTTCTGTGTCAGGTGTGGGACTAATAGATTTGGAAGTTTTAGCCACCTTTGCAAGCAGAAGCAGTGCATAAGCAGTGCTGGAAAGGGGATACTTTGACCAGAAACATCCTCTCCCCATCACCAGTACTAGCACTTCCACAAGGATATTTTGGCAAGCTGTTTAAACCCATCTAGAACCTGAGTTAAGAAAGCATGTTTCAGACATGAGAGAGGAATCAATGTACCTCTGGGTTCTCCCTCTGATCCTCCTGCTGGCTATTTTCTTCTCAGGGCTGTTGGAGGATGACACCAAGTTTCCTCCAAGCCGCTTTTGCAGGGGAGCTCCCTTGGTGGCACTGCCATTGCTACAGCTACCAGCACCCTTTTCTGCAAGGTAGCGGAAGGTCCTTTGGGGCTTGGGTGGTGGAACAGAAACTGACTTCTTCTCTTGCCCCTCAGCCTCAGAGTAAACGTTTTTCAAGCTTCTCTCTGCCCTGCAGAGACAGTTAGCTCCTTTAAGTTCTCTTTCTGTGGAGTTACAGCTCCCTTGCTTCCTCCGAAGACCCAAGGGAATTGGTGCAGCTTTGCCAGGCACAAGGGAATCTACTCCATTCCACAAAGCCTGTGAGGTATAGGAGTTCTCTAGGGGCGATGTTGTCCCCGGATCCAGGAAGCCTGCATGCTTTTCTCCTTTCTCCTTGGCTTGGGAAGCAAGGCTGCATGCACAGGGCTTAAGGTCTCCACTGTCAACAGTCTGCAAGTAGCTCCATGCATCTTCCCTAAAGTCTAAACCCAGGCTCTTTGGATCTTTGGATCCAGTCTTCCCGCCCTTCTCTGTATGTTCTGGCTTCACTTTAGGTAGAACATCACAGCTGGGATCATACTTTACTCCAAAGTCCTTCAGCTGCTGTTTCTCCTTGCTGGAGCACTCTCGTGTCCTCCCCTCCCACTGGGAGATCTTCTGTTTGATGTTGCGGCAGTGGCTCCGGGACAGAGTCTGCACTGCAAAGCGCGAGAAGCTGCTGTCCACTGGGCCTGTTGAGTGCATGGTAAGTGCCAACGTCCTTACAAACACCCCATCTCCAGCCTTGTCCTGCATACATAGGGCTGGCATGAGACTCCAAAGCACCCAGTAGTGTCCAAGAGCCCCTGGGAGTCAGCTCCTCAAGGACTGGCTGCTAGCAGGACCTGTGAACAAAAAGGAGAAAGCCAAACTCTCAGCTGCACTCCAGCCACAGCCAGCGCCAGGCACTCCCAGAGGCACTCTAACAGTTGCTGAGAACATTGCTCCCCAAACCACCTGCTCAGGACTGGCTTCCCCACAGAGTCTATTTCTGTAGCACACATCTGGGATGGATAACAAAAGGAAGCAGAGGTCTCACTGACGTAAAAACAAACAAACAAACCCAAACCACCACAACAGGAATGAAACACAGTTGAGGATGCCAAGAGTCCAAGATCAAGGAAATTATTTAACAGCACAGTGGCCTGTCAGCATCAGAGCTCTCAGCCAGCTCCTCTGCTGCTGGCTTGTGCCAGTGCAGGCCAGGCAGCAGTGCTCAGCTTCTCCCGATGCTACAGGCTGCTCACCTCAGGCAGCACATAGCCAAACCACTGCAGCACGATGGCTCTGCACAGCTCTCAATGCAGCAGAGGCACAGCAAGACATAAAATACTCCATAGAAAGGGAACCCCATCCACATCTGCAGAGCAGCAGGGTGGCAGCTGCTGTTTTACACAGGAGGTCTGGGACAGTTGTGACAACTGGGTAAGAGCCTGACTGCACTTGTCCTCTCAGAAGTGCTCTCCTGCTGCACATGCAAGTAAAAACCTGTCTGATATTCTGCTTGTCAACATTTGACCTGAATTTACCATTAGAGTCTGGAGTGCCCAACTGTGAGACCTCTTCCCACACAGCCAGTCTGCTCCCCTGCTGTTGCAGGCAGCAAGGGGCCCCTGTCCCGTCCTATAAACAGGCATTGTTTCCGAAACATCCTGAGCCAGAGCAGAGCCATCCTTCCTCAGTCCCTGTCTGCACAGCCCTGATTAGCAGGACAGGAAAGCAGCCTCCCCCTTTCCTATGCCACTGCAACTACTTCACAGCAACAGTGCTCAGGGCCACTCCTCAAAACTTAAAGCACAAACTAGCAGAGGAAAGGCTCTGATGAGGAAAGGCAGGCTAGGAGAGGGCCAAAAGAGCTTCCATACCTTTATCCAGAGCAGAAGAACGAGGCACATTCATAACATGTGATAGGTACCCTGTTTTTTCCAGTTCTTTCTGGAAGCCAGAGAGCACACTAAGCCTTTTCCATGCAAAGTCTCAAGACAATTCCATTTCCTGAAACCACATCCTCAAGGAGAGAACGTTGCTAGTGTCGTTCAAGATCAAAATATTCTTCAGAGCTGAGGTCAACCCCAGCCTTCACAGGTGCTGCTAGTACACCCCCAAGTCCCTTTACCACACTCACATCACCAGCTGATCAGCTAACAGAAGGCACTAAGGCATCACCTTACCTTATCCTACTGCACAACAGGCATGAGAATATGCAAACCACCAGCTTGGCAAGCCCATGCAGCTCTGAAGCAATCTTTCACTCCTTTTATGAGACCCGTGCAGCTCTAAATCACCCCTTGTCACCAAGTCTCCTGTGTTGGTAGCCAAACACAAAACAGTTCCTGATATTCTGAGGCATAGGAAAGCTGCCAGCCCAGTTCTGGAGGAACAAAGGGACAGCCAGCACAGCAGCAAAGACTTCTTCCAGAGCTATCAGTTATTCCCATTCTATTTAGCTCCAGAACAACCCTGAAGCTCTTCTGAGCAAAACTGCCATGCTGAGACATGGGCAGTACTGGATAGGCAGATTTTATTTCAAAATCAGTAATGCTTCAGGAATGCAGTGTGCTTAGTCACTTCCATCACGATACAAAGCAACTCCAGTTATTAACTCCTTCAGAGCTTCTGCATATCACACTGAGGAACGGAGTTCCACCTCATCAGGTACATGGTCACGCAGAGCACAGCCCCTAGACAGAGTAAGTATGATGCTGATCTTAATTACCCAGCAAAAGGAGCTTAAGCCTGACCTCTGCCACGGTTCCTGACTTTTGTACTGGTGTAAAAGGTGTATCTGGATCTTTTCACTTGCAGCCTTTTTCTGAAGTGATGAAATTCAACTTCTTGAAAGTAAGTTTCTACCCATGCTAAAAAAAAAACCCCAGAGCTTTAAATGCATAACCCCTGAAGGTTTTTATACCTGAGGACACCTGGACAGAAGCCAGATGTACTGTTTTTCAGGTCGTGGGGGTCTAGCCTGACTCACACTATCTGAAGGCTCAGGTCAGCACACCATGGGCTGGCTGCATGCCCTGGGAATGCTGCAGCTTCACACAAGAGCTGACACTCAAGGTGGGGACAGAGAAAAAGCTACACTCAAGCATGAGATAGCATGGAGCCATTTCTCAGTGCAACTGGTAGAGGCATCTCCTAGGGCTGGCATCACCATAAAGCCATTGACTACCTTCACATTCCAGTGACCACCACGGATAGGCTGTGTGTGACCACAACAAATGTCCTTTCATTTCTTGTGATTGAAAGACATATCATACTCCTGGGGAGCAGTCAGAACACTTCCAGTGCTGTAGTAAATACCCTGCTTAGGACCTTTTCCTCACCTACTCCACCTGCAGCTGAGTGGACAGCTGGAACAAACCCCTGCACCTCCCCTCCAGCTGACAGGACCCTGAAAGGGCAGCATACAGGCTTGTTCGGCAGCTTCCCACTTCTCTATTCCTACCCATGCTCACTCCTCATCCCTCCTCTCTCTGACACAACAGGCACAGCAGAAACCACAGACACCATGCCCCAAACAGCATGTTCGAGGGCAGTTTTACTGTGACTCCTCTTCTACATTTTTTCCATCATTAGGGCTGATGCAGGTCCCAGCTGCCAAGAAGAGCTCTGACCACTGCTAGGGCTCTATCAAGAGCTGGGGCAGCCAGATGCGCTCATGCCGTGTTCAACCATGGTAACTGGCACAGAGAGGTCTACACAGTGGACCAAGAGGGATAAAGGGAGATTGGTCCAGCATGCCAGGCTGCACCCCGTGCCCTTGGACAGCACTGCCAGGAAGGGCCTCAGCAATGACTCAGGCCTATACAGTTCAGTGCAACAGTGCACAAATACCCAGCACTACCTGAAACGTCACAGCCTGCTAGCAAATCATTAAAAACAGTAATTGTGCACAGAATCGGAGTGGTTGAAATGGGAGAGGATCTTCGGAGGTTACCTTGTCCAAACACCTGCTCAAGTAGCAACAGCAAGTTGACCAGGACTGTGTTTGGAAGCTCCACAACCTCCCCGGACAGCCTGTGACAGTGCTTGCTTCCCCATGCTGAAGAACCTCTCGTGTCAGTTTGCACCCATCAGCTCCGTTCTCGCCCCTGAGCACCGCCGGAGCCTGGCCGCTCCTCTCCGCCAAGTGTCTGTGTCCAACGGAGCGGGCGGGACAGGCCGGGGCGCTGGGGTGACGCGGGGGGCTGGTGGCTCAGCTGCGGCTTCTGTCGGGCTCCAACAGACGTCTACAGATCCCGTGGGTCCAGCTCCCGCTCGCTCTTCCCTGCCGCCCCGGGAACCGGCTCACGGGGACGCCTCGGGACAGAGCAGCCGCCCCCGCCACAGGCCCTCCAAAACCCTACAGCCGCACCACGGACCGGCGAGCGCTGGCCGGCCGCCCGCAGACGCCCGCCGGATCAGGACTGGGAAACAGCGTCGTGGCCCTCCCTCACCGGATCGCAGCGAGACCGACCTCCCACCGGGGCCGGCAGCGACCGGACGGCGCAGCCTCACGTCGAACCAGCAGCCTCCCGGGCCCGGCCAGCGTTCTCCCAGGGCACCCCAGCCCAGCTTCGACTGCGCCCCACCGACTCTCGGCGAGTCCAAATCTCCCCCGCCCCGGCCAGCGCCCCGCCGCGCCGCCCAGCCCCGCTCTCCCCACCCCATCTCACCCGGTGCCGTTGCCCGGGCCGCGGCCGGTCCCGCTCCCACAGAACGCTCGCGGCGCGCACCGAGCCGCCCCCATTGGCTCTCGCGGCCGCCCCTCAGGCACAGCCCCGCCCCGCCGCAGGCCGCTGGCTGCTCGCACACCGCCTTTTAATGCGCGCCCTCCGCTGCCGCGCCCGGCCCGGCGCTGGCCCGACACCCCAGAGTCCCTCCCGCGCCTAGTCGTTTTTCAGGCCCTCGGCGATGAGGTTGAGCTCGTAGCACCACGTCTCGTAGCGGTAGGCGACACGGATCTGAGCCACATTCGTCTTCCGGATATCGTTGCCTTCTGGCCCTTCCTCCAGGTATTTTTCACCCAGGAACTTGACTTTATCCTGCCAGAGACGAGGACGGCGGCGCAGACCTCAAGAGCGCTGCGCGCAGCACCCGAGGAAAGCGCTGGAGGCAGGTCCCGGCCGCGGCACTGTCCGCTTTCGCAGGAGGGCCCGCGGCAGGCAGGGCCGGGCCGAGCCGAGCCGCCCTTCTCAAAAAGGCTCCTACCTCATGGGACAGGCCACACTGCAGGACGCTGTTCCTGGCAATTTCACACATGTCACAGGTGCTGAGCTTGAAGACCTGAGCAGCAATGGCGTACTCCTCCATCAGGGGCTCCTGCAGCCACAGGCTGGGTTAGCGGCCACCAGCTCCTGCCAGCACAGCTCATGCCCCTGCCCGGGGCGCAGCATGCTGCACCCTCTGCCCATGCTGATGGCTTCCCTGAGAAATGAGGCCCACACAGTCCCAGCCCTGGTGCTTGCAGACAGGAGGTGATCAGCTCACACTGTACCTTGGTGAAATGAAACTGCATGGGGTCATCTGTAGAAAGGGAGACCATGAGACCCTTCTGGTGGAAGTCAGGCAGTGGACTCTTTGCATACTCCAGGAAGAGGCTATTGTTGCTGAGTGGGGACATAGCAATGGGAACTTGGGCAAGGAAGTAGAGATACTGCAACACCGGGCTCTGCAAAGATGAACAGAGTTGCCAGGTTAGGGATAAAGTTGTTGTGTCCCCGTGCCTCTCCAGGGTCACATTAGCCCCATACCCCAGCCAGGAAGTCTGGTGCAGAGAGCTTGTGTGTACAAGAGAAGAGATGGGCAAGTGCTCCTCTAGGGCCCACATGGAGCACCAGAGCCCAAGCAAGCTCAAAGCTGTGTGATTTCAGAACTCAGATTGCTCCAGTGATAACAGACATAGTGACAAGTCTGTAAGGCTGAACCCCTGAAATTTGAATATATTTCTCAGCTACATCCTCAGATATGCCTGGAGAAACCCAGAGAACCATGTAACATCTGCCTGAAGCCAAGCTGTGTCAGTTTAAAGCAGAGGCACAATTAGCTGTCAGTGACAGGAGAGGCCAGCTGTGGACGTGTACTCCTTGCCATGCCTGGGCTGCTCTGCATCAAGACTACTCCACTTACCTTCTTGAGGTTGAGACCATGGGAGATATTGTCTGCTGTCATGAAGGCTGTAAGCAGATGTGTGATGGCCCCAGCTTCCCCGCAGTGTGGACGGAAGAGGAACGTGTTCATACCACGCTGCCTAAACACATAGAAGGAAGATGAGCAGGCAAGCAGCATGGTTAGGTGGCATGCAATGCAAGATTCCCTGACTTCAGGTCCAGCTCTGCCTGCACCAGTGGATCCCCAAGAATCCAGCTTGACCTAGGAGGACATGACTAGTTTGCTCTTCTCCTCTGTGCACACAATAGATGCAATGTCTGCAGTTCCAGACTTCTCACTGAAGTCCATCACACTTCCTACTGAGGAGTGTCTGCTTTGCTCTAGGACATGAAGCTCCAAAATACATTGGTGGCAGAGCAAGGAGGGCCCTACTTCTTCCACAGGAACAATCAGAGAGCTAAGACAACTCATGAGGCAGCCACCCTCCTGCCAGCCCATCACAGGTCTCTTAGCAGATCCTGGGCCTCACCTGCGTAGGTTGTTAAGCACACGGATGTTGGCATACATATAGTATATATAGTAAGTGTAGGATGGGTTCTTCTCAGAATTCCACTCCTCTGGCTTTGGGCTTTTAGTACTGAACATGTGTCCACTGTGCTTGGATTCATCATCCACGCTGTCGAAGCCAGTGATCTGCTTGGCAAGTAACAAAAAAGCTGCATCTTAAAGCTTCCCACATTATCATGCCCAGGTAGGGTGGCTCACCCTGCCCACTGCAGCTTGCCATAGCCCAGCTATGGCCTGTACTCCTGCACCACCTAAGAGCAGAGGCAAGGCTGCAGACCTTACTCCTCTCAAACTTCCAAGCTCTGCCGAGAGCTAGAAATAAAGCTCACAACAAACCACTTCTCCAGGGGTGAGTGGGCAGCATGGCTTACAGCCACACAGCAGCCAGCTCAGGGAGTCTGACCCCTCCCAGCACTTCTGGACAGCCCCTCCCTTTTCCCAGAATGTGGCAGTAGAGCCACAAGTCCACTGCTGACTTTTTCCACGCCAGGGCCAGTAGCCTGTTTCTTGTGTACAGACAGGAATATGAGTGCGCAGCACACCCTGACATCGTCAGGTGCTACTCACGTGGCGTAGGAAGACACTCAGCTCTTTGTGAGCTTGAGGGTTGAGAGTCGCCTCAAACACAGGAACAAAGATGTTTTCCAGCATCTTCCCAAAGTGGGGGAGAAAATTCTTAGACCTGAACACATCACTGTGGGCAGAAACAGGGTTAGTTGCCAGCAGGGGTGCAACGTGGCTCACTGTGCCCATAATCACTTAAGAAGAGAAGATGAGGGGTAAGGCACTGTGCTGCCTCAGACCCATGGCACATACTAAATCCTGGGTACTTGGATCATCCACTTTATGTTGGGGGAATAGACTCGATGCATGTTGAACCAGCTGGCAAGCTTGTGCCACTCCTCAGCTGACCTCCCATAGATTGAGAGACGAGGCTCCGCGTACTGGTACTTGGCATCCTCCAGATCGGAGCCAACCTCCTGCAAATCAGAACCAACAGTTGGAAGGGGACTCCTCAGCCCATGGGCACAGTGGCATCATATCTTAACTGCTCTCTCCTCCCTGCTGCTCTCACCTTGATGATGGTAGCAAAGTACTCGCCGTTGATGGTGTTCTCTGTCTTCAGGTAGAGGTCTCGCAGCTCGCTGGCCCCCACTGGGTTGTACTTGGCGTTGAACTTGTCGAAGCGGTGAAACGTCTGCCGCCCCTGCAGCACGGAGGGTCAGGGGCAAACTGCAGGTGCGTGCAGGGGCCAAGCATACCTAGAAGCAGGGACTGATCCAAACAACCCCAAAATGGGAAAGCCAGGAGCTGCTACAACCTGCTGTAAACACTAACACAGCATGGCTACACAGGGAGGGGAAAACCGGGACTGCAGGGGGTGGATGAGAGTAACCCGAGAGTGGTCTTGCAGTAAATGCTCTATCACTTACAGCATGAACATCCAGGGAATCCACTGTCAGGTCATAGGGGTGCAGATTGAGTTTCTGGTAAAGCTGTTTCAGGGTGAGCTGTGTGCCCTGAGCATCATAAACAACACGGTCAGCATCCATGTAGTATGATTTCTTGATGAAACGCAGAAGATGCTTCTGGTTCATGCAGGCTGCAGCATGGATGTGTGTGTCCACCTGAGAAAGCAGAGAGGCAGCAATCTAGCTTCAAGTTGGGATGCTCAGGTAGCATCATCACAGATGAACCCAAGTTGTGTGGGAAGCAAGGCTCAGGCCAACAGAAGAACACACCAGGCCTAGGCCAAGAGCAGCCCAGCCTGCACCATCCCATTAGCAGGAACGATGTAGATGCCACAGACTTGCCTCCAGTCCAGTTCTCAGGGAGGGGAAGGTGCAAGGTCACCTTCAGAGTCCGTGGGGCTGTAAGCTTTGCCATTTACCTTCCGGCAGTTGTAGAAGTCCCGGTGGGGGTTGTTCTTCAGCTCCTTCATCTCCTCCATCTCATTCAGCATTTCATGCACTTGGAACTTGGATAAGAGGAACTTCAGACGCCGATGAGCGTAGGTCTTACTAGTGAAAGCAGAGGGAAGAACTGTGACTGGAGTCCTTACCCCATCACACAGGGGCATGGTCTGCCCAACACAGGGATGCAGCTTCACCTGAGGTGGAGGAGCTCATGCTGACCTAGCCTTGTTTCCTAAGGTGCTCCTCCTGGCTCTATTACAGAGCTTTGAAGGGAGGCCTGGCCAGATGTAAGCACACCTGCAGGGTGTGTCTCCAATCCCTGAATGCTGACTTAATGCTTAAGATCCCAGTCAAGATGGCTGACAAGGGCTGAGACTACTTTGGTAACCATTTGGCTGCAAATATGTCATCAGCAGGTTCCTCCCTCCTCCCAAGAAGAGAAGGCAACCCTGGCTCTGCTCTGACCTCCCTCTGCCTGCTGAGGCAGGACTTCTTCAGATGCACCCAGCAGTGCTGGGCTGTGCACTTACACAGGCCCCTGTGCAGTCAGGGCCAAGAGGAAGTTCATATCATTGATGAAGTTCTCAAGGCTGGGGTAGGACAGATCCTTTGGCTCATTTCTACCAGCTGCTGCCTTGTCTTCATAGATGTAAACTACTCCATCCTTCATTTGCATGTGGTATCCCAGGTCCTCTGGGAGACTCTCAGTTTCGAAGGGATCCTGTCCATCCTTCACTGGTGGAGTGAACACTGGGCCAAAAGGAGAGCACCATGAGGTACAGGCTGCCAGCCAAATCCCCAGAATCCTGCTCCTCTCTTCCAGGCAGGGACAGCCCCAACACTGTGACACTGAAGAGGAGGTCTGGGCAACTGATTTTCCTAGGGTGCACAGAATTCTAGAACCCTTTTCTGCCCCTTGCCCACTGCATGCTGAAGCCAGAGAGGAAAACCCTGCAGGGCTCAGATGTACCTGGGCCAGCATCACTCGGCCTCCAGACCTCCCCTTCGATACTGCGCAGGTACCGAGACGGGGTCCTGGGGAACCTCTGCAGGGACTGCTGCAGGTACTTCTCCCGGATGCACAGGGCACGGTAGAGGCCTTTGCAGGCAACTTCAAAATCTTCGTCTGTCACCTGCAAGAGGACTGTTGCTGAATGCAACCACACAGCTGGAACCTAGCCTCCAAAGAGATACCCTGGTGCACTGAGACATGAAGAGAGCAGCTCTGTTGACAGCAAGATCATAGAATGGTTTGGGTTGGAAGGGACCTTGAAGATCATCTTGTTCCACCTTCCACTAGCCCAGGTTGCTCAAGGCTACATCCAACCTGGCTTTGAACACTTCCCAGGAGTGGGCATCCACAACTTCCCTGAGCAACCTGTCCCAGTGTCTCACCACTCTCTCTGTAAAGAATTTCTTCCTAATCTCCAGTCTAAATCTATCCATGCACACTTCATCATCCCCTCCCACCACACTGCCTGAGCAGGGTAAAGCAGGGATGTTAGATAGAGTCTCAGAGGTGGCAAAGGGAAGTTCCTCACACCAGAATCAATTCCAGCTGTCATTCCTGCCTACATTCCTTGCCCTGAACTGTAGCTGGCATTGAAATGGAAGCCAGGCCTGGACAAACCACTAAAAGCTATTTTTGGAGCCCAGGCTGAAACTGAATCAGGACCAACAACGTATACTGAGGCAATGTGTCAAGAATGTTTGATTTACTGCAGAGGCAAGTGTTTGGGGCAGTCAGGAGGCAAGGGCAGGCAAAGTCACACTGGAGCAGCATGGGAGAATACCATGCAGCACTTGCAGCTGGTTACAGTCATGGCAGAAGAAATGTGCCTGTGCATGGAAGGACTTTCAGCTTCTCCTAACTTCCTCGGCTGACAGCTCAGGCTGAGCAATCTGGTTCAGCCCAGGATGGAGCAACCTACCAGAAGTATCTCAGAAGAAGCACAAATGTAATAGGAGACTGTGGAGGAGAAGGAAGAGGAATTAGCACAGGATGTGATGGCAGTCCTGGTCAGCTGGCTCTAGGTGACTCTGCTTTAGTGTGGGGGCTGGCCAGAAGACCTCCAGATGTCCCTGCCAAACTCAACATTCGAGGAACCTGTGCTGTGCACAGATCTCAAATACAGCAGTGTGCAAGCAGGAGCAGGCTGCCACAGGATGAACACAGCTCACCTTGTCATGCCCTCCCCTCTGCCCTCCCTGGAGCATCCTGTGGGAAGCGTGCAGCACCCCACAGACTCCTGCTAAGCAATTCAGCTCCAGATCCTCCAGGAACACAGCAGGGCACCATCAGATGCCCATGAGACAGACTCAGCTGGAAGACACAGACTGTCCCCATGGTGCCTGGTACAGACTCCTGTGACACTCACTGGGTACTACTGAAGGACAGGCAGGGACTACACGAGGTGGCAGTTAGCATGGGGATGGGTGTAGGCATGCAAGTACCTACCCCAGAGGCATAATCCCCTGTGATCTGCACCCGCTGGAAGTCAGGCACAGTCTGATACAGGGGGGAGGTAGAGATGACCTCCTCAATAGTGGTCGGTGTGGTTGTAGTCCTCTGAGACCCAGGGACCGCAAAAGCAAGTGTCTGACTTCGGAGCAGACGCTTCTTCCTGCCAGGGAGGGAAGCCTCAGGCAGACAGCCCTGACTGCATGGACACACGCAGGTGCAGAGCCAGGAGCACAGCCATGCTGCAGCTGTGCACAACGTGAATCAGCTCACTGATGCTCTCTGAGCACCTTAAACAGATACACCAGGAGCAGGAGCCACTACATACAAAGTAGCCACAGATTTTCAAGCATGGTCTCTGGAAGTCAAAACCTTTCCAGAGAAAGGTCTCAGTGTCTCCCTCTCCAGCGGCTCTGTGCTGACACTCAGGGAACAGGTCAAAGGTGTCTTTTTGTCCAACAGTGAGAACAGTTGGAGAAGAAACCCCAAAGTACCTGACAGATGCCCTGGTATTACCAGGGATTTATCACGTAGGTGTGAGGAGCAGTTTGCACAGGCTTTAATTTATGTTCCCCCTGCATTTTCCATGCTGTAGGTGGGGATGTGCAGACAATGCTCCTCTCCTTGCCCCACCTGCCCTGGTTGTTGCTCACCGCTTTTCTTGTGTGGTAGACCTCTCCTGAAGCATCATGTGCACCCTCATTTCCTGGAGGGAGATGGGGCAGATCTCTTCCACATCGAAAGGAGATATCTCTTGCCTGACCTCCTCATCTTTCACCTCAGAGGCAAAGACTTTCTCTGCGAAGCAGCGAATTGCCTCATCCATCTCTGCAAGGAGAAGGAGCAGAGCACAGGGTCACACAGGCATCTGGTTCCCAGATGCCCTAATGAGCAGGTGCCCCTTGGTGTCAGCTGAATGCTCAGATGTCATTTCCTTATGGCACCTACACCTCCATGCTGCCTGGAAGACTCTGAGCAACCTCCAAAATCTCCAACAGTCACCAGAGCCTGGGCCACAGAGAGTGGACTGGAGCCATACCTGGACACTCCCCATACAAACAATGCACAGCCCAAGGGTAGTGCAGAAAGACCTAGAAAGGAGCCAGTCCTTGGCAAGAGCACTTGTAAGAGCTCCTCTTCCTGCAGAAAAGAGGAGAAGATTGGCAGAGTCTTTACAACTCAGCCCAAAACCCACTTGGTCCACAAGGCATCCAGTCAGGACAAAGATGGAGAGGACAGAGCTGGCAGCCCCAGCACTCAGTTCCTGTCATCACAGAGCAGCTAAAGAGCTCCTAGCCTGGGAACCATCATGTGGAGTAGGCTTCTCTCAGCCCAGCATGCTGCAAAGGTGCCAGCTTCTATGGTCCTATGAAAGTTGCTACTGACACGAGGCTGGTTGGAGCTTCATGAAGGGAGAGAAAGAAGGTTAAAAACCTTCTGCCAACAGATGTTGCTCTTCTGGCCACATCTCCTGGAAGCACACATTTGCATAGCAGCAAGCAGGCTTTCCCAGCAGCTGGCAGATCACCAGGAAGTATAGTGAGATTGATGCTGAACAATGGACCACATCTCTGACAGGACAGACAGGCCATGTTAGGGACCAGTGAGGTCAGACAAGCAGGAGAGGACCAAGGCAGAAAGGAGTGATGTGCATGGCAGAAGTGTGCCAGAGCGATGGGAGATTTTCAGTGCAAGAGCCTGGCCATTGCCCCCTTCAGCAGGGTGTCAGAGGATCAAAACCTCTAGCCCTGAATTTGCAGGTCCAAGGACCTATCTGTGGGTTAGTAGGGGCTGGGGAGGATAACTCAGGAGCTTCCTTTCCCTGCTGTGACGTGGCAGGGCAAAAGGGCTTGTACTGAGCTACGAACACATGGGAAAATTCTGGCGCTGGCTCCATGTCTCAGCAGTGCAATGTCACCCAACCAGGACTTCAGTAACAAAAGCTGCTGCATCATCAGTGGGCCCCAAGACCTTAAAAGGCAAAATGCTGGGGAGGTTGCACTATCCCATTATTGCTTACTGTGAGAGGATGAGTGTCTCAGCAAGAAAGGTCTTCTGCTGGTATGTAAAGCTTCATCAAACATAAAGCCCAAAGAAGGTGGTAGAGACACCATACTGTGGACTTTAAAGGAGGTGAAGCACTGGATCTGTCCCCTCACAGATCAAACACACCTTCTTCAGAAGAAATTACTTTATCCATCGCCTTTAGAAGTTACTTTAGGCTTTCTGTTAAAAGGGGGGAAAATGATGAAAAAACAACAACCAACCAATGAGCCAACAAAGGCCTGAATAGGTGTAAGGGAAATTGCAACATGTTTCACTTCCTGCCACAGAGGAAGGAACTCCACTAGAAAAAAGATCTCCTAAGCAGGAGCTCAGGGGTGCTAGGACAATATTTAACAAAGAGCAGCCTCATATATCAAAGGACCAAAAAGCTGAAAGCATTCCAGGAAACACAGCAGGGCACAGCTGGCACTGCTGAGAAAGAGCATCTGCTGGAAGATCACCATGCTCATGTATCTGCTGTTTGCAGTCATCTTGTCCAGGCAGTCAGGCAGCAGAGCACAGAGAAGTGGAGCAAGACTCACCTTGGTCTTGTGCTATTTGAGACAAAACAGAAACGGAATAAACCCAGATGTGATCAGCTCTTCAGAATCTGAGCCTTTTGGCCTGATTCTCACATCAGTGACTGAAAAGGCATTAGTAAAGTAGAAGTGTAGCCAAAGCCTTCCCCTTAAGGAGGCACAGCACTTGGCACTTTGTACAAGACACAGTGCTGGCTGTTCCACGATAGAGCCCTGGTGGCATGTGCATAAATGACCTGGGCTGCAGATGCCATCCAACCTGAGGCTCTTGGCAGCACTTCTGCCTTACAGCAGCTGTCTGAGGGGAATAGCATTTTCTAGAGCCTAGATCATCTCAGCCAACACTATGAGCAGCTAACAGATACTTTCTTGTCTAATAAAACTGAGCTGTCTTGGAAGGTCTCTCCTTATGCCTGTGCCCAGGGATGCAGAAGAAAACAGGGACAACTTAGGAGGGCAAAACAGCATTCTTCTGCCTGAACAAGGAAGCAGAGTTTTAGTGAGCACTGGAGTTGCTTTGCTGATTGTTGCCCATGACTTGTCATCCTTTGTGAAGATCAGGATGGATGGTCATCCTCCTGCTGCCCTATGGTCACATCTCCACTTCTTCACTAGCAGGAGCAGACAGCTGAGACACTGCAGTTCCACAGGTCTTCACTCTACACTCAACTCAAACCCTTTCTGCCTGACACAGAACATTCAGACTACAGCTCTGGCATCACCAGCTGCTGGCTTCCCAAAGTCCAGCCTGCAGAAGGTGCTGCTGGCATCTGAACTCCACATATTCAGCTGCAAACTCTGCATCCCAGAAACATCCAGTGTGACTTCTTATCTCTTTAGTGGATGCAAATTGTACCCATGAAGGTCAACAAACTCCTACCAACGTTGCAGGGCCAAGCTTTAATAGTGGCTCCACGTGCTAGGGTAGTGCCTGCCACACACCACAGCCTTGCAGACCTAAAAGTGCTTTATCAGAACTGTTTGGTGCTGATACTCTTCAGGCCTCTGCAACAGCAGTCAAATGTCCCTCTGCAAACCTGGCTGCCCTTGCTCCTGCTGCCCAGCTTCTGCCCCCCATCTCCTTAGGACTACAGCACTCCACATCTTCTGAACTTAGCCAGGTTGAACAGAGACTGCTGAAATACTTCTGATGCCTTCCACAGTCATTTCATGGTATCACTAAAGTCTACACTACACTGCAGGAGGGACAGTTATTGCTCTTCAGTACAAGCCAAGCAAGATTTAAACATTAATGCTATTTCTTTGCTGCGTTATCAAAAACGTCACCAAGCAGGAAGAAAAATGCTGAAAGTCCACAGCAAGGTCCCCTGGACCACAAAGCTACCATGTCAAAAAATCTGAGAGGCTGCAGGCTAAGGCTGCCCTATGGCTCCTTGTCTCACTACCTGTTTTCAGACCTACCTGGAATTTTCACCCGTGACATCTTTGCAGCAGGTTTGCAGAGCCTCAAGTAACAGCCTGCTAGTAACAGAGCACAAGTAGCTGACTGAGTGCACAACAGCCCCACACTAATTTTACTGCTTTCCCCTCCCTGTAATTAGACTCTCCCACTCTATAAGGAGAAGGGAGATCAACTGTAAGACTATTTAAAGTGCAACTACAGGCACTTATATTGAAACAGGTGAAGGCAGGGCTCAAATTAATATTCTTTTTCAGTTAGGCTTTCATTTTACATCCAGTAGAGTTCCACCTGTTGTCTGGCCAGATAGCTTCTTCATGGGACAGCTGCACCTGTCTGAAGTGGACTCTAGAAGTCAGTCTTTCGAGAGAGACCAAGCTGATGTGTGTTGTGCTGCAGCAATGTTTTAAAGGAGATCCCTAAGGCACAGGGCTATATTTTCATTAGAACCAGCGTGGTGGATAAGTACTAATGATGTGTTCTCATCAAGCAGTGTGCTGGGCAGAAATTTCTCCTGAGAGTCTACTTGCAAGAGTGGATTTTAGCAACAGGAGCTGCACAGATTTCCTCTCATCTACCCAGCTCAACCAAGCAAACAAAAGGAAACTGTGAAGGGCTGCATTTTATTCCTGAGCTTTTCTGAATCAAGCAAACAAAAGGAAACTGCAAGGGGCTGCATTTTATTCCTAAAGAGCTGCCTGTATAAAAATTAATGAATAGTGAGGTGATGCTCGGTTCTGTAGGGGCAAGTCATTACTAGGAGGTATCTCGCAGAGACCAGCATGACAAGAAACTCATCCCTTAAGCTACACATTGTGGGTTGGAGCTGGCAAAGCAGAGGAGCAGGTTGGGAAGTCCCTCTTGGCTTGTTTTAAATAGATCATTTTTACTAGCATACAGGCATCAGAAGCTGTACTCAGTCCTTTAAGGTTTGGGTTCTACTACTTCAGACCTGTGACATGAAGTTGGAAAACAGCTCCCAACTGAAGCAAATGGCCAGAATGCACAGTGGCCTGTATGTTGCAGAGGTAACTGAGCTTCTGACTCAACTTCCTGGTGGGAAGCAGCAAGCCCAAACAGGTCAGAAGGATGCAATAGTTTTGATTTGAAAGAGTCTTTTCCTGTTTCTACTTCACTTCTTGATGGAGTTGGAAAAGTGCACTGAAATCATGACAAGGCAAGCAGAACATTCAGACCAGAGCCTGCAGTCTTGGTGCTGATTTAAAAGGTAACTTTGGAAGGAAACACCCATGGAAAAAGCAACATGGAGCTAGACATGAGGAATAAGGAACATGTGAGGTGTTCAAAAAAGGTGTGGACATGGCACTTCAGGATGTGGTTTAATGCCCATGGGGGTCCTAGGCTGATGGTCAGACTCTGTGATCTCAGGTATTTTTCAACTTAATTCTAGGATTCTATGCCAGGGCTTCCTGTGGTAGAGTGTGGAGGAACAGCTATGAAAAGACCTTGTCCAGAAGGATAGCTGGAATGAGGCACTTGTGTAAGATACAGAACTAGAAAGAACAGTACTTGACTAAGTCAGATGAGCTGAGACCTGGTGCAGCAGCTCCAGTTAATTTCCAGAAGATCCAGAAACTCTGAAAGACCTTTATTGGCTATGCACAAATTCCAGACATGCTGGGTTACAACTAAGAAATCCTCCATAAGAGCTTTAGTCCCACTCCCCAGGTACACTTCAAGAGCATAAAGTTGATTTCCCTCCACAAGCAGCAGAGGTGCAGCCAACAGGGCAAAGCTGGGATGCTGTTACAGCCTTGAGCTCCAGTATCTGGTCTCCTCTCTCATGCTGAGAGCAGTTTTCAATTTCCAAATGATTTTTCTTCTCATTCATGTCCCAGTTTGTGAGTCCCCAGCACTACTTTCACCATTTTATTTAAGGTCAAGAAAATCTGATTTCTGCTTGTTTACTTTCCCACAGGTACTATGTGTGCCTTCAACCTTCCTGGTTATATCAAGGTCTTGAGATTCACATATGAAACCAAAAATAACCTTTCAAGTGCAGAGGTCATCAGCCTGAAAAGGTCTCTTGATCCTCTAGCTTTTCAAACCACAGGGTCAACTTAGTTGGGTCTGCGGCGGAAATACGAGTCCAGCGTGGGTATGCTGTGCTAAAGTTAGATCTCCAGCCTCTTGAGGCTGAAGCCCTGAATACAAACAAGTCATCTTCCCACTCGTTTTCAGCAGCAAAAGCAGTGATTCACACACAGAGGCTTCAGGGTGGCTCTAACCCCCCACACTTCTCTTCGAGCTGCCTTCATTCCACCTAAGTCTAGTCAAAGGAAAATGCCCAAACCTGCCAGAAATCTGCCAGCGTTGGGTGTCTGACATGATCCAGAGCAACCAGGTCACAGGGGGAGCTGGCCAGGCAGAAGCCTAGGGCCAAGTTTTGCTAGAAAATGTCTGCAACTCCTGAAGAAGGCAAGTGTTTGAACAGTGTATCATGTAGACCCTCAAGAGGGCACTACTTGATGTGCTGTGCTGTTACCACCACCACCACCTTGCACTAAGAGCCTCACCAAGTTCTTCTCTCCCCACATTAGTCATAGCCTTCACAGACTCCTCTGGGGCTCTGTTCCTGTCTGCAGCAGCAATCAGCAGGTCCTTCAGGTGTGAACTAGTTTGTAGGATTCCTTCTGAATCTCTTTAGAAGAGGCAGCAACTTCTGCAGCTACATAGTGCAATGAGCTTTACACCTCTGTTCCTAAGAGCACATTTTAAAAGTTCCTTGCACAGAAACCAGAATTGGGTTCCGAGTTCTAGAGGCCTAAGAGTGCTTGAGGAGCATTTGAGGACTGCATGGTCCAGCACCATTTGCCATATTGCAGGAGGAAGGCCAAAAGGGAATTATTTTAGGAGATCTAATTAAACAAAAGCCAGAGAATTCTTTTGTCACAGCAGTAACTCGATAGCTGATTTCACTCTTGGAATAGCAAGTAAAGAAATCTCCCCTCCACCTTTGACTCAAGCATCCTTTGAATGGGCAAAGGCACCAGAGTTTTGAGGGAGGCTCCACTGCAAATACAGACTCAACACAAATTCAGTGTATATGGCACAGCAGAGACTGATGGAAAGTGGACTCTGGGACAAGCCTATGGCACATCTCAAAGCCACTCTCGGTGCTTGTTTGTGCCACAGTGGATGTACAGGATTCAGCAGTTCATGCCACGTTACAGAAGTGACAATCTTTATAAATCCAAATCCTAGAGAGAAAGCAGAGAGCACTGTGATAAGCTTTCTGCCAGCCACCTGTGGATCCCATGCCCAGATCACTACCACAACAGAAACAACCAAACAATTCCAAGTTTATTCTTAAAAAAAAAAGTTATTTAAGAAGCAAAATAATTTACTTCAAACCAAAAGAGATGCAAAGAATTATACAAAGTAACCACAAATTAGCCCTTGTTTAAGAAGTCCAGAACCCAACAGTTCCCTACCATCCTGGATGCTATACACAAACAGTCACTCAAGGCTTATGGAATAAAGGAGGACCACAGACAGGATCAGAAAGTAAATTTGAGCTTCCCCTACTGTCCTTCCCCCCTTAGGCTTGAAGCTGCTCAAAATCCAATTCTATCACTGAACTGCACTAAAAATGATGTTCTAAGCATCACTGTCGCTCCCCAAAGTCCTCCTAGTGACAAGAAGAGCATTGGAGCGCTGTTGTTTGAACACGACCACAGAGTGGGCACACTGACAGTAACAAGGCTGTTTTCTAGCAACAAGAAGCTGGTTATGCCTGTTCCTCCCAGGCAGGATAGTAAAGTTAGCTTAGCACTAACATGGTGCTGTGCTGGTAGTTCTAAGTTACAACATTTGGACTAAATCTACAAAACCTTTTCCAGGGACTTGGTTTGTGCAAAAATTTGTGCTTATCTTCTGAATGTTCCCAAAGTTCTTGAGGGTTTGGCTTTCCACAATTCTCTCTCCAGATGCCACCCAAACCAAGGTTCTCTTATGCAACCAGCTAGAAATAAAGTCCAGCCATTCACTTCATACTCATGACTAGCACAACACCTTGATTTTATATCATTTGCTAGATTTGAGACTGAAATAATGCAGATGGGAAGACTGCCTGTTCACCTCAGCTCTGCAGCATCCCCTTCTAAGGTTCCACAGGTGACATACAGACTTGACCTAACTATACCAGGCCTTTCACCCTTTTAAGATTTTATATAGGCCAAGACAAAAGGGAACACTGGAGAGAATGCAGAGAGATACATCTGTGAGTTCCCACACAATTCTGAGAATTCACAACTTTGGGAGTTGCAGTGAGTACATTTTTAGTGCCATGTAATGCAGAGAATTATTACCATGAACTTCCATCCCAAAGAAGCAATTTTCCACACTTGACCATGCACCCTTCAAACATCAAAAGCCAGCTGCAAAAGGCTTCTTATTGCCACAGCCTGCAGGCAGTCATGCTCTGAATGCTGCAGCCCTGCTTGCCAGGAAAGAAACTATCTATAGTTATCCTTAATCATGCCCATCACTGTGTATGGTGCTGGAAAAGAAAGTTTTAGTTAAAAGTATTGTGGGTTTAAGTCTTATCAGTGTCACACATCAGTCAAAGATAAAATACATGGCAAAAAAGTTCTTAGGGCTATCATGGCTAAAGAAAAAAACATGAGTCAGATTGGTTCTCCTCATTCCAAGAGGAAAATTGACAATGTAAATAGTGAAGACAGCAACATTAAAAGGAACATTTTCTTCTCGCACTATTTACTGATTTTTAATGCCATTTGAAATTGAGAAGTCTAAATGAAGATGTTTGACTCTGATACCAACAAACCAAAATGAAGCCCCTTACAATCCTGCTGCTGCCACCGGCTCTGCAGCCTGGCTGAACGCTCCCTCTGTTGGCTAAGGGCTCATTACTCTTCCATCAGATAGCAACTGGGAACTCAGCTTTGCTGTGGGACACTTGAGCACACAGAGCAGAATCCAGTCCCAGCAGCATAAGGACACAGTTCTGAGGAACACTGGTAGGTTTTTGCAACAGTGACCACACTTTTATGTTCCAACTCTATATGGTGACAATGTTCTCTTCTAGGAAGAACTCACACAGCTTATGCAGTAATTCTCTTCCACTCCAAGGCTGTCAGAACAAGCCCAGAATTCCCATCAGTGTCACACACTTCTGCAGTCATCACAGAACTCACTTCCTGCCTCAGTAGGCAATGACACCACCAGCAGAAGCTGGCTCAGTCTTGTCAGAGCTGCCTGCTTTCTCTCCTCAGTCAGGGTATACTATGTCCTAACAACCAATGCACCAGCTGCAGTCAGCTAAAACCCCACACTGCTCCCCTGACAAGGAGACCCTCCAGCTACATTTTACTGAAAGCTATTTTGAAGAGACTACTTCTACAGTCTGGTGGTGAGAAAATCATTCAAAAGAGAGTAATTTGCAAGTTACAGAGAGAGTAACAGCTGTTCAAACTAACTCACCTCCAGTTACCAGATCAACCACTGAGAAGCTGCCCTTAAATGTTGGCAGTTAGAAATGAACAGCTGACTAATTTGGTCCAACTTGGAAGAGATCTGAATGCTGCAGAACAACAGTAGAGAATATTAACAGTTCTACCTACAAAAAAGTAAAAACCAGATGCAGAATGTCCCCCTCCCTAGTTTAACAGCCTTACGAGTGCCTGATGGATCTTCCAGCCTACAAATTCCTGGTTTAGTGTCCTGTCAGGTAAAGATATCATCCACACAGGATTTGCCTGCTTAAGACAATGAGCTCCCAAGAAATTCCAGTCCTTGGGGATTTCCTCCACCCAAGGGAGCAGGGGACAGCTTCATATCTTCGTAGCAAACAGGCACTTGAGTTAGGAAAGATATCTCCTTTTTATTACAGAAAAGTTAAGTGGTACTTCTGGCACAAAGGGCAGGTTGTAAATACGCAGAGAGCAGATACCAATCCGACAGGGGACAGGAGCATTCGTGGTGGCAAAATCATTTCTGACATTAACCTGCCAAGTAACGATTACTGCCACTGCCTGGAAAGCACCACAAATCAGAATCCAACACAGAGGGGACAAACATCACTTCTAGCTTTTACTCTAGAGGTAAAGCGTCATCACTTTCACAGCATTTAGTCTCTATAGTTCACTTTTCTTGTGACTGGTTTTCTTCTTGAACAAAGCCAGGTAACAGTGAGCAAAGAATCCCAGTCCAGCAAGAGATGCAACTGCTCCGACAGCTGAGCAAGGAGGTAGATGCCATAGATGTTCTCTTCAGATGGAGCACAGGAAAGGACCTTGTGCTAGTTAATTGGTACCAAGATCCTGGTCACTGGCACCACAATACTGCAGGGCATCAGCATGAGACGCAATACAGTAGCATCGAGACTTGTCCAGCAGCTACATCTGAACCAGGCATTCTTGGCATCTGGAACAGAAAGGCATCTCCAGTTAGCTGCTGTCCAACTCTGTGATGGATGTGCAGTACAAGTCCTCAACTGGTCTAGCTGTTTTCAGAGTAGGTAACTGGAAAAGAATTTCACTCAGTTGGGGAACTCAAACATTTCATGACTCATATTATTTTATTTGGTTAAGGCTCACAGAGTGCATCTTCCAGAAGAGCACAGCTCAAGGCAAGCTGTGCAGAAGTCAGTCAATCATCAGCAAATGGCAACTGCAGAACTGAGCACACTCCTCTGTCTAGTTCAGCTGTTTCTTGTGTACAAGACAGAAATGACACATTTTCCAAATAGTCAAAATGGTTTCCCAGAGGAAGGAGACTCTGGCAAGGATGATACAGAGAAATGGATGTTAGGAGGAAGTTGTTGGCAGAGAGAGTGATTTGCCATTGGAATGGGCTGCCCAGGGAGGTGGTGGAGGCACCGTCCCTGGAGGTGTTCAGGAAAAGACTGGATGAGGCACTTAGTGCCATGGTCTAGTTGACTGGATAGGGCTGGGTGCTAGGTTGGACTGGATGATCTTGGAGGTCTTTTCCAACCCGGTTGATTCTATTCTATTCTATTCTAAATCACACAATTACCAGTCCAGTGGAAATCCACAGGCTACAGGCTGCTGTGAACAGAATTTCCTTTTCTTAAGCTCTGCTACCGACTTAGAGGTAAAGAAGTTCTGGAAACTGTCTCTTTTTTTTTTTCTGTTTTCTGGGTAAAACAGGAAGAACAACCACCTGCAGCAGCTAGTATGTTTAAGCCAAGCTTATCAACAATTAGAAGACATCCAGACAATGAAGAAATGACAGCTCACCTCCTCACATCACAACGCAGGACAGTCCCATACAGCCTTGGTTTCCATCTTCGTTGCTGTTGAGCTTTTTCATCCGGTACTGCCGGATCTCTCTCACCAGCGTGTAAAAAGCATCTTCCACTCCCTGAATGCAAATCATCCAGGAAAGTATTTTCTTCCCTGAAACTTCTGAGATCACTGTTCCTTCGATCACAAAACCCCTTAACGTATGTCAAAGACAGACTTCTACAGGAAGAGCAGTAGCCAACTTGTCCCACAGTTCAGAGGAAGAAACTAGCACTTCAAACCCCTCCACTTCCACTCCCCACTCTTCCTCTGAGGCAAGCACCCAAGCTAACAGCCATGAAAAGAAGCCAGGAAAATTCTAACTAGAGAGGTCCCTTGCAGAAAATGAGTTACTGAACCAATCACCTCCACTTGAGAGTTTCCTGGTTACTGCACAATACCTGCAGCATTCCACAGGTGCAGGCAGAACACAGGCTGGCTGGATGTGATGGTTTGGGTGTTTGGTTTGAGCTAGGCTCAAACTAGCACACTGGACAGTCACACATTCAATGCAACTCTCACATGTCCATTAGACCAGCGTGGGAAATTCTTCCTGCAAACATCATCTCAAAAGTGGCCTTCATTAAGAAGCCAAGAAAACCAAATGGGTCTGGGCTAACTACAGCCTGACCATTTCTCATCAAGAGCAGATAAATCCCTTTTCTTTTTAGAAGCATGACCCACTTGAGAGCAAATCTGAAGTGGTTTGCCTGTTGGCCTAAGCCTGTGATACTTAGCTTAAAAGAGTCCTGTTTGTATGGGGAAGCAAAAGCTAAGAATTGCAAATGGATTAAGAAATATGTGGGAAACGTTACCGTTCTGTATTTTGCATACAAGAAGTAATCAGACCAAGAACAGAAGCACCTTACCTGTCTTGTTTTAGCAGATGTCTCTATGAAGGGGATTCCATAGCTTTTAGCTAATTCTTGAGCCTGTTTTGTGTCTACTGTTCTTGTGGGCAAATCACACTTATTCCCAACTAGCACCATTGGCACATCATCTGAATCTTTCACTCTCTTGATCTGTTCTCTTTAAAAAGACCAACAATAATTTTTTAAAAAGTTAGAGACTGTTTTCTAAACATCAAAGCTGCTTTAGTCCAGTATTTAAACAATCTTGTGCTGCAAAAATCTAGATTAAAACTGGGCAGGACTCCACACATTCTAACCTACAGCAGTAAGTCTAATGACTTCATACACTCTATCTTCTAGTCCATCTATAAATCTACTCTGATGGAGTAGATCCATTTACTTAAAACAAATTGCATTCTGTATGCTCTAAATGTCATCTGATTAACACAACCCAGGTAACTGTCTCACTCTCCACTGACTAACAACCTATTGACCAAAAATGCAGATAAGCTCAAAAAACTTCCTGAAAGAAGTGGGAGATTTACTATTTGTCTATTAATCTGCACTGGGCCTGATGTCCTTTCCAGTCTTCCCTCCCTGTGGCAAAGCTCCAGCTCATACCTGTAAAGGTTGATGTCAGCAAACGATTTACTGTTGTTAATGGCAAACACACAGAGGAAGCCTTCGCCCGTTCTCATGTACTGGTCACGCATGGCACTATACTCCTCCTGCCCTGCGGTGTCCAGGATGTCCAACAAACAGGTCTCTCCATCGATGACAACCTGCTTTCTGTATGAATCCTGCAAACACAGGAGCCAGTTGAAGCACTGCACTGCTTCTTTCCACCTTAGGCATTATTAAAGAAACAAATATCACATTAAAGAAGAAGAGTGTGGGTCAGAGGAGCTTTTCTAACCCAGCTCCCCAGGAAAAGGCAGCTCTATTTAGGCATACCAGCACTTCAAACCTTAACTCTAAACTGCCTCAACGTCACTGACTAAAACAAAAATGAAAGTCCTGTTCCTCATAAGGAATTCCTCAAGTTGTAGCCAGACAAAAAAAAAAAAAAAAAAAAAAAAAAAAAAAAGGTTACAAATATAATTCCTACAACAGGAGTAAAACCTACAGTCTCTGACACGGGTTGCCATTGTTGGCTGCCTTCTAGAGGAGTTTTGCAAGCAAGCTTTAGAATTCTCCCACCATTGTCCTGCGCGCTCTGGTTTCACACCTGCCTGTTTCAGCCCACCCCCCCAGATAATTCAGTCGCTCCGTTTCGACTCGCACACCGCTCCCGCCCGAAACCTCCCCCCACACACACACCCCACCGCCGGCTGGGCCGTGGCCTCCTGGCTCACCTCGATGGTGGGGTCGTATTCGTCCACGAAGTGGTTCTGGATGAGCTGGATGGTCAGCGCGCTCTTGCCGACGCCGCCGGCCCCCACCACCACCAGCTTGTACTCGGTCATGGCCCCCACGGCGGCCTCGGGCGGAGCGCGGCGCAGCTCAGGCCGCCGCCAGCCCCCGCCCGCCGCTCCCGCGGAACTCCCTCCCCAGAGCCTTCCGGCTTCCGGCCCGGGGCTGCGTCATCAGGCGCCGCCGGAAGCGCCGCCGGCGGAAGCGCCTCCGCGCCCCGCGGGAAGGAAGAGGCAGGCCAGGGGCAGGCTTTTTTCAAAATCAGTAAAACTTTATTCTATTTCCATTCTTTGCCATTAACAGAAAAAATTGGAGAAAGCAATGTTTGTTTTACAAAGATAATGCATCTCCCAGAGAAGAAAACCCTAAATTGAGAATAGAGGTAACATGAGAAAACCAACAAAAAAAACCCTCAAAACCAACAAAAAAACCAAAACAAATAAAAAAAAAAAAACCAAAACACAACCCCACCCCCCCCAAAAAAAAACCAAAACAAAACAAATAAACCACAGTACTGCCCTCTATTCAAAGAAAGTAACTCCTGATCTTTTTTGGTTAAAGTAATACTTAGACCAATCATTCAGTTTTCTTGCTTGATAAGGTGTGACTGGGGAAATGGAGGGAGGGGGCAGGGGGAGGGAGGGGAAAAAGCACACAGACATCAACTATTTCACCTTGATGAAAGTCTCAATACAGCTATGGAAAGCCTAAGTATTTATTCTTTTACAGTACACTGGGTGCTGGCTGCAAAGAAGAAGAAAAAAAAAGTATTCACTTCAGGCACAACTTCTTTCTCCTTAAATTTAAATCAGAAAAAGAAACTGGGTTTAGAAGCTGCAGTGTTCTAAGCAGCAGCAGATTTGTGCATTGTTTTAAATATATTTAAATTACCACACTGATGGCACACCTCAGCCTTATGCAATTCTGCACTGCACACGTTTCAGAACACTACAAAAATGAAGTCTACTCCAGAGACGTTCACTGAGTTCTAGGAGCTTTGCTGGTTAAAGGAGTCAAGTTAAATGAAATATGAAAACACTGTAAATTTGGGCATCAACTGAAGTTCTTTGACATGTTCCTACAGCTTTCATATAAAGTTTTATTCTACCCTCATGGTCCTCAGAATTTAAGCAGACTCCAGCTGATGTGAGACTTCCACTTGGAAGGAAAAACAACGCAACTGAGCACTAAGGCATAGCAATACCTCGGCCAAAATAACAAAGAGAAAATCCTAGAGAACTGTAGTGCAGAATTCCATAAGGGTCTACCAGAGTAGAGCTGTCTATAATGTTTACTCACATAGGCAATGTAGATTTGCAGTTACCAGTTGCGTTAAATGCACCATTCAAAACAAGCTTCTAAAATGTGATACTATAAGGCGCCACCTTAAGTTCTCCAGAATGCAACTGTGAAGAATTTTAAAATGGTTTCATAAATTTATTTTAAACATAACATGAGAAGGTGTTAAAACAGGTGTCATAGCTTCTTAGAATTTGGAGGAAGGGATGAACAGGGAGATACTCGGTACCCTTCACCAGCCCCCACCACTCAGTTGTACATCAGGTATGGGTTTTGTGGATCAGTCTATAACACCAGCTTGACGAATCTTTCTCTCTGCACCAAATCCCTGCAAGGAAAACAAAACTTTTAGCTCCAACATCACGCTTTAAAAGAAAACTGAGTTGTTCCAATCAAAGCACAGCATTAGCACATTTCTAATTAGCCACGTTTGTCTTCAGAAACACAGACAGTAATAGAACAGGTTCTGTGGACTGCTCTTTATAGTCCCAGATACTTCAGATCCCAGACACTTTGTTACTCCTGCTGAGCAAGTGGCTTTCCCATAAGGTTCTGCCAGCAAGTTCAGGAAGAAGTATTCCCCTTGCTATCTCCGAGAAAGGGAGCAGCAGGCTTAGGCAAGACAAAACAACGACAGACATTACTGACTAGGACACAGGCAGCAATCAGCTGTTTCTATGCTGTGTGCACAGGTTACTGGCAGAGGGTACAGCACAAAGATAATCTCATTTCCCACAGCAACCAACCAGATCACTGAGGCACAAGAACAGATCCTAAAGAGTTCATGCTTGCCACAGGAGGAAGCAGCGCTCTGTGGTGAGTTAGAACAGACTGCAGTTGACCTGCAAGCCAGCCTACTTTTACACACCTTTGAGTTATCAGGTCCCCTGGGCTGACGAAGAACTGTGAGACGAGGAGCATTGGCATCGTCCAGATTAATGCTCTTTAAACGGTTAACGAGTCTGTCGGGGCGCGGAGCAGCCACAGCCTTCGCGCCTTCGCTGTAACCAAGGCAACCACAGAGTGATGATGGATTCCCAACTTAATCACCATCCCCTTCAAATTCACTAGCATAACCTGTGCTGTGTGAAAGCAGACCTCTAGGATGGCACAAACATCAACCTCAAAACCGTGACTTTAAACACAGGACTCTGAACTAACAGCAGCTCAAGCAGCATTCTCAAGAGGATGTTCTTTAGCGAGCAGAGATGCTGCATTTACTGTCATGCACACAAGGATGATTTCCTGCGTTCCTGCCTCCTTTAACCATAGCAGTAAAATGCTTACAAGTTGCCAGTACACAGTGGCATAGAATTAACATTTCCTTAGATGAGAACAGGAAACAGAGAGAGAAAAAGTTAGGTTCTTGTTGCTGTAGAAGTGCTGCAAATTGTGCAGTTTTCTCCAAAAAGTGTAAGTAGTTCAAAACCAAACAACCCTGCCCTTATGAAAAGGCCTGCAAGGGAATGCCTAATGACATGGGAGTTCTGTTTAAAAAAGACAGTTGCTCTGGAGGAAACAGGTGGAAGCACTATATAGTGCTACCCTGGCTAGAGAGATCAGCAACTACATAGCAATGCGATCAGTTTTGTAATCGTTCACTAATTTCAACTCAAAAGGCTGTACCCAAGTTCCTCGTAGGGAGCTTCTTAAGAATAGATTAAAAAAGAGCAAGCAATCTGTAGTTAAGTTAGCTGAGAGCTCTGCTGCTGCTGCTCTGGGCATTACAGGTGCTAGCTGTTTTCAGACCAGTGGCTCTCACTGAAGCCGTTCTAGGAGCAGCTTGTGCTTCTCTGTGGTGATGCAGAGGGCATGCCAGATGAACTCACTGCAATTCTAGAGCCTCACCAGACACGCCAGACGTTACAGGCACTGCATTTTCCTGTGCGCTGATTCAGGATTACAGAGAACTCCACTTCATCCCCAGCCTGCAGCTCCACACCATCCTGAACTTCTTTGACATGGAAGAAGAGCTTTTTGCTGTCACCCACTTCGTAGTTAATGAAACCAAACTGAAAACCAACACATCACAAGTTAATTTCTTTCCTCTTAAACCAAACAGATACACAACGACTTAAGTCACTCTGTCAGTTTAGTTGCTTCTAGGAAAAACTCTGAAGTGGCTAACAGAATTGGGAATGCAATTTCTACACTGAACAGAACACTCTGTTCTGTAGAGACACTCCTCTTCTTGGGTTTGTGAAGTCACATTTAAACCCTAAAGTCTACAAAACAAGTGCTGAAAGCACTGTTTGTGCCCTTTCCTACAACTCCACCTTAGACGTTACATAGTAGAGCCGACTCCATTCTTTGGTCTCTGGTTAGGAGACAATTACCTCCATTCACAACTCTACTTCTTCACAAACTGCCTAAGTTCAACAAGCCTCTCCAGAAAGGACTCAAGCTGCTGCAGAGTAACTGTCAAGGCAGAAAGCTTCCACAGCACTTGACTGTCTAACCATTCTGAGATGCAATTACCTAGTTCTTACCTGCCCTATGCCAAGGCAAACAGTTACTTCCTATTAACATGCACCCTGACTTCACAGGAGTGCTCACTCACCTGATCTTTCACACATTCCACTGTGGCTCTGCGGAAGGGTGTGATGTTAACAGCCATTGTCTGCCCATTTTGACCGAGGACACAGAGCTGAAACTTAACTGTCTCTCCCTTTTGCAGACAGTCACCTTTGTTTGCCATTCCAACAATTCCAAATGGATAGACCTCTCCTTTCATTTCACCTAGGGGATAAAACACAAGGCAGAGCTGAGGAGCATGCTTTCCCACCTGAGGGTATGCACACTTTTATTTCCAGTATTAAAAATGCTACTTTTACTGTCAGCTTAGCAGTATGACTGCAGTCCATAGCGCAAGTATAATCCTCAACACCTACTTCAAGTTTATTAAACTCCTATCTCTCTTGTGCATTCTAATTTAAAAGCAACAAATCTTACCATCCTCCATGACCTCAATCATGCCCTGGTATTCGGTTTGTGTGGGATCTACACTCCTCAAAGGACGAATTACTTTACCAGAGTAAACAGTTGGATCAGCTTCCTCAGTGATACCATTCACTGAAAGAGAGAACAGGATGCTCTAGTTACACTTTATTTTAAAAAGAATTAAGTGATTCAGATGGGCCAGAAGCCAACTGCTTGCACTGCAAGACACTGGAGGTGGTGTACACCACCACCCAGCAAAACTGGATCAGCTTTAACCCAGCAGTAATGACAGCTTTGCAGATCAAGGCCACACGGACAGTTCAAACACAGAAGCAGAAAAATGCTAGCTTCTCATGGAAGTATTTTACTTCTTTTACTCTGCACTCCCATTTCCTGTTCACTGTAATGATTTAATAACTTTCAAGTGTGTGGCTTTTGTCCCCAAGTCCTTAATGAACCTATCTACTTGTCCCCAAGTCCTTAATGAACCTATCTACATGCTTCCTGCAAGGGACAGCAAAACTGGCACCATTACTAATTTGGCTAGTTCTGCCACTGGGACTGTCCTTGTAACCCTTCAACTGAGGACAGAATAGAGGTCCAGAGTCACTGTCTATAGGGCTGTTAGTCTGCACCTGCCTGCTTTCTGAAACGCAGGCAACAGCCTCCAGGAAACCAGTGCCCACCACAGTAAGCATCCTCCTCTTAAGTCTAGGCCTCAGTCATAAATAGATTATTAATGAACTTTATTCACCAGCACCTGCCAAAAGCCTTGTGAGGAAAAAAAAAGCCAGATACAGTCTTACCTGCATGCGTTTTGTTCACCTTTTCTGCACTAACTTTGTTTCCTTTGCCTTTTGACAAGCTGTATTCAACAGTGTCTCCAAGTTCCAGGCTATCAATATCACCACAGTACTCACTGCAGAGACAGAATTAGGTACCATTTTCTTAGTTACATGAAAACAGTGATGCTCATCCAACATCTATACAAGTTCATCATACACTAGTTTTCAGTACCTCACATTTTCAAGGAAATGAAGTATTTTAAATATACAACACTAATATACTTCTTGGCCTAGGATTCAGAGACACAGAACAAAGATTGCTGACTGAGAAACTTGAGCCAGTCCAGCTAAGGTAAGTGGAACTTAAAACACCAAGCATGAGAAGTCCAAAGGGGTTTAACAGTCAACACTACAAAACTCCTCTCCTTTGATGAAACACACAGCCCTCACACATACAAACACGATAAAAGTCACCTGTAGTGGAAAAAGATCTCCTTATCGTGGTTAGCTGTTTCAATAAATCCAAAGTTATCCTTCAGGGCTGCCACATATCCCAAAAGCCTCTTAGAGCTGTAATTGCGTCCTAGCATCCTGACAGAAACAGCTGTTTGCAGACCAGTTCTCTTCACTTCACAAACACAGAACTCAACCTGTTGGAGAGATGCACATCAGTACTAGACAGAAAACAAGCAAACTCACTCCAACCACCCAAAACCATGCCCAACAACTAAAAACCATGCAAAAACATGTCAAAGCTGTGTAGCTCTAATCAATACCTAGGCTCTCCAAGAAACTAATTTGCTAGCCATGTTCTCCCAGGGACATCTGTCATTGGCATTTACTACATTCCAAGGAGTAGCAGTCACAGCAGTGACACCTGCAAGGCAAACCAGCCCCTGGTACCCAGCTTCTTTTACCCTAGATAGGGTCTTTGTGATCTGCCTCCTTTCACTACTCACCACCAGTGGCCCACACCAAACATGTACCCAACTTTTTCACTTGTTTCAGACTTTCAAGAACAGTATCAGTACTGTCCTCCTGGCATAGCTCCCAAATACTGACTAACTATTTCCCAATGGTATACATAGTTATATTGCCTTATCTCCTATCTGGGGATTGGTAGATCCTTCCACATCCTTGGCCTGGTAGGGAATGGTCAGTTTTACTCCACAGTCATCATAAACAATTATCCCATCCTCAGCTTCCTAAAAAACAAACAAACAAACCCCAATCAACCATCAGAATGTTGTCAGTATCTGAATTGTAAGCAAACAAGTTAACTACACACAATTCAAGCACTGCTCATTTGAGTGCTCTATAGTGAGGCCTAGAAACTTCATTTTAACCAATTCTGTCTAGCATCTTATGCAATAGGAGGTAGAAAGAAATTTCCTATCAGGCTCCTGGGAACTATCCTCAATCACATGATCACTGCCAATACTTTTATTATCTTGTTTGACACAAGTTAGTTTTCACTGACTGCTGTCATTAGCTGTTCAATGCAGTTCAAATTCACACAGGAGGAACATTAAGTGAGATCTGAAAGAACACAAAACAGGTACTTCACAGACAGAAGAGCAGCATTACCTTCTCTTTGCCTTTATTTGGGCTAGCAGCTTTGGCTGGAGTGGCTTCTTTGTCTATAGTGCCCACAAAACGATGATCTGACTGGGTGTGGAAAGAAACTGTGCCCTTTGGAAGTTTCTTAATCCTTATGGCATGATTTCTTTGTGCAGACAACATATCCTGAAACCCAAGAGCAGTCAGATTTTAGTCTGTAGAGACCTCACATGCAGTCTGTCTACAAAGCACATTAAAGTACTCCTTTGACTCACAGGAACGACTGTAAACTCTACTTCATCAGAAATATGGAGTTGATTTCCATCCATAATTTCACTGAAGTGGAAGAACATGCGAGCATCCCGGTCCACACATTTGATGAAGCCAAAGCCATCTCTCATTGCTGCTATCACACCCTGAGAACAGTTGAATGGACATGTACAGTTTTACTACAAGTACACATTTGTCTGTGGAAAAGCTAAGACGACTCCGAATGCAAGGCCTGAACCCCATGACCACACTTCCTGGATTATGCAATATGCTTCCCCACAAGTGGAGTGGTCAATCTGGAAAGCAAACAAGTTATACTTGTCTCATTTCCTAACTTAATTTCTTATGAAGAGTGAAAGACATATTTAAGACAGCAACAAGAAGAATTACAGTTAAAGAACCTGAGATTACTACTACCCAGAGAACATAGTCTCAAAGGGGGTAACCAATGCAGGCAGAACCCATGCAAGCATCACACATACAAAGGAATACAAGAGAACCTACACAAACAGGAAATAAAACCAGAGGGCAGAGGGAAGTTTAAGAGAAAACCCACACTGGAGGTATTGAGCAAGACAGAATTCATTAACATACTCGGTTCAACCTAGTTACCACAGAGCCTTCAGCAAGTCTCAGCAAAGGCTGACAGGATTTGAACAACAATGCTAAGACTTTTCACCTTCAAGAATATTCTTCTCCTATATAGCTTTCACAATCTCAGGAAAAGCAGCTAACCTTCCTAGAAGCAGCCAGCACTTGTCACCTCAGTGCCAGCTCCGTTCAGGCCAGCACACACCCCTAGCCTGAGCAGAAATGCCGACAGGCTAGAGGACTTAGAATGCCAAAGCTGAGAGGCTGAAGTCCAAGTTCAGTGGTTTTCTTAAGGCAAAGGGTCCCTAATTAACAACATACTGATGTGACAGCACTGCAATTAGACTCCAACTGAAAAGGAAGGCAAGCTTATAGTCCACCTGGAATAGAACCAACATTCCGAACTACAGGAGTGAAAGACATCAATACTGATTAGCACATCCACCTCAGTCCCTGTCATCTGCAGAGGTTTTTGTGTGAGAGCAGAGCTCTCCACCATTCTTCTGTTGGACCCTCGGACTGACTGGTCAAAACCCATGACATCCAAAAGCTGCACAGAGTACATCTTTTGACACTTAAGACTTCTTGCTACCTGAACCAGAGCAGCCCCGGGATCTTCCATTTTTGCAAGGAACATGAGCTGTTATCTACTTGGACTCAAGCATGTGAATTTTTAACTAATAGTTCACGAGTGCATTACTTGTGTCTGCTATAACCAGTAAGCAATCCACTCCAAGAGGCCTAGCTAAGGTCTAACATGGTTTCATTTATTCAGGAGCTATCTTAAAGGGTGGACAGCATTCGTTCTGAATTGAGCACCACTTAAGCATTTAAACAATTGGAGTGTTCATCTGGGGGCTGAATTTCAGAGAAGGCAATGGAACACACCAGTGATTTTTGCACTGAAGTTACCATTTATGAGAAAACTCCCTTGTTCTACCTTCATTTCCCCTCAAGATTAAAAACCTCTATGAGCTAGATACTTGCCATTTCCCTAGTTTCATTAGTAAACTGGAAGGTGTTGGGGAGAACTTCAATGTTGGTGGCTCGCTCCAGTTTGTCACGCCTGTCTGTTGAAATATTGAATCGAACGTGGTCACTCTCCAGCAAGGTCACCTTGGATTTTGTATCTTTGTCTCCAAACGGAAGTTCTTTAGGAATCACAAAGTCAACTTTGATGCGGCCAGGTAATGGATCACTCTAGCAGAGAGAAAATCCCAACACAAACAGTTAAGGTTGCCTACAGGACTCAGGAAAACCACAGAATCTGCAAAAATGATGACGCTAAGAGAAGTAAAGATGACACCAAATGCCCACTGGATTCAGACCATGTTTCATTTTTACCACTCCTCCTTCTGTAGTTCACTGTCCATACCCACATGCTAGGTGTTTTCTTTGTTGGTTGGGGTTTTTTAAAGCACTAAGCACACACTGTCAAAGATATCAAAACTATTTCAAGGATTAGGTTTAGAACCACAGACACTGCCTTTTACAAGTGTGTAATACACAAGCATACCACCCCAAACACCACTGCAGACTCCCTTAAAGCCTCAAGGGAAGGGCTCACATACAGTTTCCTCAAAGCCAAACATTAAATGTTATCTGTCAAAAACCTCATGAATTCTTACAACATGCAGAAAGCCACAGATCTGACTAAGTTCAGGAAGTATTTTCTCCCCTTTTCCCTATGCTTGTGTTTTAAAGATGCATTCTAAACCCACAAAATTCAAGAAAAGGTATTTGAAACATTAAAAGGAAAAAAAAAGTTCCCTAATTCTTGCTGCTCAACCTTTAGAAAAATCACATATTGTGACTGCTATCAGTGGCTATGGCAGCCTAAGTCTGAGCTTACTCCTTGACCAGACAACACCACTGCAGCACTGCTACAGGGAAAAGGGAATACTTTTATTGTTTAACTGGAATTCTGTACAATCAATACATTTCACATAAGCCTAACATTGAAATTCACCTGGTTTTTGCTGGGTGCTTTTGGAATTACTTTGGTTACAGTTCCTTCAAAATGTTCAATGCTGATATCTTCAAAAATGACAGTTCCTTGAGGCAAGAGTCTAACATCTGTTGCAACTTCTTTACCCTAAAAGCAGAGAATCAGTCAAATACAAGGAAGAGTTTAAGTAACAGATATTTTCCTAAGAACCTCCTCCCCCCTTCTTTTTACAAGTTCATCTGAGATAAGAAGACAGTTGTCCAGTTATGCCCTAGGACCTTGTCTTCAGTTTTTACTGGATTTCGTCTTACATTTCTGTCTTTGATTGTAAACTCCACATCATCACCAGGCTGTAAGGCTTCTAGGTCACCTTTAAATTCACTATAGTGAAAGAATATCTCCTTCACGACATCACCCCTCTCAATAAATCCAAAGGCTTCCTAAGAACAAAACAAAGTGTTTAATAAATTGCCCATTCTCTTAGCACAAGACAAAAATCGCACAGCTTCTATCAAACACAATAAAAGACCAGGACATATCAGTATAGCAAACTTATGAGTGCACACAGCTAGCAGACTACCATGAGAACTACACAGATGGAAATAAACGAGACTTCCTCTGTTAAGAAGAGTATTAGTACCAAAGATGAGCCGTTTAAAACATTTCACCCAGTTTACACCCACAGCTCCAAACTGTTAATAGCTCTTAATGCCCTAATTATATTACTTGTAACATCACTTTTTAGAACAGCATTTGGTTTTTCAAATGAAACTTCAGAGCTGAAGCATCACTTACTTTCATGGCACAGACTACTCCTTGACAGCGGGCTTGTTTCTTTTTTAATAGCATAATGTTACGAGCACTTACAGCACCAGTACTAGAGGAAAAAAAATACACAGAGCAAACCTGAACAACTTAAAACTGGAGCAAAAGATCGTATTTCATAAAGTCACTTCAGTAGTTGAAGCAGTTGAATTCTGCCTGACTACTAAAGCAAAGTATGAAGGCTGAAAAGCAGTATCAACTTACTGTTTGTTTGTATCAATTACAAAGTTTATTTTATCTCCTGTTTCCAGATGTACATTTCCTTCAACGTCCTCTGGGGTATAAGTCAGGTAAAATACTTCCTGTAAATTAACATTGACTAATATTACTCCATCTGTAGAACAGCTGTTTCAAAGAGTAACACAAGTTAATTTCTTTAATAGCAGATACTGTTATTAGTGAGGAAATAAAGGCTGTTCAAACACGGCACACAAACACATTCTTTTTTCCATTGTGCTCTTGTTACAGCAACTAAACTTGAAAGGTTTCACAGAATGGCTTAGGTTGGAAAGGACCTCAGAGATCATCTACTCCAACCTACCTGCCACAGGCAGGGACACCTCTCAACTAGAGTCAGCTGCTCAAGGCCTCATCCAACCTGGCCTTGAACGCCCCCAGGGAGAAGGCATCACTACAGTTTGTATGTGGCCACCTTTAAATGCCTACTTCTAAGCTCTGTGACTTCAAGATATGGATACATGGGCATTCAAAAATTTAATGAAGTTGGGTTATGTAAAGACAGAAACAACATTTTGGCTCTAGATGAAGCTTTCCATAGACAAAAGCAGGAAGCCATTAAATTAATGTTTCTGTTTGTGTTAATCACCAAAGCATGCTCTTTATTTTTGGCCAAAACCTGCAGCTCTTAGCAGCATCAACTGTCCGCATTAAGTTGCGTCTATTTTGTTGCTCACAGACCACAGTGATGGACCAGTGAAGAGTTCAAGTAAAATAGGTAAGCTTTACCCCATTACGTTCGTAGCATACACTCCCTGTTGGACTCTGACCCGGGGCAGCTGGAGATTTACTCTCTAAATTGTGAGGAACAGCGCACACAACCTACCAGTCAAAAAACAAGAAATCCATTGCTAGTCATTTTAGGAGCAGCATCGTTCAATACAAAACCAATCTCAGTATCCCCTACTACACACTCGGGGATGTGCTTGTGGTGTAACTCAACAGGGAAAGCCACACTGCAAAGACTCAATCTTACAGAGGACTCTCAGAACTCTTTGGAACTAAGTAAGAGCTCACGCTGAACCTCTCCAGTTTGTACCAGGGCAACAAAAATACAGCAGAGTGTAACTGTGTGTAGTTAATACGCATGTTTAAGGAATCTAGCTCCTGCACTGAAGGATGAAGTTATGTACGTAAGGGAAATAGGCACTAACTTGTCCATTTATTCGTTCTTCAGGTAGTATTTCTGGTTTTATCTTGACCAACTTAATAGCAATGGGTTTTCCAGTTCGGCGATCAGAAGACACTTCAAACTCAACATCATCTGCAAAATAAACATGAGAATGGCATCAGTTTGGTTTGGATGCATGGTTGGGTTGTTTAAAAATCATTAAGCAGTTATATTAAATAACTCACTGCTTTAGCCAAATGCAAACAAAGTAAAACTCAGGTGACTGTCACCAAGGAAGGACATTAATTGTAACTATTTCTACAGTTATTCTGCTTAACTCACTCCTGCTGTTACAGAATTATTCTATTGTAATGGTTTGCCCCTCAATAATTCCCTCTCCCTGCCCTGCCACTGAACAGTTTAGAAAATTCACTGCTACGTTAATTAGCAGCATGAAATAGCAGCCTCCCCATTATGAAAAACAATTGACCTTCTTCCCACTAATTCTAAAAAATAAAGAAATAAATACTGAGTAGGTGAGGTGTATTTCTTCCACTTCCCTCCACCTCAGTTACACAAGCTTGACCTAACACCACACCTTCTCCAGACGGCCACAGCTGCATTGATTCGAGCTGTAAAGAGCTGAAGCACTGTAAAGGTTTCTCAGGGAGCAGCACATGAATTAAACTGTCTCTTTAACCCACCAGAAACAGCATGCATCTGTTCATGCCACCAGAGTTTCTATGCAAGCAAAGGAAACAAGTCTCCACTCAAGCAGCTCTGAAAGTTGCCCAATTACCTCCTACTTTGAGCTCCTGTAAGTTGCCATTGTACTGTGAGCAGTGGAAGAAGAGCCGCGCCTGTCGCTCCGAGCACTGAATGAATCCGTAGGAGGTCAGCAGCTTCTCGATGACCCCTGTCTCTCGCAGTGCTGCCGAAGTACCATTGGGGTACCCATTGTGTCCATTGTTGTGGAGCAGGTTTGGATCAAAGCTCATCTGTTTAACACAAAGTGCAGGGAGAAGAAAAATAAAGGGGCACATAAACCCCACTACTTAAAATGAGCTTCCTTGCTCCATGCCCAGAGAGTACTAAACAGAAAGAACTTGTAGAAGTTACTGTAAGCAATAAATTGTTACCATTTTTAAGAGTAAGGACACCAGAATAGTTAAGCTTTTGTAAAACCACTATCCTTTAAACAGCCAGTGTGTTTATAAAATAGGCCAGAAATACAACACCAAAATAAAGTTGGCTTAGATTAAAACAAACTAAACCAAAACTAAATTCCCTGCTTCCCACCACTGCCTGAAAATCTCTCAAATATCTGCTCTCAAACTGGGAATTAGAAAAATGCAACAGTTGTGAACCAACAGAATTAGGTTCACAGTCTTGCAGAACATGACTTCCAGCAAAGACCCCCGGAGAACTCCAGATGATCCTCCGCCAAGGCCCCCTGACAGCAAGAGACAAAGGCTGCCATGCATTTGTCTGGCCCAGTCCTGACAATCTCCAATGGCAGAGGTTCTATCACCTTTCTGCATTAACTGTTGCAGTGCTACACTGCTCTCCTGGCAAAGTTATTCCCTCACATCCAGCCTGAACTGCTCAAGGGACAAGAGCCACAGGAATTTAATCTTTTTTATGTGGTGGATTATATTTAGAGGGCACATTTTCTAACGAAAAAAAAGAGTAGTACGCAAAGGTGCTAAAAGTTACAGACTGATTCCTGTAAGCATCACTGCAACAGATCAACCTTCACCTTTTGAGGAATCCTAGGACATTCTAGACACAAGAAGATGCCCTTGCTGAAAGGCAATAGCTGAAATGTTTGATTTTAGGTCACCCTGGAGTTTGAAATACTTCTAAAAAATAAGTTGGGTCTTGCAAGTAGGATGACTGGGGGAAGGGAAAGTGAGAGATTAGTATAACTTCTCCCAGGAGAATAATTGGCAAGGCCATTAACCCACTCTGAAAGATCAAATGAGTGTGAGAAATGCTTGTGAGTCATGAAATGGCCACTTCCCATCTCTGATACAAAGCAAGCACATAAACACACACTCCTCACTGTCAAAGACATTGAGGAAATAACTACTAAAGGCAAAGCAGATAGAGAAAACGACAGAATTCTGCTTAGAAGTCAAGTTCAGAGTAGTCCATATTAGGCCTAGAAAAACACACTGCTGTAATCTCTTGTTCAGACTGCCATTGCATGGTACCACTTGAACAGTTTAAGCTCAAAGGAGTATTAGCAGTACAGCACAAAACTCATCAATAATCACCCAAAGCCTGACAAGTTCAAAAGTTACACTTCTCAGACTGGCACTGAAACCTGCTGTAGAAAGAAAGACACACTACAATAGCAGCAGTCTCTCCAGATGCCTGTTTTATTCCTATACCTCTTCAAGCACCATGATGTAACAGCATAAAAAAAAAAAAACAACACAATGTCCATTTATAGGTATCACCAGGAACACTGTCACAAAACTGTTCTTTCAGAAACTTGTATTAATAGGCTACTAACTAATAGTGTACAAACAGGACTTGCAGCTACAACATCATAATTAAATTCTAAACCACAATGACTACCTGCCTGTGCTGTCCATTGCCAACAGTTCATTCCCAACAGCTGACTTGTCAGTTTACAAGAACTATAAACCCCACCAACACAGGTACAGAAAATAACCCTGTGCATGAAGATTTAAAGATGACTGAACAGACATCCTGTGGGGAAAAAAAAACACCAAACCAAAACCAACACCCCCCCCCAAACATTAATACCAACTCCCCAGTTTTAAGTATTGTTAAATGGAACCATATTGCAGGTACTATGACCATGTCAAACTACAACTCAACCAACATAACAGCACATAACTAAAACCCCCACACTGAAATTGGTGTTGACAACTTGTTTCCTACTTAGCTTAGAAACACGTATGTAACTCTTTCAAGAGCACAAGCACCAACCTCGCAGTGATATTCAAATATTGCACTTTCAGTAGTATTGGCCGATTCTTCTGTTTCAGCACAAGTTTCTAAGGATGAAGACTGCTATTATTAAGAGGAAAAGAAACAAAAATTGAAAGAGAAAGAGAATGAAAAAAAGATAGCAAGAAAACTATCAAGCTAATAGAGGATGCACGTGCTGCTGCCCTGGGCAGATTCAGTACAGCACTGGAGAAAACAAAGACGACTAGCAGCGTTGGGACGTGCTCTTCTGAAGCTGTTGAGTAGGCACAAACTTCTTGTTTCAGATCAAGCCTTGTATCTTCAGTGTAGGTTTCCTCTTCTTTGGTCTTGAGTTGTTACAATGTGGTAGATTCTTTTCCCGATCTGAACTTGAAGCAGCAGTTTCAGGTGGTAAATTCTGTTCTGTTCCACTTCATACTATAGGTAGGAAAAAAAAAAACACAACACCACACACTAAATATCACTTCAGAAGAAATCACACATCAGTCCCAGATTTGATCTTATAAAACACTGGTTTACAGACACAGTTGGCACCTTTTCCAATAAACTTTATACTCTTCAGATGTGCTTAGACATTTCAGGAAAGCTATCAGTTTGCACAGTTAAACAGCAATTTTGTTTTGATGAAGAGCAGCATCATTTAATGCAAGTCAAAAGTAACTTCATATGGATGCAGTTTCATAATTTAATTATTAAGTGCTTGCACAGACTATGAAGGTAGCAATAGGGTACACAGGAGAGGGAGAAATAGATTTTCACAGTAAATTCTGTTCCAAAAGTTAAGCCAGAAACCTGAAGCACCTACAGCTTTATAGAACAATAAACAACCTTCTCAATTCCATGTATAGATGCTCTACACCTGCCTGTTCTACACAGATCATACTCATGCAGGCATAACACACCAAAAAAATCTGCAGAGACACTCTCCAGACCTATTAAAACAGTGTTTGAGAAGTTCTGATTACAGATAGACATTATCTGTGTAGATAACAGAGACACTGCTCTGCAGTACTGACTGGACATTAATTCTCTCTGAAGTTTTACAGTACCACTGTTTGCATAAACCACTTCGCCATGAAAACTGAAACCTTACAGAAGCAACGTTTTTTGAGAAGAGTTTGTTGCTTAGTCAGTAGTAGATACTGGGAAAACTGGAAGAGATTTTTGTGTACCAAAGCGGCCAGGAAGTAACACAGCTCTGAGTCTACAGACCAAGAAGTAACACAGTCATGAATCTGTAGATGAACTCGCATGTCATGCAGTAATCTAAAAGCATGAAGCATCAAAGCACAACTCTTCATGCAGTTCTGCAAGTCCCACAGCAAATGAGCAAAAACTATGGACAAAGCCCATTCCTTCACTGCAGCACGGAAGGGAATTTCACAAGTTACACTGAGCTTCGAATTGCCCTTAGTGAAGAGCCAACCTAAGCGACTGAAACGTGAATGCAGACTGTTAACTCAGTGGAAACGCTGACTGCAGTCAACCATTACAAACAAGAACTCTAAACCCCAAAAGCACATTGTGGCTGTGTGCAAACTCATCACTCAGTTGTCACAGAAGTTTGTATTTCAACCACCTCTCCTACGGATGAAGCATCTTCCTTTAGTCGCCCCTCTGAAAAAAACTTTTGGCTGAAACAAGTTTCCTTGACAGTCCATTAGCCACCTAAAAAGGACTCTGAACTGGATGAGGGCACCACAAAGCAGTATCTGCTATCAAAAGGTTGCAGTGTAAGATTCGACTATAGTAGATTGTGCTAGTTTGAGCCTAGCTAGAATGTTTTGGTGAGAAGAATTAGAAGATAGGCTGAGAAATGAAAACAATGGTGATTTGGGTAATTGTTACTACAACCTCTTCTAGGGTAGTATTATTTTTCAGACAGCACTTCAGATCCCAAACGAGCACCTTCCCAGCAAAGCTCAGGGGGAATGAAGCAGGCATATTCCTTATCACAGGAACTGCACACATACACTTAGAGTCTTCTTATTCATCTACTTATCTAATTAAGCTAATATTAGAGCTGTAGCTTTGACTGTGTTACGTTTCCCACTTGTCTGGGCACAGACCAGATCACGTTTTCATAAAACAAGCATCCTTTCTGTCCAAAGGTAACTACAGCTAATAAAATAAGGTATGAGCTTTTCTCTTACAAGTGTGTTCAATAACAAGCCTGGTTTACTACCCGGAAAATATGAAAACAAATATCACAGCTGTCAAGCAAGCCTAACTCGATGGGAGAAAAAATAAAATCTTGTGTATGTCTGTCTTGAATTCTTTACTTTACTTCAGCTACTATAAATACTCTTCCAAATGGTAAACACCCATAGCAGCTGCCCAGCCCCCAAGTCACACTGGATTCTGCATTTGTGTATTTACAGCTGAAAGGATTAATGCAAAGACAGGGAGGAACTATACATGTCTTGTTCTTGAAGTCTTTCAAGGTGGGGACTTTGCTAAATGACAGTAAGTTACATAAAGCTGTTTACAAGTAGAAAACATCTATACAGCCTAACAGCAGCAACTGCCAACATTTAAAACGCCTTGGATCTTATTTTCCTCACAAAAAGAGGTTAAGGGCAAGAACACACATTTTACTGGCCAGGAACGTGTGCTTTTCAAAACAGACACCTCTTAAATGACTACACATGTAATAATGATAAAACTTACATGTAACAAAGCTAAATTCTTCTCGCTATTCATGCACAAAGCAGCTATTAGATACTTGAGGAAGCTATTCCCTGTCTTTTAGATAAATATTGGAAAGCAGTACTGAATACTAACTTTCGAGCATCACAACCAATACATGACAACTACGAGATCAGCTACCGTAGTCACTAGGTTAGAGAAGTCACTTTTATATCCAAAAATACATCTACAGGGAAAACCAAAAAGAGAGCTTCCAAGTGCATCTGCAAAGGCATATACAGACAGAATCAGTGGGGGGCGCGGGGAATGAAAATAATTAAACAAAAAGCCCGTCTTTCTTAACGGGTAGGCAGTTGGAGAAGAGCTCTGTGCTTGTTATTAACGCGGACAACACAAAATTGGACCCAGACCGATAGAGAGTCGTCGCAGGCCTTCAAGAGGGGCCTAGGCCCGTCGAGCTCCGAGGCCCGGCGCGGCGCTCCCGACGGCCCTGTTCAGTGCGCTGCAGCAAGATGGTGGCCGCGGAGCAGAGTGGCGGGCCCGGCCGAGGGGCGGTGCCAGGCGGCCGAGCCAGCAGCGCGCCGAGCAGGGGCTGCCGTGTGCGGGAGGCGCCGGCCGCGGCCTGCGCTATGACAGCGCAAAGGCCGAATGAGGCCGCGCCGGACGCCCTAACTCTCCGGCCCAGAGGGAAGGGCAGGCGTGGCAGAGGGAGTGGTCGTCCTGCCGCCCTCCCCGCACACAAAGGGGGGCGATGGCGGCCGTTCCCCCGCACACAAAGGGATGGGGGCCCTATAGCTGCGCCGGGTGGGGCTGACGCGCAGCACGCCGGGAGCCGCGGTCCGCTGCTGTTCCCGCAAGGCGGCCGCGCAGGCCCAACCCCAAGAGTCCCAGCGTTGAGTCCCCGCCCGCGGCTTGCCGGGGTCCGTAGTTCCCCGGGTGCCGACCGCAACCGGCCCAACGCCCGTCAGCCTGCAGGCCCCAACAAGCCCCGCAGCCCGCACAGGCGCGCAGCGCGCCGGGAAAGCGAGTTCCAGTGAGGCCTGGCCCCGCCCAGGCGGGCGGCCAGTTAACTCCAGCCCCCAGGAGCCCCGGCGGTGGGGCGTCTGCCCGCAGGCCGCCGGGAAGCGTAGTGCGCACGCCGCCACGGCCCAGCGACCGCGGCCACCAGTATTCCATGCTCAGAAGTGGCGGTCTACCGGGCAGGCGTATGTCGTCCCCGCCACCGACTACTGCAATCCGCGCAGCCGAGATTCCAGGCACCTCTGCTCCGCCAAGGCGGCTACGACAAGAAATACATAGGAGGCGGGTCCAGAGGTGCCCTCTACCTCTTTCGCAGACCGCAGGGGACCTCCAGTAACCTCTCACTAGCGCCCGCACCGTTTGGACGGCGGCGGGAGCGGCCAAATCCCGCTACGATCGTACTCACCCCAACAGCTCAGCGCCCCCGCTCCAGCGCCGCCATGAGCAGCACGGCACAGCACGTAGGAATAAATCCCGGCCTCTCGCGAGAGCGCCGGGGCGGGGCTGCGCCTGCGCACACAGCTGCCGGGCGAGCGCGCGCTGCGCATGCGCGCACTGCCGTCACGTGTCTGCGGACGACGGCTGCGCGCACCCGGCGGCCTCGCCCCGCCCCCGGGAGGAGATGGCGGCCGCGAGGGGCAGGCCGGGCCCGTGCGGAGGGCGCCGAGCTCAGGGCGCCTCGCGTCTGATGCCAGCGCGGGCAGCAGCACGCTCGGTCCTGAGGCTCCTGCCCGCTTTTCTTCACAACATGTACGTCGGGCCGCAAGGCTCCTACGGCTGTTTACATGCAGACCCAGAACAGGACTGTAGCAAATGGAGCGATTTAAAAGTCCTCTGCTAATCGTGACCCACTACTAATTAATAAGAAATTCATTAGTCAAAACACCTGCTGTGTAACTCCGTATTTTACAGCCTTCAATTCGAGGAATGTTCACAGTAGAGTGCTGAAGGCAGAAAGCATCATTCAGGTGGTGGTGAATTTTTGGGAAGAGATGTGGCAGCTCTTTTGTCACTGCAGTATTTCAGAGGGGGTGCGAAGGGCTTGGGTACAGCCCCGGGATCCATGAAACAGAGTACACTTGAGAAAGCAACTGCCCACTGGGGTTGGTTTATTCCCTCTCAAACAATTTCTAGTAGAAAATCAAATGTATACAAGAATGCTCCTGTACAGAAATCCCTTACATTGACCACAGAATCTCGATGGATATTCCAAACAGTTGCATGAAAATGTCTTTCAGTAAGCACAGGAATGTAAACCATCTTCTGTATCTATCAGAACTGTCACTTGGGGGAAAAAATGGCATCAAACTTTAATATTAGAAATAAGATGGTTACTGTTCTTGGGAGGATTGTTCTTTGATCACAGGTAAGAAGCACATAATTTTTAATATAAAAAGGTCATTAAAAATATCACAATACCACTAAATTACTAAACTCTGCATCTTTAATTTCACTCAATATAGGATTCTGCAATAACATAACTACATAACATCTGTCACTAGGTTTGCCTGTGATGTAATACTAAAAACCTGTCTGCGTGGTTGGTTTTGGTTTAGTTTTGAGGCAAGACCTCACCTCACTTCCTGAAGTCCAAACTGGTAGGAGGTGAAAGACCTCTAACCTGAAGGCACTGTGTTCTGTGCAGGGTTTGAGCGCACTGCCTTCAGTGCAGCATCCAGAAACCTTGGAGCAGTAGTAAAGCTGTGGAGCTCTACCATAGAAAAGAATTAGTCAGGTATGTGGATGCTTCCTCCCTGGAGGTGTTCAAGGCCAGGTTGGATGAGGCCTTGAGCAACCTGCTCTAGTGGGAGGTGTCCCTGCCTATCCAGGGGGTTGGAACTGGATGATCCTTGAGGTCCCTTCCAACCTAAACCATTCCTTCAAAAACACTCAGGTGTCAGAAAGGGTGATCCACTCTGATTTCAACCCCTAAATCAAGGGGAAGTATGCTCCATGAGTTACTACTCGGAGTGCTCTTCTGTCTGTCTGCTGTTCTCTCATCTAAAGCAGCTGTCCAAGTAACAGTGCTAACCCTGCCAAACAATTAACTCTTCAGAAGAAATGAAAAGCTGTGTGTGCCTTCCTTGTGCAGGCAGAACAAAATGTGTACTTACCACTTACAAGGTAGTTTTTGAATAATCTCTTGATTGTTCTACCAAATAAAACAATCACAATCTGTATTATGTTCTCTGGCTAATAACAAGGCAGATTGAAGTGTCATCTGCACAGCTGGAATTACTAACTAAAGCTCATAAACAAAACTCAGAAATGGAAGAGGAAATAAACTATTACAAGAGAATACACATCAAATACTTCATTGTTAAGCATAGGTACATGCTGCCAATTACTGAGACAGAGCAGCAATGCAAAGCCTTTGCCATCAACAGTATGCAACTTCAGAAAAACACAGAGAAAACAGCCCACAGAAAGATTAACACACAAGGAAACACCTCAAAGAACAAAACAGAACCCATCCTCGGAGGGTAGTTTCATAATAGTCTCTGAAGTCAAGATTTGGAGATAAGGTTATTTTGTGAGCTAAGCTTCACAGTCAGGCAGATCTTCTCTCCCCACCTCAAAAGCCTCTTTGCTGATTGACAACAGCTGACGCAGCTCTTTGTTTTCAAGCTGCAAAATCAATATTTTTGCTGAAATAGAAACGAACTAATTCACAATTAAAGGACTACAATAGAAATGAGCTAAATCACAATTCAAGGACAATAAACTTTAAAGAGTGCCAGATAATTGACACATCAACTCTCTAATGTAAGCCCTAATACAGTGCTAGCAAGAACAGGATCACATCATTTAAAGCTTATCTTTTGCTTATGGCTTCATATACATATAAATAAATAGAAACTGTGTATTTTTGTATATACATAAATAAAATATGGTCTTATATAAAAATAAATAGAAATTATATATTTTTGTATATACATATTTTTTATTTTTATGTATTATATTTCTATTTATATCCAAATAGAGACACCAAACCCTCAAAAATAAAGAGATCATGTTCTGCCTTTGCTGACCCCACACCCAACATTTGGCTGTTGTAATCCTTGACATACAAACACAGAACGTCCAGAGTAAGTCTGGAGACTCCCAACTTGAACTGTCCTTAGCAAGTGTAGCTGTTCTTACCTCCAACTGAGCTAGTTTCTCCTGAACTTTAAAAAACTGATCATCATCAACTTGAACAGCTTTCCTCATCACCTCTCCCATCTCACATATTCTGTCTATTTGACTTTCAATTTCCTGGAAGACATAAAAAGAACATATCCAAGATCTTCAGGCAAAAGCAGCAGTGATAATTTATCCCTGATAGATTATTTTCCTTTTCCTGATTTTGGATTATTTCCCTGGTTTGAATTTTAATCCTTTGCTCACAAGCACTTGCAATCCTCTCCAACGTCTATAAGGTTTAAAGGTGAATATGTGTACCTGATTGTCCATTATCATGAGTCATCAATGAAAAGTCAAGAGAAAGAACATCAGTCAGCAAGGTAAGGCATTCATACTAAGATGGGATTAATTCAAGAGTAACAAGGACTGAAACAACAGATTTGGGTTCTTGCAAATAGAATTACTGTGGAGCAGATTTCATATTGCTAAAGACAGGGAACAGAAATCTTGGGCCCTCTTCTATCCCCATCCCAACTTACCAAAGAATTAGCCTGATGAATTTTCAAGACTGGTTCTGCATCTTCACCTTTTCTCCCTTGCAAAAGCTGTAACATCTGCTTTCTGTATTTGCTCATGATAAGTTCCAACGCATCTTGGTGCTCCTCCAGTGAGATCCACAGCTCTGCAAAATACAGTATGTCTCTGCCACAAAATACAAGCCGGTGTTCACAGCACTGACAGCAGATTCGTTCGCTTGATTCCGGCTATCCACCCCTCCCGTCGCCAGCGCAGCCGCCGGCCCCCATCCCGACATCGGCAGTCGCTTCCACACCTCTGACAGAAGGCAAAATAGAGGCACTTTCCAGTGCCCTCGACAAGACCCCTCTCGCCTGGCGCACCAAGCACGCTGCTCCCTAGCACCCTGCTCCGACACGGCTACAGGGCCCCTGCGGACATCACCCTCCAGCACCCTCCACCCCCAGCACACCTACAACCAGTTCCCAGCGTATTCAGCACAGCTCCTGGGCTCCCCCAAGAACCCTCTCCTCTGCCAGCACCCACGCCGGCTCCCCACCACGACACGCTTCCCCGCGCCCGTTCATCAGCGCCACCCGGCCCCGCTCCCCAGCCCGGGCAGCCTCACCCTTGTTCTCCTGCTGCAGGTCGCGGATCTGGGTGTTCTCCTGGGACAGGAGCACGGGCGGCCGCAGCCGGGACGGGTCGGTCCGCTCCGCCACGGTGCCCTGGCCCTGGCCCTGGCCCTGGCCCTGGCCCTGCGGAGACGCAGCTGTCAGTCTGGCCGCCTCGCACGTCTGCTCGCTCGCCCCGCGCCGCCACCTGCTCTCACCTTCTCGGCCCACGCCGCGCCCGCCTCTCTCATGGCGGCGACGCGCTGGCGCAGGACGGCGGACTGGTCGATGAGCGACTCGGCCGCGGTGTCATGTTCCTTCAGCCGCTCCAGCAGCGTTTTCGCGTCCGTAAGAATCTTCTCAATGGTGCAGGTCATGGCGAGAGCTGAGGCGAGCGGCGCCCCTCACCTCCGCCGCGGCCCCATGTCCGGCAGCGCGCAGCCTCCCCGCCGCCGCCGCGCGCAGAGACGAGCCCGGGACCGGGACGCCACCCGCGCACGCCCCCGCTGCTTCCGGCGCTCGAGTGACGCGCGGTGGGCAGGGGCCCCCTAGCGGCGCGAAAGCGTCACCGCCTCCAGCGCTCGGTGGCAACTGGAAGCGGGGGTCGCAGCCACCCGCAGCGGGGGAATGCCTTCGGCACTGAGCGCTGCCCGTGTCCCCGTGCACGACTCCCACCGGTACGGATGCTCCCGCTCGCCAAGGGAACGGCTCCGAGTGCTGTACGACGCGGCTCTCCCGGAGGAAGCCTCCGTGAAAGGCTGGTTCAGAGCAAGGCTGCCGTGTCCCGCGCTCTGTTTGCAGGAGGGCGCATACCCTTGACCCCAGGCGGCCTGGTTATCTTTTTAAATACTCCCTTAAACAGTGTGTGATAAATCCCGGCCTGAGATCTGTTGAGCTGTCATCTTATCTAATATTCTTGTTTGTCCCTTTTAACAGTAAACATCCTCTACTCGAGTTAAAATAACAAGCTTTGTAATGCTGACTTGCTGCTTTGATACTTATTTGCTAACTGAGGGCTACTGTTAAGTGATGTCCTTGATGCTTTGGTTAACTTTGTGCCACAAAGCTTTTTTATTCTGTATCACTGACTTTATTAATAATGTTTTCAACGATAATGTTTTAACAAGACTGCCTTTGACTTGAAGCCTCTCTCAAGTTTAAATCCCAATTCAGATGGACACATACGAAAAATCTTGAAGACTTTATCAGATGAGTTTCCTTATGAGCCCAGGGATAATCAAGCCTGCTGCAGAAGTGCTGAATAAAACAATTTAATATAAGCAACAGTATCAAAGCATTCCTACAATCCAGAAGAGAATGGAGTAAGCAGCTGCATTTGGAGTATTTCATCAAAATTAGTAAACTACTGAGATCTATTTTGCAAAACTGGGAAAAGATGCTGCTTTACAGCAGCTTGTGTGGAATTAAAGGTCTGGACCATGCTCAGAGCATGTTTTCCCTTCTGTATTTTTCTTCTGACCTGAAAATACTAAAAGTTAAGACAACTCATGGTTAGAATTCCTTTTTTTCCATAATACTTGATTCATCAACACCTGGAAAACTGATGAAAGTTGCTGTTTATCATTCTTATTATGGAGTAAGTTGGCAAAAGGTAGTCCTGTACTAAGATAGGCACAACATCCTCCAGTTGTAGCAATGCTTGTTTCCCCTCTTGCACAGTCTGTCACCCACCATTATATCCTCAAACAACCCCACCAGTGCAGTTCAGCACTTCCAGTGCTTCTCTCTGCTTGGACATCCAGCTCTGTGGCTGCTCTGAAAGCCTTTGCCTGTACATCTACTTTTGCAGAGCCTTTGAGCAGCCACACAGGACTAGGCCTGATACAGAATATTATGCCCAGCAGTTCAGTATCTTTCCATTTTTCACTTTATTCAGTATAAGGAAGTTCTGTGAAGTCAAACAAGCCCTCTCCAAAGTTCCACTTAATTCAGCTTTACAGCAGAGAGGCACTCAGTGAGCTGCTTAGAAGTGCAGCACTGGAACCTCCACATCTACTGGATGAGGCACTTAGTGCCATGGTCTAGTTGACTGGATAGGGCTGGATGATAGGTTGGGCTGGATGATAGGTTGGACTGGATGATCTTGCAGATCTCTTCAAACCTGGTTGATTCTATGAGTCAGCTAAAGGAGCAACCTGTTTGTGCAATGCAAAGGGTCACTGCACCTCAGGAAAAGCTGAACCTGAATTGCATGTCTGAATCTTTGGCCTGTTCTGTTCCTTGCATGCATACTTAATATTATATATACTTTTCCCTGGCTTCCAAGATGACATCCTGGCCTTTCATGCCAAGTAGAGACAAGGAAAGGAGATGAGGGCCAGCACTGCTGTATCAGACTTACTTTCTAGGATCAGTTCAGTCCCTCTCTGCAATTCTGGCTGCTGAAATAAAATTGCACAATAAGAAGTGAGTCTACAACATTGCCACTGCACAGCACCCGAACTCGTGTTCTCACTCAAGGATGCTGCTCAGTCCTTCTCCAGCAGATCTTTTGACACGGAATCATTTGTTCAACTTCCAAAGGACAGCAGAATAAGCTAGTGTGGCGCCAGAACACAGATCAGATCCCAGGAGGACAAAGCTCCTTGATTTAAATGCTGGGAATGCTTGTCACCAAAACTTCTAGCATGCAGCAAGAGAGCTTAAACAAATCAAGGGATGAGCATTTTCTGAGTAGTGGTGTCTTATAATTCCTTTGGTTTATCACATCAACTCTGTATAAACTAAAGAGAATGTATAAATTTGGCCTCTCAAACATTTTAGTGTTTAACTTCAATTCGATTAAACACTTATGTATGTGTACAAAGTGAAAAATGAGGTTACAAGAGGTTAATGCTTTAATGCTTTTAATAACTCTTAACCACATGGCTGTATTCTGTCAAACAGAACGTGGATTTGTTCTAGCAGAAGTATACACTAGATAGACGCATATGAGGCTCTCCAGAACAGCAAAGCTGCTACAGAACCAAAACCATTTCTAGGCCATCTTTGAAAAATCATAACTAGTATTTCTGTGATGGAATAAATCCATAGCATTTCTGAGTATAGCTGAGGAGACTGTTGTTCACAGGAGGAAGATCATAAATCTAAACAGACTGAAAGTACAGAAAAAGTACTTGAAAAGACAGGTAACAGACAGAGGACAGGACCTTGAGCACAACACAGTATCTGTACACCTGAGACAAATTCAGGCATCAGTACTAAGGATGTTAACCCAATGTGCAGCAGATAGCACCTGTAACTTATCCAGAAACTAGAAATCATGGATAATAATACACAGAAGAACTGACTGGTAGAAAATGGCAACATCCGTGACAGACTCCACCGCTTTTTGATTGCTTGCTTTTAAAATGAAGTGATGATGTTAACAGTCATCAGCTACTGTCACAAACTCACTGGTATTGCCCTCAACAAAATCCGTAGCAGAGACTCACAGAGCAGGCAGGAGGCCAAGTGAATCCACTTCTTGCACTTCCTAGCCTATATTTCCAAGTGGATTACTGTTGCATAAAACAGAGCCATACTGTGACAAAAGTTATTACCAAGAAAGTCCATTTTATTGTTCATCTTAATTATCCTGCTTTGATAAATCTCAACGAGTTACCCATTGCACTGCAGCATTCACATTTATGAGTCTAATATTCTTTTTACTATTAAAACAAATGTCCTTAAGATGGAATCCAGGCTGGAGAAAACCAGGAAACATTATCATTGATAAATGGATATATTTAGCTCTTTAAGTCTCTCAGCAGCAAGACTCCACTGCTGATAAAATGCTGACCAAGGGATTCCACAATAATTAATTTTTTAATGCTTAATACTGTGTCAAGATATTTTGCTTTATGGAAATCAGGTCTAGGACTTGGCTTCTCTGTGCTGTACCTACAAAGAAGTACAGTCATTTAAGTCTCAATGTTTAAAATTACACTTACAAGTGTTCTCTAAGAACTATCCATTCTGAGGTCACTGCAGGAGCTTGTAATCAAGCTCTACTTGGTACCTCTGCTGTCCTTTACCTAATACTGATGCACTGCAGCGTTTTCTTGACAAGCTTTGGTCTCCAAGGGGAAATGCATAGATTTGGCACAGGGTATTACAAGGTGAGGATGTAAGGAAACCCCCAGATTTTGTTAGTGCTGAATGGATGGGCTTATCAGTACCTATTCTGCCTTAAGGTGGTGGGACTGCCCTGCATGCCAAGCTTAAGAGAATGCACAGAAGAAATAGGAACATAATCTCAAAACAGACTATAAAATGCTCCTGCTTCTTCTGTGCCTTCTCTTATGTTTGGTATACAGAGCAGTAGAAGTATTGCAGTGAATCTTAAGATCTTTAGGCTGGCTGGAGCCCCATCCAACAGAGGCCACACAAAAAGACAGTCCCTGACCTACTATACTCACATTCTTAGATTTCTAGTGAACCACATGAAGTTCTCTCTCTCCTGCAGGCAAAACAGGCAAACACTGGCCATAAAACAAGCACGTTTCTTAGATTCTAGGTTAATTACATTTTATGTGAATGACAACTTAAACCAAACCAAGTCATCTTTGCCAGACAATCCCATTCCTCTTCTCTTCTTTGCAACCCTCCTCATAACCGATGCCTATGTACAGCTTAGTCCTGCTCCCACCCAAAGTTCCTTTCCCCGTCCTCAAGTTTTGCATCCAAACTGTTGGTGAATGGACTGAATATCACAAGGGACAATCTCCTACTCCTGTAGTTTCTGAACCTGAGAGTATCTTGGAACATGTGATCCAACCATCAAAACCACCTCCTGCAACACCTACACATCTCATTCAAAATAAGTCTTCTTTTGAGAGTTAGGAGTGCAGGATAACACCAACGAGTCACAAGGCTTTGCCATTTAGAAACATAGAATCAGTCAGCGTTGGAAGGGACCACAAAGATCAGCCAGTTCCAACTCCCCTGCCATGGGCAGGGACACTCTACCCTAGATCAGGCTGCCCACAGACTCATCCAGCCTGGCCTTAAACACTCCCAGGGACAGGGCCTCAACCACCTCCCTGGATAACCCATTCCAGGCTCTCACCACTCTCATGCTCAACAACTTCTTCCTCATGTCCAGTCTGAACCTACCCACCTCCAGCTTCGCTCTCTCCCCCAGTCCTGTCACTCCCTGATATCCTGAAAAGTCCCTCCCCAGCTTTTTTGTAGCCCCCTTCAGATACTGAAAGGCCACAATAAGGTCACCTCGGAGCCTCCTCTTCTCCAGACTGAACAGCCCCAACTCTTTCTTTCTGTCCTCACAGGAGAGGTGCTCCAGCCCTCTGATCATCCCAGTGGCCTTTCTCTGGACACATCCACACCTTTCTTGTAATGAGGGCTCCAGAATTGGACACAGTACTCCAGGTGGGGTCTCACCAGAGCGGAGCAGAGGGGGAGAATCACCTCCCTCGACCTGCTGGCAACACAGTTCTCCCTCAGAACTTGGGTTCATCCATGCCATGCAGAAAATCCTAACAAATCCTTTGGCATTAATTTGTCTGCCAGCATATTTTATGCATCTAAGATGTTTTTTCCCCCTCTAAAACTGAAATAGGTAAAGATTAAGTCAGATCATTTTAAAAGATAAGCTGCATTTCAAAGTAGAGAAGACTAGATTTAGATTGGATGTTAGGAACAAGTTCTTTACCATGAGGGTGGTGGAACACTGCAACAGGTTGCCCAGGGAGGTGGTTGAGACCCCATCCCTGAAGATACTCAAGGTGAGGCTTGACAGGGCTTTCTGGGCAACCTGATCTAGTTGAGGATGTCCCTGCTTACTGCAGAGGGGGTTGGACTGGATGACTTTTGGAGGTCCCTTCCAACCCAGAGTATTCTATGGCGTTTTAATATTGTTCAAAACATTTTACTAACAGGAGAGGCTCAATCCTGTAATGAACTAATCTGTATTTCAACCTTTAACTCACATATAACAACAATTACTGTAATCAGCAATTAGTTTTCCAAAGGCTCCTGATTGTTTAGTATTTGACTCTTGCTTTCATCGTTTGATGATTTATAGTAATGAGCTGGAACATCAGTATTTTTTACTGAAATAGCCAAAATAGTTGTCCAGGCATCATTGCCTCCATGTGACAGACCTCAGATGTTTTTATGCAAAGTTAGCCAAAAGCAATAGGCAATGCCATGGCTTCTGTTTCATTTTGACTGAAAAACAACAACAAAGTGACCGTAATGGCTTACAGTCAGAGTCTCAGTAGCTTTTGAAGGACTGTTACTTTGCTGAGATTCTGCCCTTTGCTTAAGTTTTGTTTGACAAATGCTTTATAAATGAGCAGAAGAGGTGGTTTATGTTTCATTAATGAGGCTGATAGTGGTTAATTACTGAAGTTACATAAACAATCCAATACCAGATCAAGCTAAACGGGTCAGTTATGGAGAGAAGATCCAGCTGGAGTAGATATGATTTCCTTTTAACTATTCAGATACCAAACCAGTTACAGAGATGATACCAAACAAGTTACTGGATTTTGTCGTCCAAACAAATAAAGAATTCTTAGCTTGAAAACTTCATTCTCAAAAGGTATCAGTCTAGGGAAGCTCTTTCTTGATCTGCACTGTTAGCATTCATCAAATTCTCAGACCTAACAGCACAAATGCAGCCAGGTAGATTTAGGTAGATCAGATTGCACAAAAGCTCACAGTTTACACTGATGATGGAAATGAGGCTGCAAAAGCAGCACAAGGCAAGGTCAGGCAGGTGTCATCAGATCTGATTATTTTTTATGGAAAACATGTGTCCCACTCATTCTCTACTTCCCTGGCAGATTTTGGCTTGTAACAAGAACTTGTTCAGATAATATTTTCAGGCTGTATCTATCAGTAACATTTTGTTTACTCTCCCCTAGTAAAGCTTGCTTGAATTCTGATTGTTTCCTCTGCCCATCAAAATGGCAGTAGGCATGGTACTGATCAGAGGCTTTATCAGTTTTCTGCAAGTTGACACTAGGTAAGTAAAATCAACACAAGACAGAGTTGGAAGAGATCTCAGGAACCCTTCCTCCTCCTTTACAGATTAGATTAACTCAGAGAGAACAATTCTTAAGTTTCAGCAAGTCCCCCACACTGATCTTCAAAACATGCAGTGATGAAGATTATACAGACAACTTATTCCAGTGCTATTTTTACTACCATAATTGCTTTCTCTAGTACCTAATTTAAATCTTCCTTACTATTAAACCAGCTGCTTGTTTCCTGACTCTTTACAAGCATGGAAAGAAGTTTATTTTCCACTTCTTTTGCAGTTCTTTACATGACTCAAGTGAGCTTTCAGATCTCCTGTTTTTATTATCACTCTAAGCTTTGAACAGGAGAAGTGATCTGTTAAAATAATCTATGTATTTAAGATGGATCAGTCACCTGGTCTGAATCACTGCATGACTATGCAAAAGTTTCATTTCCACAGAAAAAAGATAATATGTGGGTTGGAGTGCATGCCCATGGGCTAATACTTAACGTGGCACTGCAGCGAATTTCTGCTACATCTATGTCCTAGGTTTAGGTGTATATGTGTGTGTGTTTGCTCTGAATCCACGGGGGTTTATAATACTGAAGAGGAAGGTGATTAGACACCTTCCAAACACCTGTGCTTCAGACTTAAATTTCCTGAAGTCAATAGGCTTTAAATAACCACATCCCATAGGTACATTTGAACACCTTGTCATAAAAGGTACCTGAAAAGGTACTAAAAAAACACTCTGTAATATTTAAAAGCTAAAGACAGTATTTCACAAAGCTCTGTTTGTCTTTCCAGCTTTCATGGGAAAGGCTGAAAAGCTAAGATGAAAAAGCCAGTGTTATATGTGAGATACTGCTGTGAACAATACCTTAGCTCTAACAATACTAAGTTCTTCATTTCTACCACTGAAGTTTTGATGACATCCTAGCAACTGCTATAGAAGACTACTTTTACCGAAAAATAAAATGCTGATCATAATTAAACTTACAAGATCATTATCTTTGTCTCTACTGCATAATCTATGCATTGCAGCCCTCTTTCACCTTTATCAATGCAGAGCATTTCAGAGTTCAAAACTCCCCAGAAGATGCTCAAATTGTATCTGAGTCAATCTTTGTTTTTCAAAGCCAGACTCCACTGTTAGTGCCATGGTCTGCTTGGTTGGATGGGGCTGGGTGATAGGTTGGACTGGATGAGCTTGGAGGTCTCTTCCAACCTGGCTGATTCTATGAGTCTGTGTTCCACCTCCAGAGACCAATAGATTCCAAAATAGTGTCAGACTACATGGAAATAAGTAGCCTATGGAATACAACTGTGACTCTCATTTTAGGAGTAACATCAGGTTGCTGCATATTGTGGCACAGACCAATGACAAGGGGCAAGTGTGATGCCATGATGTCTAACAAAAAATGCCCTACCCGAAAGATCACATCTTGTACCTAGGAAATGCTGAAAGCCTCAAACTGTAACAATGAATTTAGTAGAAATTATTAGCAATGGGAATAGCTGTGGTTTTAAGAATGAAATTTGGCAAACTCATCAGCATAGAAAGGTGCAAAGAATCACTGTGTGTTATGGGGGCACATGTCATAATTAGAAAAGGGAGATAAATCTAAGTGTTTTGTGTTTGGAGATACTGACCTAATCAAGGGTTTCCAAGTTCAACTGCCAACCATATCCTAGGCTCTATCGAAGACCAGCATGTCAAGGGAGGTGGAGCCCCCAGCACAAAAAGGACATCAAAATTTTGGAGAGGGTCCAGAGGAGGCCACCAAAGATCACCAGAGGGCTGGGGCACCTCTCATATGGGGGCAGGCTGAGGGAGTTGGGACTGCTCAACCTGGAGAAGGCTCTAGGGAAACCTTAGAGCAGCTTTCCAGTACCCGAAGGGGGCTACAGAAGAGCTGGGGAGGGACTTTTGACAAGGGTTTGTAGTGACAGGACAAGGGCCAACGGTTTGAAACTGGAGCAGGAGATATTTAATTTGGACATTAGGAAGAAGTTCTTTACTATGAGGGTGGTGAGACACTGGAACAGGTTGCCTAGAGAGGCTGTGGATGCCTCATCCCCGAAGTCTTTAAGACTAGGTTGGATGAGGCCTTGAGCAACTTGGTGTAGTAGGAGGTGTCCTCGCCTACAGCAGGGGGGTTGCAACTAGGTGATCTTTAAGGTTCTGTCCAACCCAACCCATTCCATGACGAATTTTGGTATCATGTAATTATCTCCACATAATGCTACTGCACAATTTTCCCTGCTCTGGAAATGAATATTTTCCATTAACAACCAAACATGTCAATGTTAAACAAGCAAAAAGAGAATTTTAAATTCTACCAAGAAAGCAGAATATTTAGTAATTGGACAGGGAGAACTCTGGGAAACAGTGACGTGAGGGTCCCCATGGCCTCTGTCCCTGATGACCCAGTTATTATTTGATTTATGTGGACTTGCAGCTGCCCTTGCTTCGACCCCAGAAAAGGCTGTGTGGGAAGTTTGTGTCTCAGAGTCATAGCATTGCTCTGCAGAGTGTCTGGAGCCTTGTGTATGCACAGAAACTGATAAATAGGGAAAAGACCCAGTTTGCTCCAGCTGGACTCCGAGCTAGGATCAGTGCTGCAGCCCAGCGGACTCAGCTCTGGAAGCAAGAAACCCTCTGGAACTCCTGTAAGTATTTCCTTTACTTTTGTGAATGCTCTGGAATTACAAATTGTTTTTCTAGCCATAAATCAATTTGCCACGTGAAAATATTGCAGTCACTGCACTTTATTATTCCTTTTTCTTTTAAGTGACTGACTAAATGATGAAAAATAGAAAATATACACTTTCAATTTTGCAGTCCTGCTGGCAAGCATTTTTTTAGTCAGTACTTCATTTGACATAGAGAGTGAAGAAAAATGCCTTTTAAATTCAATTATTTGTTTTTTTCTCCCCAAAGAACCTGGAAAAGTTTCATACAACCCCTAACCTCTTATTTTTCAATGTATAAAAATTATAGCTTTGAAACAATTATTTATGGGGTAATGATTTCAAAGGAAGGCTTCAAGATAATTGTAACACAATTCATTAATGAAATAAGGCAATTCCTGTTATGGTTGTTATGTGACAAGGTAGGAATACCTTTAATGAGAAGTGGGATTTCTTCAAACAGCAGCTTTGGGGAACTTCTTGGCACAGTGAAACTGGGAGGAACAGATAAAACCATAGTATTGCACATAAGCTGCATATAGGATCAATCAAGTGATCCTACAACTTTCCCTGCAAAAACATTATTTAATTATAGCAATCAGTGATTGCTGAATTGCTTGAGTGAAACTAAGCAGCGCACATAGTTGCCACCAACTGTGCTAAGTTAAATTACTTGCACTTTTTGGTTTGTTTCACAAATGACAAAGCTCAGCTATACATTCCAGAAGCTAAATGAGCACAGCCATTAGCACTGAGATTGAAACGTGCTGTCTAGTCCCGCTGCACGATCATGAGTGTGCTACAAGGTGTCTTAAGTAAATGCTGAAGATTTGCAGTTAGAGTTCCTAAAATGCCCTGTAAACAAGAAATTTCCCGATGACTCAATTGTCAAAATATTTACAATAGCAGTTCAAGTACTGTCAATGCTTACCTCTTAAAGAGCTCCCTGGAGCCTCTTCTTCAAGAAGTATGTTTTGCATCTTAATAAAATTGATAATATACATGGATAGTATGTGAGTATATGATATTTTATAGCAATAAAAATGGCAAAAAACTTCTTTCACTTTAAGTAGACAGTATGTACTCTAGTCTGAACAGGTACATTCTGTTAAGTGACTGCTTTGTGTACTTTTATCAATTAACATTTTGGGGGTTTTTTGCTTCCATTTCTGATAAACTGAAGTCTTTCAGTCAGGACTAACAACCAGCTACTGCTGAATTTCTGTATTATTTGGATAAGCAAACAACTGAATCAACATACATTCCAGTTTATATCGACTGCTGTTAGTTCAGGAAACAGCATACAGTTTTATTTTGAGTACACTGAAAAGAGAAAAATGGGCACAAAACATTTTGGGTTGGGAATAGCATGACTGTAACTGTCCCAAACACCCAGAGCTCTCACTCCAATCATTTCAACTCTGACCAAGTTATTATGCTTTGACAATTCCCACTGGACGTGTATGCTGCATTCTGTCATGGACTCCACAGTTTCACAGGGTGTAGCTATGTTTTGTGTGCATGCAGAATTTACTTGCCCTGATGGCAAGGTGTTAATGAATGTATGTGTGTGCTGAAGAAGTGTACGTTCACATCTTGGTTCACTGCTGTGAAGTGTGAGAGATTAGGTATGGCTTTTGAGATAATATCATATAATGCATCAGGAAATTTCAGTGACTCCTAAAGTTTGCTGCTGACTGACTACATAGTTGTAACACATAGCTATGACAGTCAATCTGGTCCTAGTTCTCTCTTTACATATTTTATTCTTTATATTTTAAAAGGCTCAGTACTGTTTTACAGCAGAAGAAGCTTGTTAATGCTAAATTCTCAAGTGTCAGAAAATCAAAGTTAACATTCATGCACAGGCATGACCATTAAGTTCCATTTGAAGACAGTACAGCATTCCTCAACGATTGGATTTACTATTAATACTTCTATAACCTTCTCTTAATTAAAGAGTTTTAGTTTACAAAGTCTCATTCTAAGCTGAGAATCCTGTAGTTGCAATTGATAACTTTCATTAACCATAAAAAAAGAGTAAGAATGACTAAATCCTCAAATCTGCTCTCATACAACACCTGAGCTGAGGAAACTGCCTAAGACTGCTTCCAAGATTTGGAATGTTTAATCAACATTACATTTGGTAATACGTGCTTCATACTCCCAATATAGTAGTTTTATGAGATTGGATCAGAGTAATTTTATTTTAGCTTTTGTGAATTACTTCTATTTAAAGAAATGACTGGAATTCAGAAACACATTTCTTCAGCAAACACACATTTGGGGAGAAAAACGCAGACTTTGCCCAGGCCGAATTGATCTAACTGATAAGGACCTCATGATTCAGTGAGTCATTTCTCTCTCAAACAAATATTTACTAGCAGAGATAACAAAAAAAAAAAAATCAGCATTCCAGCCTCACTGCATCTTTTCACCTTCTGTTGACAACACAAAGAGAAAGTGTTCACTTCCGAGATAGCCCAGTCTGGGGGGAAGGGAAGTGTGTCTCTCCAGACATGACTTCAGTTCAGATTCCCTAAATTAGATATTAATTTTCTCAGCTGTAGCTAGGTCTAGGTAATGCACAAAACCCAACAAGTGAATCTTTCAAGAAAGATCTTTAAAACAAAGTCCTTACTTAATGGGCATCAGACACAACATACTTTTAACCAGCAACCCTCTTGTGCATTCCACAGATGAAGAGAGACAGGGTACAGAGGGCCAAGAAAAGTATTTTCTACTTACTGCTCTCATTAAACTACCACTCGATTGCTAAGCAACACCAGAGATTGTCTCTACACATCTCAAGCCCAGCTCAAGGCAGTGTTCATGTAGTCACTGGGTTTTTATATAAAACTTTCCAGAATTTTTAGAATACATTTTCAAAGCCTCCCTATAAAGTCAAATTACTGAAAAATAAGAAAAGCTTTGAACTCAACGCACAACAACTAACCTGCACCGTTCACATCATTGTGAATTCTTAGTGTACTTTGTTAGGGGGAACATCAAGGCATTCACCCAGGAGCCTAGGCTCCTTTAGTAATCACAGGACAGCAAAAAGCTCTCTAGAGGGCAATGCATTCTATATGAGATTGACTTCTTTGGTCTTCACAGGAAACTCTGCACTCTTAAACGAGTACAGGCTCTTAAATTTGGAGCCTAATGTAAATTTGGCAGTGCTTCAGTGAGGCAGAACTGACGTACTGCGTAAGTGTTTAGATGGGGGCAAGAGATATCCTATGCTGACCTTTGCAAGCTACTTTCCTATATTACTTGCTTCAAATTTGCATAAAACGTCAATGAAGCATATTCAGTGAAAGCTCATCTTTGTGTAGAAACAGAGCATCCACCACTTCCACATTAGGGGAAATGTCCTAACTCCTTGTGAAAGCAACGGCTTTTTTTCTATACAGTGAAGCTCCTTTTCATCTCTTCCTAAACCTGAGAATTTACCAATGATTACTTCGATTGCCCCACACTTGTGTAAAATTTGGAGCAGGCTAACCCTAAATATAACTTGGAAGTTTAGGAATAGATTCTATCTCGAATTGGTAGTATTAGAACAATCAAACATATTGCAGCCTTACTGAAATGAAAGCATGATGCCATTTTGCACATACCTTTGCACATACCTTTGCACGTACCTTCGATTTTATCATCTGCAAACTGCCATATTCTGGAGATTTCTGCTTTTGGCTCTGTAGTTAAACCAATCCAGTGATACTTTCTCATGTGATGTTTCTCTTTTTCATTTCTCTAGGTTGCCTTCTTAAAAGTTGGTCTCACAGCAAAGGGAACACAACAGTGCAACTGGGAGCAGAACATGGCTAACACGTTTATCACTGTCCCTGATGGGTATTGCCTTCCTGAGCCTATACAGTACTATGGTGAGCAAAGCAAAATCTCATCTTGTGAGAAAGCAGTCTAGTAGAATGGACAGCTGTGAGAATTCCCATCCTTTTCTTCAGTTTAGTTTATCTTCATAAGCACCCATGCAACACTGCCTAAAGTGTGACCAGACTATTGTTAATACATCTAAGATTCTACTTCAAAATGGATCAGGTAGCCTATTTAGAAAGAATACATCAGAAAATGTGTTTCTCTAGTATTTATGATTTTTTATTTTACAAAACACTGTAAAACTTTCAAGTAGCTGATGTTGAGATACTCTTCAGGTTTTTACTTAATTGTAATTTATTTCTGTACGTAGATGTTTTACCAGAGCACATCAACTATCAGCTGCAAGACACCGACTTTCAGACTGCACCTTACTGCCAATACTCTGCAGTTCAGATCCCTCCTCCAGTACTACAGTCACAACCTCCTCATTCCCAGTATAGCACATATGGGCTGGACTCTCAGTACAACGACGGGCAGCCTATCAGCAGCAGCTGTGAACTGAGCAAACCCCCTTTCCTGGCTCCCCACATTGACGATGGTGGATACCAAGGATTAAAACGGCCACGATTAAGCCACTCTTCTTTGAGACTGAGGGGGCAGGAGGAGCTGTGCGTTGTGTGTGGTGACAAAGCCTCAGGCTATCACTACAATGCACTGACCTGTGAAGGCTGCAAAGGTAGGAGCAGAAGCTGAGCTGCATTTCAACCAGGACCGTGGCTCCACAGTGCTCAACTTGATGTCTGAATATCTATGATTTAAGCAAACAGATTTAATCACTTTTAAGCTGACTTTTCTACAGAGGATTTTCATTTATCAAAGAAACCCTTATCCAGACTCACATTTTATATAACATATTTTGAAGATATGCTTTGAAGTTGTCTATTTAATAGAAGCATTTCATGTATCTGTTTTGCAATGCTTATTCACAGGAACAGTGTCTATTTCAGCAGGTGCTGATTTTCCCATGACATTTTTTTCTAGATTTATTTCAGCATGACTAATTTTACTTATTAATAAAATTAAATGAACCCAAGTAATAACTAATTGCTACTTACATTTTAACATATGCAATATGGAAGCTGTCTTGATTAGGCAAGGAAAATAGTGCTCAATATTAGGAAGAAAAAGATGTAATTGTTGTGAAAAACAGTATTTTAAATGAAGGTAATGTTTACATTGTTTAAAAAAAAAAACAAACACACAACAACTACCACAAAGTTCAAGACATTTTAATTCTTTAAACCATGACAAGATAAACCTCCTGTGCTAGTTTGAGGCAAACTGGAATATTTTAATGAGAGAAATTAGATTGTAGGCTGTGAAAAGGAAACAATGGGGAAGTCTACTGCACTCATAGGTTTGCTGACATATAAAAATAAGAACACAAACATAGATAAGACAGTGTGTGTGTCTCTGTCTGAGTGTGTGTTTCTACTTGGATCTGTGTAATTAATCCTTCTGCTTCTAACCCCCCTTGCTGATCCTCTAAACTCACCTTGCACATAAAGCAGACTCTGGGATAAGGCAGAGGAGTGGAAAGAAGGTGGAAGGGTGGTTGGGAGCCCCTCTTGGGGACTCTCATTTCTGGGAGAGGTGTTGTGTTTCTGTATTACCTCTAACTTGTGTATTTCTCTATATAGCTGTATATATTTGTTATATTGCAAATATCTGCTTGTATATTGTGCTAAGCTGGGAATACAAAGCTTCATTCCTTAACTTCCAGATGGCTGAGTCTAGTCTGGGTGATTTTGTAAGAGTGGAGGGGGGCAGGTAACTCCCAAATCATCACATCACCCTAAATTCCTTCTCTGTAGGCTTCTTTCGACGTAGTATAACCAAAAATGCAGTGTATCGGTGCAAGAACGGTGGCCACTGTGAGATGGACATGTACATGCGCAGGAAGTGTCAGGAATGTCGCCTGAAGAAGTGCAAAGCAGTGGGAATGCTCGCAGAATGTAAGTGCTCCTTCCATGCTGGCTACTTTACCTTTTCCAAAGCCAGTCTCTTCTTGCTAAGCTCAGTGGTATTGGTCTAAACTTCAGTTAGGAATATTTCACTGTGCATTTGCTTTGCATGCATTGTATTTGCATTAACATTAGCTTTGCTGTTTCATTACATCTGTTTTCATTTCACCCCATGGGACTCCCCCCTTTTTCCCAGTCCTCCTTCCCGACTGGGAAGGGATCATTGGGTATCAGAACAAACGCTATAGTTTAGCCCCAGATAAGTCTGTAGCACTTGCAGCTGCTTCATCTGCAAAGTCCACCAATGCTTGGGAACTATCTTCTGAAGTTAAGAGGACCTCTATTCAAAGGCATTACAAGAGAGAAAAAGAAACTACTGAAAAGAGACAGCAAAATATCCTAACTTTGACAGGACAGCAGTAAGCATATCAGATGTGCTTTGGGTTTGAAAAAAAAATGACTGATTGATTGATTGATTGACTGCACAACATTGTTATGAGAATAGGCTGAGGCAGCTGAGGTTGTTCAGCCTAAAGAGAAGACTCCAGGAGGCTCTTAGCGCTGCCTGCTAATACCTGAAGGGATCCTATAGGAAGGCTGAAGAGGGACTTTTCAAAAGGGGGAACCTATCAATAAGACAAGGGGGAATGGTCTTAAGATGAGGGAGAGTAGGTCATCAAGTTCTTCAGTAGGAAGGTGGTGAGACTTTGAAAAAGGCTGCCCAGGGAGGTTGTGGATGCCTTCTTTCTGGGAGCCTTCAAGGTCAGGCTGGGTAAGGCCTTCAGCAGACAGATCTGAGAGATGTCCCTGCCCATGGTGAGGAGGTTGGAGTAGATGATGTCTAAGGTCCCTTCCAACCTGAGCCATTCTGTCATTCTATGATTCATGAAAAATTCTCAGAGTTGTGTGTCACAGAGCCACAAGCAGAACAATGTAAGAAGCCTGCAAACACTCAGGTCTTTGGTGGATACCAAAACTAACTTCCCTAATAAATAACACATTGCCATATTCTCCAGTAAGCGTAGTTCCTCATCCGTTATGGCTCCTGTGATGCAAGATGTGTGTTATATAAAACAATAAAGTGTTTATTTCCAATTGTATATATTTGGAATTGTATTGATACACACTGCCTTGCTTTGCAGGTTTGCTAACTGAAGTTCAGTGCAAGTCAAAGCGACTGAGGAAGAATTTCAAACAGAAGAGCAGTTTTCTTTGCAACATAAAACTGGAAGATGAGGGACTGAACAGTAAGCATGTATCATCTACAACAAGATCTGCAAAAGTGGGATATTTTTTCTATTTAAAATATTTCTTCTTTGATTTTTTTTTCTTTCTGCCCCAAGTCATTGTCACTTGATTGGTTTATTTTTCTAACAGATCTTAGAGAAGATGGAACTCACTCCAGGGGAGCATCAGCTTCTTGACCACATTGTGGCAGCACACCAAAAATACACAATTCCCCTTGAGGAAGCAAAGAAGTTTGTATGTGTACATTACAATTAGCCTGCACTGATAAGTTAATATTATCCTAAGCACTGTACTTTGGTTATATCAGATGTCTAAATGCTCTTTCATGCAGCTACAAGAAACTGCAAGCCCTGAGGAAAGCTTTCTCCGTCTCTCTGAGACAGCAGTTGTCCATGTACAAGTGCTAGTGGATTTCACAAAAAGACTTCCAGGTAAGTTTTTTTTCCTTTGGGAAGAAAGAATCAATAAAATTTCTTTGCTCTTTGAATTCAAGGTGCAAAAGAGTTTAAAGATTAAAACAGTCTTTAAAAAATCACACAAATAATATCCACAGTCACTAAGCAATTGAACAAATATAAAGTATTAGGATGTGATATAAATATTAGGAAGGAATTTTTGGTGAAGTCTTGCCTAGACCCAAAATTTTTAGTTGTATCTTCCTGGAAATCTTGTAACAATAGACACTGGCAACTTCACTTTTGTTTGGTCTAACCTCCAAACCAGCAAGAAAGATCCCAACAGCCTTTGGTATGTTTGTCTTTTAATTATGGTTTCTCCTTTCCAGGAAAAGCATTTGTTAAAAATCATTTTATCAATTAATGTTAGGGGGCCTAAAGGCAGCCACAGCCTTCCTTGGCTCTTGACGTGTATCTTTCCCTGCAGGATTTGAAAGTTTAGCTAGCGAAGATCAGATTGCACTGTTGAAAGGGTCAACAGTTGAGGCAATGTTTTTGCGCTCTGCCCAAATATACAACCAAAGAATTCGTGAATGCCAGCCATCAACAAGTGAAAGTAAGTTTTTTGATGAGTACGAGGCTCTTTTGGAACAAATTCCATGCACTTTAATTCACTTAGCCTCAAATAATTGCTTATTGAAGCACAGCGTTACTTAGAATAATACTGGTGGTGCCTGTGTGCCTTCTATGGGTCAAACACTATACAAAAAAAAATAACATGCCTACCCCCAAAATTAATTTGATCTCGGCTTTCTTTCCATTACTTCCAAAAAAGCAACATTTTTCAGTGTTTGCACAAACTGTGAGGCAGAAGGACACTATTAGCTGTATTAATGGCATATGTTAAGACAAATAATAATGGCACCAATGAAAGAGGTGGTAAGTGCCAAAAAGAACAATTTTTTGAGTGCATGAACCTGGGGGGAAAAAAAATATCACACATTTTTAGGTATCTATGTGCAAAGCAGGTGCAGGCAAACATTTATTAAGTCACACTGCGCTCAGCTGGGAACTGTCGTTTGTTTTGTTTCAGGTCATGTAAGATTTTCTGATCATGGGACGTGTTGCCATGTTCAAAACCTTGACAAAAACATTTATGACATGGAAATGTCTCACAGTGAAGAGAGTCCAACTTCCACTACTACCACAGGTAATGGAGGTCTCAGAATCAAAATACTTGGGTAAGCTTTTGTTTTGCTGGCTTTTGAGCAGGCTTTACAAGGCAGTGATCAGTCCCCCATTCCTGGAGGGGTTTCAATGCCGTGTAAAGGTGATGGAGGGACATGGTTTAGTGATGACCTGTCAGTGCTGAGTTAACGGCTGGGCTCAATCATAAAGATCTAACCAAAATGATCTGATGACTCTATGAATTAACACGCTTTTGTTTCATTTTTAAGGTATAACCGAGGAGTTTATTACCGCACTGTTTTACTTCTACAGAAGCATGGGGGAACTCAAAGTGACAGAGACCGAATATGCCCTCCTCGTAGCAACGACTGTGTTTTTTTCAGGTAAAATGTGAGCTGACTTGCACTTACCGCACTTGCCCTGGGTACTGTCCGTCTCCTCCCACCGCGCTCTCAGCTACGGCAGCGCCCGCCGGTCCCTTCCGCGGCCCTTCGGGCTCCCGTTTGCTCTGGTTTTCGGCGTTCCCGCTCGCCCACCCCGCTAACCCCCGTCTCTCTCGCCGCGCTCCCACAGATCGCCCGCTCCTGAGGAATAAGCAGCACGTAGAGGAGTTGCAAGAGCCGCTCCTGGGCATCCTGTACAAGTACTCCAAGATCCACCATCCCGAAGACCCCCAGCATTTCGCCCGCCTCATCGGGCGCCTGACGGAGCTGCGCACCCTCAACCACAGCCACGCGGAGGTGCTGGTGACGTGGAGGACGAAGGCTCCGCGGCTGACCCCGCTGCTTTTCGGGACCTGGGACCTGCACTGACGGCGCCGCCGCACAGCCGCGTTCCCGCCGACCGCTGCGCGGGCCCGGCGCGCGCCGCCTGCCCTGTCGATTCCGTCGCGCGCTTTCGCCTCCCGCCTTTTTGTCTTCCCTCAGCAGCCGGCGAGTGCCGGGCGTGAGCCTGCCTCTCATGCAGTGCTGGCTGTGAGACCCTTTTCTCCGAGACCATGGAGAAAGAAAAACCGTTTAAACTGTTCGTGCCGCCGCGCTTGAGCGGTGGGCAGGTGTCTGCAGTCAAACCCCAGACGAACACTCGGGCAACGGCGCCGCGTCAGGTAAACGGTGCAGCCGCCTGTCTGGCGTGGTCTTGCTCTGGAAGCTGTGAGGGGGGAGTGGTGAGAGAGCCACGGGGCCGTTCCCCATGGACACGACGGGGAGCGATCCTCCCGGGTAGCCCGCGAAGTCCTGACCGTCAGTCCTGAGCAGCACACAGACTGTGCGTGAAAGTGCGTGCGCCGGGCTCGTTGTGTTGCAGGCGGCTAAGATTGGAGCTGGGGGGAGCATCTGAACTCCTGTTTTCATAGACTTTCTCCCCCCGGCCCCCATCAAACCCGCAGAGAATAGTCTCCTCGAGCTCTTGCTATGTGTTTTAACGGCACACCACCGTTGATAAAGGTGCTTGACATGGATAATTCAGTAAATGGGAAGTACACTGCTGGGATCCACGTAGTGGCTTTGATTTATTGATCCCACCGGGTCAAATGCGCAGTGAAATTGTTCCGCTCTACGCTCTGAGTGGTGTGAATGCAACAAGATAGGTTTTCACGTTGAGGCTCCTTATGAAATTATGTTTAAAGTGCGATATTCTGATGTTCTGATGGGAAATGAGTTACAACTATTTACAACATACATCTCTGTGACTTTAAAAACATCTTGTGACATTTTTACGCTAAAATGTAATCGGATACCTTTCAGAAACTGCTCTTGGGAATAAGGCAAAAAATAAATACCAGGTTTTTGACTTGAAAAAATAATTTGCTTAGTGAGTTTTTTTACCATGAAACTCTGCACAGGTATGCAATCGTTCATCAGTTCTTGCCATCAGTTGACATAGGGCTCGTTGATAGGTTGGACTGGATGATCTTGGAGGTCTCTTCCAACCTGGTTGATTCTATTCTATTCTATTCTATTCTATTCCATCAAAAGCTCCCACTTTGATCACAGTATTGTCTAGAAAGCAAACTACAAAACCCCAATAGTTAAAAAAGATCTCTGTGAAATATGAAGCAAAAGAGTTCCAAAGCCATTACCAATACCTTGGGCTTTGAAAATTATAGGTAGTTAATTTATTCATTGAAAATCCTGTTTTCATCCCCCACCCATTTTTTATAATCCTTTAAAAGTCTACCCACAAGAACCTAATCTTTAAATTTGTGCAGGGTTTTACCAAGTGCCCAGATGATGATTTTAATTTGCCATTTGTAATAATGACTACACCGAACCATGGTGAAATCACTGATTCAGGTAAGGCTAAAATAAGCATTTTTCTTGCATGTTCCTTAAACTTTTTCATATCCTTGTCATTTTATGACTGGTTTAACAGTTTCTTAGCTGTAACTGTTAAATACAGCTCACGTTGTTTTTTTAGAAATACATTAATCAAAAGCTCTTCATATTTCAGATGCAATTTCACAGCAAGTAAAACTTGGCTCTGAGGTAGATGAAGAGGTCAGCTAAGTATAAACTATTGATCTAATTTCTTATGTCCTCTTTTCTTCCCAAAGAGGTGCTTAATGCAATATTCAGTAGGGACATCGGGGTAAAGGAAGTGGTCAAAGGGGAGTAACAATTTTCTGTCTACTGTTTAAAGCTGAATTACTTTGTCATTCACTGAATGTGACCTGACATAAATGGTTAAACATGAAGTGGATGCACAAGGATTTTAAACGTTGTTTCCTGATTTTATATAAGCTTATGTCACCATTTGTGGAAAGAAATTTACAGTTGTGGTATTTCTAAGAGATAAATATGTATCTAAGTCTAATATTATTAAATAGCTTTTGAGATGAAATTGTGGAACCTGTTTTAACAGAATATAGAAACAATGAATGAATTGTATTCAAAACTCTACAAAGAGGCTGAGAAGATCAGGCGGTGGAAACTAACTGTAGAATCAGAACTAAAGCAGAAAGAAAGAAAACTACAAGAAAATAGGAAGATTATCGAAGCACAGCGTAAAGCCATTCAAGAATTGCAGGCCAGTATTTTACAATACATACTGAATATGCAAAGAGACAGTTCTTCCTGATTTAGTATGAGACTATTATTCAGGCAATTAAATACTAAGGAATGTTGCAGAGGTTGGAGAAATTTTTACTATGATGACTTCGAAGAGGCCGCTTAGTTAGATATTAGTGAGCTGTGACTGCTATTACTGAAGGAAAAAGTAACATTTTAGGTTTTAAGTATGTTTGTAACATTGCATCTTTGTATTATTTACACATACATCATACTGTGGTTATGCAGAAAGGCATTCAGGACAGTAAGATTTCATGCTCCTGGTATGTAAAGCATGTGCATGCATATTTATGTTCAGCATATACAGGAAGCAGTGCACTGAGCTTTCTCCTTCTCTCTTATCGTTGATGGGCAGCTTTGTGAGAGAAGTACATATCTTAAACAGTTAATTGATTTTTTGTTGTTGTTGTTTGTTTGCCCTGGCTTTGGTAACCTCAGTCATCTTTCATTGTTTGACTTTTGACTTGAGAAAGTGATTATTCTGAGAAGAGGAGTAAACACCTACAGTGTGTGGTAGTATCTATGAATTACATACCTGTGTTTCAGTTGCTGGTAAAGTACTGTTGATTATTATGTCTTTCATGCAAACTGCAAGAAGAGATGGCTGAGTATGTAATATCAGATAAAATGTATTTCTGTGTCTTCTGATGCAGAAAATTACCTTTTCATGTGAGATTTGATAAATGAGTAATATAATTTTCAATAACAATGTGTTTTTATGTCTGTTCCCTATGAAATTAGTTTGAAAATGAAAAACTAAGTTTGAAACTGGAAGATGAGATAAGTGAAAATAAAGATCTCTTAAAAGAGTAAGTAATATGGTAAAATAATTTTTTGTGAAAATCATTAGTTTTTGTTAAGTTCTGAAGGTGGTCATGATATTTACATAGTTACTACTTAGGTATGCAAAGTACCATGCATTCCTGTGACATTTTATTATGTTTTTTTCCCCTCTAGAAACAGTGCCTCCAGGCATCTGTGTGATCTGCTCAAGGAAACCTGTACACAATTCACAGAGAAGTCCACCAAATGTAAATGCTTTTTACATTTTACTTTGTGAAAGTAAATGTATTTAGAGCTTTCTCTAAATTCATGAAAAAGAAAAAAAATGCCTTTCTGTTCACAGGATACAGGATGTTAGGGTTTGGAAGGGACCCAAATTGGTCATCGAGTCCAATCCCCCTGCCAGAGCAGGACCATCCAATCTAGCTCAGGGCACACAGAAACACATCCAGACAGGACTTGAAAGGCTCCAGAGAAGGAGACTCCACAGCCTCTCTGGGAAGCCTGTTCCAGTGCTCTGGGACCCTTACAGTAAAGAAGTTCCCCCTTGTGTTGAGCTGGAACCCCTGTGCTGCAGCTTCCTTCCATTGCTCCTTGTCCTATCCCAGGGAGCAGTGAGCAGAACCTGTCCCTCTCCTCCTGACCCCCAGCCCTCAGATAGTTATAAACATTTATTAAATCCCCGCTCAGTCCAGATTAAAACACCCCAGGTCACTCAGCCTCTCCTCATCAGACAGTGTTCCAGTCCCCTCATCATCCTCCTAGCCCTCCCTTGGACTCTCTCCAGCAGCCCCCTGATTGTCTTAAAGTCTACTCAAGATGGGGTCTCACTGGGGCAGTGCAGAGGCAGAGGAGAACCTGCCTTGATCTGCTGAACACTTCTTAATACACCTCAGGATCCCATTGGCTCAAATTGGTTCCAGATCTCTGGTTGAGATGTGCTGTATGTGGCTCTGCATCAGAACAGAAGTAGAAATCTAGCCATAGATGTAAACCAGATATGTTTTGTAATAGTGACTTTAGCAAGCCTTTGGATTTAGCATGATTGTTTGCTAAAAGATTACAAGCCCAGGAGCCATTTAGGTATGGGAAGGACATTGAAAAACTGAGCTTGCTTGATGTTTCAGTGAGGCGTACGTTTTCTCCAGATTATATAACCTTTGGCACTCTGTTTCTTTATTTTTTTTGAAAAAAGCCCATAATTCCTCTGTGCTAAGTAAAATGGCTTGGACAGCTTACATTGTTTGTCAAAAGGAAAACTTTATGGTATATTCTTACTTGACAGATGAACATGAAAGAGAAGAAACAAGGCAACTCTACACAGAACTTCATAACAATGTTGAGGTAAGTGATGTTCCTTGTGAAAAGCCTCAGAGTTACATATGTTACATACTTGTATAAACAACAACCTCTGATAAAGTGATTGGTACTGTCATGTGATGCAGGAAATGTCTTCTGTCCCTTTTCAAGAATCATTTTTGTGTTGTGTAGAGAATGTGCATTGGATAAAATGCAACGGTGTTTGGGATGTAGATCCATGTGGTATGTGTAATCTGCTTAGTGTTTATGACTACGGTAACTGTTTTCCATTTGTACCCTATTTCACCTATTTGATGATGATCCCAAATGACTGCAGTTGGAAGCACCCTCTGGAGAACTTCTGGAGAACTTCCCCTGCTAAAAGCAGGGTCAGGTGTAGCAGGTTACATAGGGCTGTGTTCAGTCAGGTTTTGGGTATGCTAGGGTTATTTTACTGGATAATTGCATTTAATGCAGAGTGAAAGAAAAGCGCAGCAACTCATCTCTTGTGTTAGGGATCTGCAAACATGGACCAGTTAAAATATTTCATCCTTGAAATTGTTTGGATTTTGAGTACAGAAATTCTTAAACTTCCAACTTTGAATATTCTAACATTGTTTATTCAAAATAATGTGCTCTGAATTCTCCTACAAATAGGAATGAGCTTGTAATACTGTTTGTTTATAAAGCATAACTATGGCTCTTCATTACTGGAAGTACTTAGTATTGTATGAACCTAATACTGAATTTTACTTTTAGAGAATGATAATGGCATTTGAAGAGCTTCGTGTGCAGGCAGAGAATTCCAGATCAGAGATGTCTTTCAAGTGTGAGAATTCTGGTTTTTGGGTTTGTGCTGCAGGCTTAACAATTTTATACTTCATAGATAACATTGAATGCATCTTCAAGCCAAAAAGATGAGACGTGTTGGAATGGTGAACAGTTCATGTTGCGACAGCTTGGACACTCACGCTGCCTGCTTTAAATACCAGGGCCCTTATGTTGTTTATCCACAGGGTCAGATCTGGGACCTTATTTTTCAAATAGTCACTCAAAATCTTAATTTTTTTCTGTGAGGTACAGTTTAGGGATCACTACTTATTTTTGTAATTGGTTTATTTAATGTTAATACAGTAGTGTATAGTTAGAGAAAAATAAATATGCTGCATGTACATTTGTTACTTAATATTGGACTAGTTCTGTAGAAAGCTGATGCAAACATTATTTTTGTTAAACATGACCTCAGCAGTTACTCTTTAGGAAATAAACTGTAATGCTCTACAATTATAAGCAATCTTAAACTGGAAATTGTATTTAACTTGGAGTGTATTTTAGCTAATATGTTAATGATGGATATTACTGTATCTCAAAAGTAAAAGAAGAAGCAGAGAAGGTGGAGAAGTTTGAAAAAGAATGCAAAATGGAAATCAGTATGAGAGAGAAGCAGGTAAACAGGATTTTGCAATTTCCTTAATATTTTGAAAGTGCTTGGTTGTTTGGAAAATTCTTGGATTTTGGAGGGATGGAAATTAATACTGACCCTTGTTTGGTGGTGTGCTTTCTGTGTTATTTGGAATAAAATCTGCATTAGACTGCTGTGTCATAATAAGAAACATCTTAGTGACAGGATTGGAAAGTACCACTGAATACACTTTTTTCTTTATACATACACTTACCTTTATAAAGTAGTTTGTGCAGAAGCATACAATTAGCAGAGCACTCATCACTCCTAGTGAATAAAAGTATATCATATCTGGGAAGAAATTTTATAATCTGCATCAGGCACAGGCTGGTAGAAAGTTAAAGAATCTCAGATTTGTTGTAGCGGTGATGAGAATACCCATAATGGAAGAATAATTAAGTTGGAGAAGTCAATTATCAGAAGAGTTTTTAGTTTGTAAAACAGGGCTGTCAGAGACTGTGTCTTGTCTGTATACGGCAAGGTCAACAGCTGGAGGATTTGCTGAGGGTGAATGTGGCAATGTAAAGGAGCAAGGAATATCTCCTGGGCATCCATAGAAAGGAGCAAAAAAACATCTGGACCTGCATTTGATTCAGATTCTGCTAACTTTACTGGTGTTTCTTTCATCTCTTGGAATTAATTTTGATCCTGAACTGAAGAGTTTCTTCATCTGTAGTCATGTGACATGACTAATATTTGTCTAAAACCAATCACCTCATTTAACTTAAATGACAGCAGTTTCTATGCTAATCATGCATGGTACACAAATGTAAGTCTATCGTTTCTTTCTAGACTTCATTGTAATATGATTTTACTTTTGTTAGATTTCAGTTCTTACCATACAGAGTGATGAAAAAGATAATATAATAAGAGACACCAAGACTCAGCTGCAGGAATCAAAAAATAAGATTGCTGATTTAGAAGAAGAAAAAAGTAAGAGTTCTCTGTGTTATGGTAAAATGTAATGCAATTATCTGTAGAAATGTAGAGAACAAGATCATTATAATTTTAACCTGTTACTAATCAGCAGAATTTTGAGGCCTTGCAGGCGGTATTTTTGTTTGGAAGAGAAGTTGCTGGTGTGGGATCAAAATTGGTAGCATAATCTGCCTATATGTGAAATCTAGGCCCTTACTTCATAACAAAACTTTCTCTTCAGGTTCAGGCTACACCCTGCTTTTGTTTTTGTTTGATGGCTTCATTGTGAGGGATCTTTCTTTTCAATAAACTCTAGTGTGAACGTGCTGTATTGTTGTAAAGGTGTCATTCCTTTTCTGTAACAGAAGTAAATTTTGTCAGGACCCTACCCTGTTCTGACTGTTCAGTTTCTGTTGGACTTGTATAGTACATATGGCATGATAAAAGAGTGTTCCCTGGTTACTGGATTGATCTGTTTCACATGAAGTGAACAAAGGGTCTTCAGTGTCTTCATATTTTCCAGCTGTCCAAAAATAGTATCCTTGTTCCATGTTCAGCAAGACATATTTTGCCGTCTTTGCCAAATAACACCCCAAAACAAATCTTACTTGCAAACAGGCAAATGGTTGGTGGTGTTTGGAAGCAAAACTGTTTTTGAAGGACTTTTTTTTAAGGGAGAGTCAAGCAGAGAGAGCTCTTGAAGACTGCGGTAGGAAAAGACATTGCTTGACTTTTGCAAAATCACAATCGGGGACATTATGTAGCTTGGTTAAGTTGAAGGAATGTATTTCTTTGTAAAATGAAAATGCAAGCATTCTTTAGCAAATACTCTATTTTTCTTAGATGTAAGCATATATATTTTTTCTTAGGACATGAAGGAGAAATGTTAAAGGAATCCCAGATCAGTCAAGAACTCTTGAGGCAAGAACTGGAAGAGGCCAAAGTTTCATTGCAAAAAAAAGAGGTAGAGCTGGCTTATAACTTCAAAGTATAAATAGATTAGATGAGTAGTACCATACATAATTATGGATACTTTATGAAATAATCGTAGCTGTTCATTGCAAAACATGCTTAGAAATCATATACTTTTTGAAGGTTACTCAAAAGAGCTTAGAAACTGAATTGCAGAATGCAGTGCAAGCATTAATGCAGGTCACCGGAGAAAAAGAAGCACAGATGGAAGAATGTGAAAAAACTAAGGCTTTGCATGCATCAGTGATAAAGGAGTTTGAGGCTTCCATTTCCAATTTGAAAATCTTGCTGCAGGAAGAGCAAAATAGGTACATTTAACAGTTTAAATTCAAAGAATGATCTTACAGGTAAAACACTATTATCACTGAGCTTCTGGGAATAAAACATAAATCTCATATGTGATCTGGTATTTTTATTATTAATAACTTTTTTAAAGAAGTCTCTCACCTGTCTGATTATTTCAGTTATTAGCACCTGAAGGTGTTTACGATGTTTGATCTTGTGTCTTTTGTAATTTTGCTTTAAAGAAATGCAGATTTATGTATGCATATGTTTGATTACTTCTATGTCTGCTGTTCCAAAACTGTAAAATTAAAATACATGATATATATATATTGGAGGCAGATATATCACCTGCCTGTTAAAAGACAAATGTTCTTAAAATGCTTGTGATTAGGACCTTGTTTTATTGTCCTTTAAGTTTCAAATGCAATTGTTTGTTCTACACAATAATTTTTTTAATTACCATTTTCTTAGATTGAAGAAATCTGAGGATGAGGGAAAGCTACTTACTGTGGAGCTCACAAATAAGTCTGCTGAACTGGGTAAAATTTGTAGAAAGAGAGAAAATGAGCCAAATGTTCCAAATGTTTTCTACTTTTTTCTGAAAATGGATTGTCCCTATTGGTCAAAGAAATGATTGTACAGCAGCCTGTAACTGTCAGGAGTGCTTACATTCATTTTCACTCTTCCGACTTCCTTTTCTCTGCTAGTCCTTGTAGCTGGCAACAGTTGTACAGTATTGCTGTGCAGACTTCAGTACTACGACCACGCATATGTGGGTTCTCCTGGAAGTTACTTTGGTTTCTCAGCAATCAGTTAGGACTAATAGCACTGCAGACCTGTTTGGGAAGTAGTGTTTAGCCTGCTAGGCAGTAGATTCCAGGAATCACTTCTTTATCTTGTAGCAGAGACAGAATACTTACATTAACCTTTCCTGCAGACCACTCTTCCCATGTTAGATGTAAAATCATGCTGACAGTGGGTAGCTTTAAATACTGCTTTGACATCCTGTGATGTCTAGGTAGGCACTAAGCCCAGAGAAAGAGGTCTATCTTTGGCACTGTTTTCTCAGTATCTCTAGTCCTGATACCTGATATCCTCTAGTACCTGCTAAATATGTAGAATATTTCTGATCAATTAATTTTACATTGCATGTGCTGTAGAGGAGATGACTAAACTAAAATGTGACAAAGAAATGCAACTCAAAGAGCTGTCAGAAACACTGGTAATTTTTTTTTTTTTAATTAACCTCATGGCATTTACTTTTCATACTAAGTTTATCTTGCTTTACAAGTTCTTAAATGCTATATATAAAGACAGTCTAACCTGTGTTAGTGTTGCTACTAAACTTTCTTACCTGGCTTTTAGATTATTTCATTGTTTTCTTTCAAGGACTTGGTACTTTCCACTGTTTCTCTTTGTTTTGTTCTGCTTTGTTTTGATTTTCCTTGTCAAGATTTCTTGAAACTAAAATGAGATAAAGTGAAGCCAGATTGACATTGTACCACCTATGTTTGTTCCTTATATACTGTTTATTGAATTTTCCAAACTGACTTTGACTAATAAACAGGAAAAAGTTGAAGAACTTCTTGTGAAGAAGGCAGATCTTGAGGCTACAATAGAAAATTTGGAGGAGAGAGGAAAAGAAATGAAAGATGTTCTTCAAATCAGAGAGGTCTGAATAAATGGTGATAGTAACATGTCTTTATAAATAGTTGTTACACGTTATCACTTTATGTAAGAATATGAGACATCACTGAATGTTCCACTGAATGCAGGCTTTTTCTTCTGCAGCAAGAAATCCGTGATTTGAAAGTACAACTGACTACTACAGCTGAAAAGGAACAAAATTACTTAAATCAGCTTGCAACACTAAATATGAACCTTGAAAAAGAGGCGTATGATAATTTTTATAGATACAGTATTAATTTTGATATACAATATTAATTTTCAATGTTATATAGCAGTTAATATACAAATAATTTTTTTAATAAATTTTGCATCTATGCACACAATGTAACATCTGCTGTATACATTCATTTATATATTACTTTTTCTCTATTTGTATGTATATAATTGTGCCATATCTCTGTGACTTGGTTAGATTGACGTGAGAACAAAGTTGATGAATTCTTTGTTAGCTCTGGATATTGAACTACAACATATTCAACAGCCATTATATTTATATAATAAAGTTAACTCTCCTTTTTTCTTCTGTGGCCCTTTTTCATAACTGTGCTGAAGCTTAAATTTGTAATGCAGACCTGGACTTTTTTCAGTGTGAAGAAACATTTTGTATTGCAGAAATTTAATTTAAAACAACTTTCAGAATACATGTTCTTACTTATTTTGTTCATTTGTTTTAAACTAGGCTAAAAAATGAAGAATTAACAGTCTATATCAATAAGCTTTTATTAGAAAATGAACAAATAGCACAAGAGAAAAGTGGTATGGCTACAGAACTCAAGAAGCTGCAAGAAAGTCATGAGGCAAGTTGTAAACATAGCTGTTTTTAAAGGGCAACGTTCAATTGAAAATAAAAATACAGCAAAATGTAACATGACCTGGTTCTGTAGAGTATCCAAACTATTTTATGTGTTTAAAACAAAAAGAAAATGCAGTTTAGCCTTGTGAATAAGGCAAATCTAGACACTGCTTATGAAGGCTCTAAAATGTCTAACATGTCACTTTGAATTGTATGCATTTGACTTACATGGGTCTTTATTTAGGATAATAGAATAAAAGAAGAAAATACAAAACAGTTAGTTGAAAATCTGGGAGAAGCAAATAGCCAGCTAAGGCAAGTAAACCCAAATATTTATATACAGTATTATTAAAGGAAGCAAATTAGATTCCTTCACAGTTAGTCTAAAGGTGTTAATTTGCTGCTTTCTGTGATTTTTAGGTTAAATAGCTAACCAGAAACAATTTAGTATTGGTGTTAGCTATGTAGAATTTTCTACAAATGAGCGATGATTGCTTCATGGTTTCTGATCGCTACAGTAAGATTTTTTGCCCTAGCTTCACATTGTATACAGAGAGGTATTATGTTCTGCATTACCATTTTAAGTGTGAAGGAAATGAGAGGTTAAAAGCTAGGGATTAAATGTGAAAATGTGAAACTGGTTAAATGTTCCTCTGTGAAGTAGTCTCTGAACCACCAACCCAATTAGAAGCCTTCCATGTTCCATAGAGGCATTGTATTACAGATTACAATACATTATGCTCAGGTAATGGGAAGAACTTTCCATACTTGCAGAAATTGTCTCTAGATCAGACATTAAGATACCAGTCACTTTACATCATTTTAGGAAGATTTTCATTAAACAGCTTGTGCAGTTCTCAGCAATGTTAGCAGCTTCTTAAGAAAATTAAGTATAGGTTTATTTAGCAGTAGTGAAAAGAAAGTTAGGTAAAAATTTACCAATGCTTGTTAATTTTGCATTTAGAAATGAACTGGAATCTTTGAAGGAGAAGATGGCAAAGAAAAGTGAAGAAACTAAAAGTAAACTAGATGAAAGAGAAGAAAATGTACGCCATTATGCGGTATATCAGGGAAATTTCTAATGTAACCTATGAGACAAAACCTAATGTAAAACCTTCTGGTTTTTCTGCAACCTAGGGATGTAATCTGAAACAGAGGCCTTCTTTCAGTGCTGCTACCAATGAGTCACCATATCTACACATGCTAAGCCCTCTTGTTTTAAAAGACAAGGGCCTTCACTGGGATGTTTACTCTTTAAATGGAGGCTTTAAAAGTCCAGATCTGTTAGATTTCAAGCAAACAGATAACCTTTTTTTTTTTTAATTAGTTCATTACCCACCTAGTGATAGATAGGACATGTGTTAGCTTAGATTAGCTTTCAATAGGTAAGAAGAGATTTGGTTTAAATGTGTTCAAATATTTTTACATTCTTCTGTCCTTTTGTTTTGTTGACATTGTAATGGACTTAAAACTTACTGTAAATGTCAAAGATTTACAATTATCATTCCAGGCTAAGAATATTGAAAATGAAATTTTAAGAAAGGAAAAGCAGTTGAAGATTCTAGAAAACAGGGTATGAAAATTCTTTTTTATTCATGGACTGTAGAGATCTTTACACAAGATTATTTTTTTAAATAGAAAAGTTAGTTTTTTTCTTTTTCTTTCTAAACACTATAACCAGTGAGGAACTGGTTCAGTGCTGTTAAAGTTGGTGATACTGCATCAGCAAAACTCTTGCAGTACTTCATGGTTGAAACTCTGATCATTGCAACACATTAACATGTGTCCCATTGAAATGAATCAGGCTTCTTCACATGTGTTTTTAAGAACATTAAGTCAATGACACAGTATTTTTTTAGCAGTTTATTAATGTTTGAAATATTTCTTTTAGTCCAGTAACTTAAAGAAACAGTTGGAAAATAAAACCAAATGCATCGAAGAGTTGCAACAGGAGGTATGTGGTAACTTACTTCAGCGTTTTTTTGTATGATGTATGTGCTTATTAAAGTACAATGTTGGGTTTACTTTATTCCAACAGAATAAGATGCTGAAAAAGAAAATTACTGCAGAGAGCAAGAAAGCAAGTATTTTTGAAGGGAAGGTAGGTTTGATTAAATTCATGTACAAGATGAGTGTAGAACACAAAGACTGAATCCAGTTTTAAGTCCCAGTGTAGCAAGGCGGGGGCAGTCTCTTCTCCTTGGTAACTGGAGGAAATGGTTTCAAGTTGCACCAAGTTGATGCTGGATGCTAGGAAATACTTCACAGAGAGGGTTATCAAACTTGCTTCAGGCCACAAGTTCAGCTCTTTTAGAATAAAGCTGAACTTTAAATAGGAAATAGTTCAACTATATGTCTGAAATGTAGCAGAGTGGTTCTGCTCATAAATAATAGGTTAACAAAGAAATCATTGGCATATTTATTCCTGAACAAATAATGTCTGTAATTCTGCATTCTCAAAAGGTGGATAAATTACAGCTAGAGATAGAAAATATGAACAAGCAACATAAGGAAACAGTTGACATTTATCTAAAAGACATTGAAACAAAAAATGAAAATGAACATAAACTTCTGGAAGAGGTGAGTGTTGTTAATATTTCCTGCAGCTTTATATTTTAATTTTTTTTTATCTATATTGGCTGATCTGTGTTGGTTTCATGAAGCTGCACTGGCCAGAGTTCTGCTTGCATAGCAGTCTTATCAATATAAGTGGAACTTCTTGTGTGTACATGTGAGCAAAGCTTTTGTACCTTGAATCCTTAAATAGTTGTATATATCCTTAAGAACCCAGTTAATAATGTTTTTGTCATGATATGGTTCACAGAAACTCAACTTTTGGTATAAACACAGTGAAGTAAATTAGGCTGTAACTTCTCCTATAATGTTTTCATACCCACACTTTTTTAATGGAAATATAAAAAAATGTTAGGGCACAGTGGTTGAAATGGCCTTGTGGTTTGAAATTACACTTTTCTGCCATGAAAGAATGGATCTACTCTTAATTTAGGTTTATTCGTCTATTTTAACAATATGTATAAAAGATGTAGGATTTCAAAAGCACCTTAAAAGCAAAGAAAGACTACAACAAATGAAATTATATATATTGCACCCCCAGGGTTAAAAAGAAGTGAAATTAAGATATTTTTAAAAGTACTGTTAATTGTTCATGAACTAAATGAAACTTGTTACTCAGGTAGAAAAGATGAGGTTGCTTGCTGATGAAGCAGCGATAGCACAAAGAGAAACTGATGTCCGATGTCAACACAAGATAACTGAAATGGTGGCACTTATGGAAAAACATAAGGTAAGAGATTTTGCTGTTCTCTGTTACTTGCAGTGTATGACACCATGTTAAGTAAAAACCTTTCAAAACCAGAGTATTGCAAATTAGAAAGTGAAACTTCATAATAAAGACCTAGGTCTAGGGAAATGAATACATGCTTGACATTTCATCACCTAGAAATAAGTGCTTGTTAAGATTGTGAAAACTTGCCTCCTGGCAGATAAATTTCATTTATCTAAATTTCTAGGATTTTTTTTTTATATCTATATATTTTCAGGCTTCCTTAGATACCATCCAAAACCAGTGTTCTTCAGGATCATTTTAGGCCTCTTTTTATGAAAGAGACTACTTTGTGACCTTCAGCAGTTAACTTACATTCCCTACTATTCTGTTTTGCAGTATATTTAGCCAAAACCATTAATAAAAATAATATAGCTAGTTCTTATGTGCTGGAATATGTACCATTGCCTAGAGGTGAAGCTGTCGGGGACCAGGCTGTGCTGCATGATCATGAAGAAGTAAGATAGATCAGTTAAAGAGTAAAGACACTGTGAATGTTATACAAGTGCCTGCAGAGGCAGGATGTTCTCACAAAACAACGTGTGAATGTTATACTGTGCCTGCAGAAGCAGAATACTTTCTCACAAAACAAGAGGATGTTTCCCAGAAAACAACAGCATACTTGTGGCAAAAACAGAAGCAGGTGTCTGATAACAGTAGCTACATGTAGAAAGAGTGACTATTGCTTCTACCAATTGTTACTCTGCTTAAGACGCGTGATTAAGATAAATTGACCAATCATTGTATACATGCTGGGTAGGTGGTCGTATGTACGGGACTCTGAATAGTACATAAGGTGCATAACTTCCCTATTAAAGTTGGATTTGGATTTGCATCATATTGATGTGTCATCCTGTCCCGCTCGCACGGAATGCACGCGACATGAAGCATTCTCTGTCAGTCCATTATGTAATCCTTCTTGTGCATTTTCTCTTTTAAGTTTCTACCAAAGCATCGTAATGCATTTCTTTGTAGTGATTCTGAATCCTTATCAAAACCCTGTTTGAAAAAATGAGTAGATGGATGTGTAATTGTAGCATTTAGTCAAATATTTTGAGTTTGTTGAGTTTTGTTTTGTTTTTAACACAGCATGAATATGATAAAACGGTTGAAGAAAAAGATGCAGAGTTAAAACTTTATAAAATAAAAGAGCAAGAACAGTTATCATCAAAAAGATCATTGGTAAGGCACGTTCATCAGCACTAAATAATTAAATATAAGGCTGCTGTTCTTAAAGTGTGATATAGATGTCATCCTAGACTGCTTTCTGTTTAACGTTTGGGAGCTAAGTGTCTTGAATGCAAATGAATAGTAAAGATCAACTCAGTAGTTTCTGCTTACTGTTATTTTCTTACAGTTTTTATTACGTGCATTAAAACCCCAAGGTGTTTCTAAAAAGAAATTGGAGTAGAAAAGTCTTCTTTTCCTGAGAATGTTACTTTCTGACCTCACTGTCTGAATACCAAATTTTGTCTGAAATAGTTAGATTCTACCCTCTACCTCCCTGTTCTTACAGGCTTTTAAAGTTCTGATCTTGAGCAGTTCTGGTCAAGTACCTGCTTCTTAATAGTACTTCATCTCTTTTTAGAACAAATCAAAACAAAAGCTCAAGTCTACAGTTGCATTACTGTTTTATTGCCCTTTGGGGTTATTTTTCTCTCTTGTCTGGGAAACTGAGGGTTGTTCTAACAACCAGCATCCCCTTGAGACTTTCATAAAAGTGTGGCTCTACTGCATCCACTTCAACTGCAGTATTTGACTGAAAATTTCCTTCATAGAGCCTTTATTCAGCTCTGTGATTTTTTTCAAGTAAAAGGCAATGTGACTCAAGTCTACATATGTTCTGTTTCTTTTAATTTGGCAACTGCTTCTTTGACCATCTATTATTCTAGAGGTTGGATCTTTCTAGAAATGAATTGTAGATACCTCTTGGCATGCTAACTTTATGCATAAGTTAGGTCTATTGAAGAAACGGAGTTTTGGTTTGTTTATAATGATTATTAATTCCTGTCTCATTTTACACTGCTTTTTTCCAGTTTAAGCACAGTTAACTCTGTCTGTTATCTAATTGTTTTTAGGAAATTGAGCTCTCATGTTTGAAAAGTGAACTGTTGGTGCTTAAGGAACAACTTAAAGCAGAAATTGAAGAGAAGGTTGGGGTTTTTTTTGTTTGTGATTTATTGTTTTTCTTTTAATTAAATGTAACAATATGGGTGACATATTTGGCCTGGTCTTAGGCACTGGAATAATGATATCTGTGAAGTGGTGAGTGGTGAAGTTTGGCTAAACCTGGGCCTTCTATTTGAGTAAATTTTGTAACAGAGTGTGATCGTGGACTGTGCTCTGTAATTACACCAAGATTTTCAACAACTGGACTCAAATAAAACACTCAATTTCCTATCACATAACTCTTTTTAGGAGAAGCTTGCAAAAGAACTTCCCCAAAATATGGTTCCTGAAAGTGAAAAAAAGCACAAGGTATTTTTAACTCAATAATGAATTCATTTTAGAACTTGGTAATATTTATGTGTGCAATCTAACTGAAGTTTCATGATAAACTAGATACATTCAACAAAAGACATTGAAAGACTTCTAATTTAAACTTTTTTTATCATTTTAGAAAATACAGACTTATTTTCCTGAGACTCCTAAACCTCATTTAGATCTGGACTCTGAATCTATTAGAGTAAAATACAAAAAGACTCCACATGATACTCCTATGAAATTCAATGTGATGGAAAAGAAAAAAATGTCTCCTTCAGTATCCGAAGAAAATCCCTTAGGGGGTTCTTTGTTAAAGGTTTGTAACTCATAAACTGTCTCATTTTGTTACTGTGTTTCTTACTTCTCTGTAGGTTTTTTTCTGTTCCTCTTCCACAGCTTCCTGTTCATTCTCCTTGTTCAGTTCATACTTTGGTTAGAAAGATAATTGTTCCGTAACACCTTTAGTGCCCTCCTGAACACTCAATCAGTAAACTGGGTTATGAGTTTGGGTTTGGATGCTGTAATTATCACTGTAAATACAACTTTAAATGCCATCTGTTTCTTTCCTAGACATATATTATAAAGACTCCTCCAACACATAAACTGCAAAGTGAAAGCACAAATCTGCATTCAGATCAGTGCATGAGGAAAAAGCAAAAAGTGCTCCTCCAGCTGGATACTCAGTCAGATAGCTCTGAACACAGTGACCTCTTGGTAAAAAAAAAAGACCCAGTTGTGTACTTAGCAGTTCTTTATGCACATTGCTGTATTAAGAATGTATAAATAGCATCTGGGGTTCTGTACCCAAGATAATATTTATGTGTACATTTTTATTTGATTGGGTCTTTCTGAAATTGTATGCAAGTGTGCATAATTTAGTAACTAGGTGACAGAGTACCACTGTACAAAAATATATATTAACTTTTATCATGATTTTTAACATTGTTTTTATTGAATTGCTGAGGTTTCACAGTAACTTTTTTTTTTTAATTCTTCATAGTCTAATATTTTTAGAAGGGAAGAAAATATATACTTTTAATGCAGTGTGATGTAGTAAGCTTCTAATTTTTAATTTCAGAGTATAGTCTCAGAGGAAGAAACATTTAAAAAATTGTACAAAGATTATTCTCAAGCTTCACAATTCCATGCCACAACACCAAAAAAGGTACCTTAGCTTTTCTTCATACCAAACCAGCTAAATAAATTGGTTATAGAGACTAGTGGATGGCTTTATTTTTCTTTTGCTTTTTAGAAAGCACCTACACCAAGTCTAAAAGGCTCTGTACTGAAACTTACAACCATGAGAAAAATGCGTGAGGCTGGCTGGACTGCAGTTTCTAAAATGGACAGGAAAAGAAAAATGAAAGAAGCTGAAAAGTTCTTTACTTAAAATTTAGAAATGAATAGTACTTTAGCATTGCTCAGTACAACCACACTATTGTTATTCTTGCGGAGTCAGGTTACATTGTTATAGTTTTCTGTGGTATTCAGTATGTTTAACACTACCTTCATTTCCTATATACACATGAACTTGATAGGTACACAACTACATCTACCCACAGAGCAGTTTCTGCATTTCATCTCCTGTGATGTAGAAAGTCAGGGGACCCATTAGCCCATTTAAAAATTTTGAAGCTACATAGAAAAGTCTGGCATTGGAAATAGTGATTTTAAATCAATTCAGGTTTGTTGAAATTTACTCTTTATTAATATGTAATTCACAAAAGGATATTGTTTAATGAAAGATACTGAGTATGTTAAAATGTATGCACTTTTAGCTGAAGTCACCTTGCCTTTTGGTTTACTGTAAGTGCTGTTAAGCTGTCTTTTAAGAGTTTTGTTTCAGTAGCCACTGTTTCAGTATGTTAAAGCAGTTTTGAAACTTTTAAAATGGACTTTTCAATGGAATTAGTTTGGTTTAAAACTATGTCCTCTCCATAAGGAATAAACTATGCACACATGTTTTAACATTGTTAAAACAATGCTGAGATGGCATTAAAATGTTTATCTGAAACATAAAGTTTGGGGGCAAATGTTGTTGCTTTGTGTATTAGAACACAGATACAAATCACCAGGCAGCCTTCCTAAGGAGTAACAGCTTCTGCCACCTAAGGGTAAGAATACTTTAGAGCAGTGTAGATTTCTGCATTAATCCTTGATTGTTCTTGCTTTCACAGCAACCACAAAAATGTCCTTCAGAGCCTAGACATAACACACAAAAAAAAATACAGAGACATCCTGAAACGTTACAAAAAATCAAAATCCTGGAATTTGCCAGCAAATTTTATGTGAATCTGTAAAAATTGGAAGCTGCATTTCAAGCTGTTACAGGCTTGCAAGACAGATTAGCTCTGAAAACTTAGCAGCCACTCTGTTTAAATGCAAAACCCAGCAAAAACACCTATTTCTATGGAATCTTACTGGGATCTGACATCATCAGTGGAACTCTGCAGCTGGATGAGGTTGGAAATAATTCCCCTGACAGAACAGAGATCTTTTAGAAATCTGCTTGGCTTTGTCTGGTTTTCATCAGCATAGCTTCTAATTCTCTGATATTTTTATTTTGATATCCACAGTGCTATATGGAGTGGAAACAAGGACTGAATTTCTCCAGCCCATTACAGAGATTCCTGGGTTACAAGCCCAAGATTTGAATGGTTACTAGATTTCGTTTACAGAGATGTCCCAGGTTGAGAATTACAGAGTTAAAAAATATTTTGGGGACTAGATTGTTATTCAATCCCATAATTCTGCTATCTCTTTCTAAACTCACAACAGGGTCAGTTCGTTCTCCTTTCCTCCTCCTCCTGCCCTGTGTCTGGCGGGAGCCACTTTATCAGGAAGAACATGTAAGCAGTAGGCCTGTTTTGGGGCCTCCAGAGGCTTGCTTAGGCCTCCTGGATGACAGAGGCATTGGTGGGGGGGAGGATTGGAGCACTGAGGAGTGTAGATTTAGTTTTTTTTGGGTTGGGGAAAATTCAAGGGGGTTTGCCAGGGATGCAGTAATTGCTTTGTAATGTCTATCTCTGTATCTCTCTCCAAATAGAATTCTGCATTTTTTCTCCAGTTTCATTTGAAAGCTTAATTTCTGTCAGCTGTCTTTAAAAACCNCTGGATGACAGAGGCATTGGTGGGGGGGAGGATTGGAGCACTGAGGAGTGTAGATTTAGTTTTTTTTGGGTTGGGGAAAATTCAAGGGGGTTTGCCAGGGATGCAGTAATTGCTTTGTAATGTCTATCTCTGTATCTCTCTCCAAATAGAATTCTGCATTTTTTCTCCAGTTTCATTTGAAAGCTTAATTTCTGTCAGCTGTCTTTAAAAACCACGACAAGAGATCATGTAAAACACTTATTGTAGAACATCAACATACTGTCTTTCATGTAATGAATGTACAAAGCAACTGATGTCAGTGAATGGATTGCTTTAGTTAAGAGAAAGGTTAAAGATAAATAATTAACAGTGTAACTGGCTGTTCCAGAACAGGGCTACAAAGCTGATGTCTATAAAAAACACATTAAGAATTTCTATCACTGAATTGTTTGCAGGTCAGCAGGGGGGCAACAAAAGAAATGAATCCATAAGCATCAGGCTTCTAACTGTGGGGTTTTGGTAATTAGGAAAGAAGCCTTGGATACTCACAGATTGCCACACTGGATTTTGTTGTCCTGCCACGTTTTTCTCCTGCTGCTTCCAGTAGGTAGTGGGAACTCACTCCCTTTGAGTGTTCAGAGAGGTCAGTAGTGAATGAACTCTTTGGTCACATCCAGAAGGACAATCAAGGAGAAGTTCTTCTACCAGCACAATAGTCTGTGTAAATTAGGGAAGAGATGTGTCTCTATACTGCTCTGACGCCACTTAGTGCATCACTGGCAGGTAGGGAGGCTAATGTGATGCCAGCAAAGAAGAGATTCTGTGTCCATACTGGTGTGGAACTAACCTGAGTATGAGGAGGAGTTGTCAAATGAGTCTCACCCAGGCTAATTTATTGTGCTTCTAGATAAGTTCATTTTCATTCTTAATACTTGGTCAGATATTTCTGCAATGCACTGCAGTGCATCCAGAGGCTGGGTAAAAGAGCTGTAGTGAATAAACACAGTGCAGAAATTGCAATAACTGCTCCCTTCTCTGGAGACTTTGAAACCCACCTGGATGAGCTTTTGTGTGACCTACTCTAGCTGATCCTGCCTGGCAGGGGGCTTGGACTGGATGATCTTTTGAGATCTCCAACCCCTAATGTTCCATGTTCTGTGTAATAACTCCAAATCTTCATGACATGAGCTCTGCATAGACGGACCTAAGAACAATGCATCTGTGCAGTTGCCTTAACAACCAAAATTGTAATCACCTCAAAGAATTAAATCAGGTTTGTGTGGCATGACCTATTTTATGTAACACTGTCTTGATGGACATTAATTCCATTCTTATCCATTAATTCTTTTATTGCTCAAATCCTGTATCAACTTTCTGTTATCTTACCTGATCTGTCAGGGATAGATGTCAGGTGGAGAGTTACCTGGGTCAACATCCTCTCTTTAAATATTGGCATAGTGCTAGCACTTTTCTTAATGTTTTGAAATTGCCTGAGTATTCTGAGACTTGCTGAAATCGTCAGCATTAGCTGGCTGATTGTGTTGATTTTCTAAATGTTCATTGCTTATAGTTTTTTTTTCAATACTTTTTATTGTGCATGTGCATGTTGCTTGTTCAGCCACTGCCTTTTCGAATGCGCAGGTACTTAGTGAAGACTTTGCACCAACAGCTTGTCTTCATCTAGACTTGTCTCTTGGCATGACTGTTGACCTCTGTCTCAAGACAAGTTTATTTCCTGGTCTCCAGCTTCCTGTGTGAGGATTTTACATTTTCTCACTTTTCTTATTGCTATAGTTTTTTATTGTTGCATTCACTTTCATCTTCATTATGGTAGAATTTCAAGCTTTAATTCTTTTTTCTTCACTACCGATGCTTACAGACAAGAGTTCCATAAATCTTACTAAATTCTTACTCCTTTTTTACCTTAATTTGAGTTCTGTACCCCATCCAGTTACCCTCATTTTTCTCAAATCAGAGAAATCAGCACTTTGAACCTGCAGAGAATATATTCTGTCATACTCTGATCTGTCCTCTGCCTGTGTTCTTGAACATTATGTAGGGGACACTTTAAACCTGGATGTCAGGGATCTTCCTGTCAGGACCAGTGTAATTCCAACTGCCTAAAGTGCCTGTAAATCTGTGAAATCTTAAGAGAAACATCAGTTCCTACCTCAGCTGTACATGCAAGGGTACCACATGTAATAACTCTTGTTCTTTTTTTACTCTTTATTTTGGGCAGATTTTGTCCTCAACAGGATTCAGTTTTATGAATTGTTTCCTTTTTCTCTCACAATCTCTGAAATACTCTTTAGGATTTTCTAAGAATGAACACTGTTATTTTCTGTGCTTAAGGTTTTAAACAGCAGCAGCATATACATGGAGTGTATATATGCTTATAGAGTGTGTGTATCTGTATGTGAGTGTGTGGATGTGTGTGCTCCTTAGCCTGTATGTTTAACTGCATTTAAAATATGTCAGAATAACATAGAGTTAAATAATGTATTGGAGTAGTGGCAAAATATCAGTGTTATGCTTCTGTTGCTAAGTGTAAATGGACAGATGTTACTGAGAGTACGATTAATACTCTGCTCATGTTCTTAAGCCAGAAAGAGTTATATTTAATTCCTGAGAAGTTATATGGAGGAAATTAACCCAGAATTAAAGACCCCATGGAAACAAAAAGCATTTGGCTAGTCTTAATAGAACAAGCACCCTTACCATGTTATCCATTAAAACCCTGAAGAATGAGTCCAGAACACAAAACTCTGTGCAGCAGTCCAAAACCACAGCAAAAAGAGACAATATTAGTCATTAATTAGCTAAACACCGATCAGGACTGACTGGATCACTTCTCCAGTAGCCCAAGGTGACCAAGTTTACCATCTGGTTACTGGAATGGGCTGCCCAGGGAGGTGGTGGAGTTGCCGTCCCTGGAGCTGTTCAAGGCAGGATTGGATGTGGCACTTGGTGCCATGGTCTAGCCTTGAGCTCTGTGGTAACAGGTTGGACTTGATGATCTGTGAGGTCTCTTCCAACCTTGGTGGTACTGTGAGACTGTGATCTTAAACTCAACTTTATCGTATTTCTTATGGCTATGTAAATCAGGAATATAGTTGCTCTGTGTAAGACAGAAATCAGAACAAAGTCCAATGGACTTTGGTGATTAACTGGTAGGGTAGGTGTTAACACAAGCACAGGAAGCAGCACAGGACAGTGTCTTAGGTGGCCCTTTCTGACTTTTCCTCCCCTTAGGTGTTCCACAAAGCCCTAAATGTGTTTTACCCTCATCTGTGGACATCTCCATTTCACTGGTGCTGGTGCACTGTTTTGCTTCTCATCGTGCTATAAGGAGGTGGTTTCTTAAAAGTTTTTTTTCCTTATCAATTAGTATTTCAGAGGGAATTGCTCAGTAGACTTCTGCTCAGTAGACTGGAGGCCAGATAATGTCTCAGGGTGTGAATAGGTAAGTCAGACTCTCTGTAACCCCACAAAGCAATTGCTTTAATTTGAGATTTGTTCCTTTGTGCCTAGTGCAGCATCTCTCAATTGTGCCTGCCTGGTAACAAGCAGATGGAGTGAACCAGACTTAGTATTAGATTTAGTTTTGGGGAAAATTCAAGGGGGTTTGCCAGGGATGCCGTAATGCTTTGTAATGTCTATCTCTGTATCTCTCTCCAAATAGAATCCTGCATTTTTTCTCCAATTTAATTTGAGAGCTTAATTTTGTGTCAATTATCTTTTAAAAACCACAACCTATGTAGCAATTAAATTAATAATAACTTTTTTTAAAGCAGTGGTTAGTTTAAAAGCCTGAGGAGAAAATGACTGTTAAAATAATTAGATTTCCAGCTCCAGTTTCCAGGTGAGGATATTATGGACACGTTTGTTCCTATCGCATTTGCTTTGTGGTTCAGTATGAATTTTCAATAGATGACTTTGTGATAAGAAAGCAGCAATCCAGATGCAATTATATAAACAGTAAGATATATAAGATCAGCCTGGAATTAGCCTGGAGGGTATAAAGCACAGACAGAGCTTGTGTTGGGTCACTGCCTCTCCCAGCTCAAGGCAGGATCAGGTTCCTGTAATAGGGAAGAATTCAGCTGACAAGAGGTTGGTCTTTCCAGGCTTGCAATATTGCTGCTACAGGGTAAACCAGACTGTGTAATGATTGGCTTTTGTGATGGGATACTGACAGCTGGGAGAGACTAGAGGGTGATGTCCATGTCGTTGTAGACACTGTCATTTCTAGTTTAGAGGCTGTAGAGTAGCCTCTGGAATTGTCTTAGAGCTAATCAAAGCTTCGTTCTTAGTAACCCCAGCAGGTCTGAGAAATGAGGTCAGCACAACGGACAGATAAAGTGGGGGATTCAATGCTTTGAACTCTTTGCTGCTGTTCTTTATTGTAATTTACTTGAATCTATTATTTAATTCTTGGCAGTGTTCCCATTTCATCATGCCTCTAAACCAAGGTGAGAGTGAAAAGTACAATGGTGTGGCTGATGTCACAGCTGATTTTTAAGGTTTTTTTCTTCCTCTCCTGAGCATTTTATAACATGCTTGCTTTAAAACTTTATTTTAAAGCAGTGAGATTCTTTTAGCATCTTTGGTTAATTTTGTGTTCTCTCACATAGGTCACAGCTTCAAGTCTTTTAGCTCCTGTTATTTTTCTCTGTCAGCATTTTATCACTCATTAGTGAAAAGTTCCATGTAATGTACTTCAGAGGGGCAAAGGTGATTTTATTAACAGGTTAATGGCCTGATAACCCTTATTTTCTGTTCACTGATGAGAACTGTTCCAGTTGAAGGTCTGAGATTGGAAAGAAAGTGTTAGCTGTAGGTAAAATATTTAAGATTACTTCTAGTCTGTGACTATTGTAACTGTTCTTGTTGTGTCCTGAGAAAAGAGTTGGAAGGTAAATCTAATTTCACTTAGGATTGCTTTGTTTGTTTGCTTTTCCCGTATCTAGCATGAGTCCCTTCCTTGTGATGTCTCTTCTCTTTGGCTTGGTTTTTGGTCAAACAGCAGCACTTTGTGTTCCTTCTGAGTATACAATCCATGTGGAGAAAAGGGAATGTGCCTACTGCCTGGCCATCAACACGACCATCTGCGCTGGATTTTGCATGACTCGGGTACAAGGTGTTACTCTGATTTCGGCAGGGTTTCTGTAATGGCCATCACTGCAAAGCAAATGCCTATTCCTACTAGAAACTTGGTAAATGAGCCAACTCTAATAGTGTTTGTCACAGAAAAAAAACACATTGTGGTTGTGTTTTCAAGCTAGCTTTTTGCAAAGATGTGGGTAAGAGATGACAAGCCTCTGGAACTATTGAGTCAGTAAGATCAGTGGCATGGCAGAAAACCAGCTGCTGCTATCAGAGCCTCTGTAGTAGGTTTGTGGGGTCAGGATGCGACAGGTGGGAAGCAGATTAGTCATCCTCACTGCATGATCAGAAGTACACTGCAAACACCAGAGCTAGTCTAAGTGTAGAGAGGTCTGCTTTCTGAATGTTTGAGACAAGATCACAGGAAGCCTTCTGACATTCATGTATGCTTCAGTGAAACAATGTCTTTTTTTCCTTGTAGGACAGCAATGGCAAGAAGCTGCTACTCAGAAGTGCTCTGTCCCAGAACGTGTGCACATACAAAGAGATGTTGTATCAAACAGCACTGATTCCAGGCTGTCCTCGTCACACCATCCCTTACTATTCCTACCCCGTAGCTGTGAGCTGCAAGTGTGGTAAATGTAACACTGATTATAGTGACTGTGTTAATGAGAAAGTTAGGACAAACTATTGCACAAAACCACAGAAGCTCTGTAACGTGTAAGCTTCCAACAGAATGTGGTGGAAATGTACATCTGTGCTCACAACTAAACAGAAATAAAAGTGTATTTCATAACAGGTTTGCAAATCAGTGTGCACAAAGTTTTATTCTAAAGATTAGTTACACCTCTAAATACAGTTACGAGCCTAACAAAGTACTTGTTAACACATATATTACTCAACTCTCTCTCCCAAATCCTACTAAGAAGTCACTTTGGAAGGGAGCAGAGTAATGGTATGAAATTCCAGGAGAGGAAAAGACTGAAAATGAATCAGAGACAGTTGATAGGTTGTGCATCTCTCCTTCCACCCAACATAGGGGTGACTCCTGCACCTTCGTAATATATGGCTGAATTTTTACTGCATTACTATTAAGTATCAGCACTATCGAGAGCTGAAGAGTCCAGATTTTTTTTCGGTGGTGCCCAGTAGCAGGACAAAGGGCAACGGGCACAAACTGGAACCCAGAAGGTTCGACCTAAGATCACGGAAAATCTCTTTGATGTGAGGGTGCTGGAGCCCTGGAGCCTGCTGCCCAGAGAGGTTGGGGAGCCTCCTTCTCTGGAGAGATTCCAATCCCCCCGGCCACTGTGATGCTGGGCAGGCTGCTGTGGGTGCCCTGCTTTAGCATGAGGGTTGGGCTGGATGGTGGAGAGGTTCCTTCCAACCCCCACCATTCAGGGAGTCTGCGGAAGTCCTGGAGCTCTGAGACAGGCTAAGGGCAAACACTCGCACGTATCCCGACAGGCAGCCCTCCCGCACCTGCGAGCTGCCCGGCACCGCTGCCGACGCGCCAGGGGTATCCCCTGCAGTCCTCCCGCGGGGCTCAAAGAGAGAGCGGAACGGCCTGAGGGCTGAAGCGCAGCCCATGCCCACCCCGCGCACCAAATCCCCGCCTCCCCGGTCCCGCCGCGGCCTTGGCCACTCCACGTATGGCGGTTCTGCAGCGGTCCTGCCGCGCCTGGGTACAACTCCCGCTGCCGCCCCAGCCTAGGCCGCCGCCCCTCCGCATCCAGCGCGCAGCCAATGCAAGAGGAGCGCCGCCTGCCGCCCCGCCCCAGTGGGCGGGCGCGCTGCACCGCGCGGGCCCTGAGGGCAGCTGTGGCGATGCGGGCGCCGGTGGTCTGCTTCCTTGTCTGGGGGCTTCTTTGCCTGGCCCTCGCCCGCCCGCTGCCCGACGCTGGGGACATCATATAGCCAAAGGTGACGAGGCACCGTGGACCTGGGTGTTGCCGCCGCCGCCTTCCTGCTCGCCTCCGCAGGTAGTGCCCGGAGCCGGTGCTCTGGGTTAGCTGGGCCCAGAAGGCAGGAGGTAAGGCGAAGGCAGCCCCGCCGCGCTGGGAGGGTCTCTGCGGGGCAGGGGGCAGCGGAGGGGGCGAAGCGGGAAGGCAGACAAGTTCTCGCTGGTAGTCGTTTATTTGAGGTTATTTTTATTAGAAAGCTGTTTGAAATTCAAGACAGGAAAGCTGATAAAACAGTACTTCGGAACCATTAAAGGGAGGTGAAAACTGGTTTCAGCAATGGGTTACGCTTTTTCTTTTTCTCTCAAAGCTGCCATAGAAGTAATTCTGTCACAGCATAACCCGATGTGCCAGCTCTGCCCAGAATTTATGCCATAGAAAGAAATAGGCTGCATTGGAAGTTGTTTGGAGAATCTAGTGGTTAGAGCACCAAGAGAGAGGAAGAAGTTTGAAAAGCTTTATTCGTGTGCGTTTTCGTTGAACGGCATCTGATGCTGTTACTGAGTAGCCCCCAAAGGCTCTGCAAAATGTAACACTTCGAAGGCTTAAGAAAACTCAAATTAATTTTCAGTGCATCTGAAATACATTTTGCTATAAAACTGCCACTTCCAGTGTGAAGAAGAGTGAAAATGAGCCTTCATCGTAGGGATATTGCAGGGCTCCTGTGCACTCGCCAAGGTATCAAAACTGGCTGAGGTTTTCCTTTAACAGATGAAGCTCCTGCTGAAGTCATTCGCTTTAAAAAGTGTGTGATGTGCTTTCAGAATTATCACACGGAGGGATTTGATCTTTTGTTGCTTTCCTCTGAAAGAGGTGCAAGGAACGGGGATCAAATGGGTACCTCTGCTGACTTACATGGCAGATATTAGGTATCTGGTGCACACAAGCATTGGGCTTGTTAATTAAATCCTGGCATGCAGGAGTCTGAACCTGGAGTCTGAACTAACTTAGAGGAAGTTTCTGTACTGGTTTAGATTTGTTGCTTTCAAAAAGCTTTCTTATTGAAGACACACAGTGTGGTTGTTTGGAAATTGTTTTGTACTGCTGCTAAAGACCAAAGGTTTTGCACTTTCAAGAGCTGAAAAGAAAGAGCAGCAGCACAACAAACTGTGGGCACTGTGTAATCGGTTTTGATAGCCATAACCCTGCATGTGACATCTGAGCATTTAATGAATGGAAATTTGAGTTGTTAACTAGCTAGGTTCAAAAAGCAACAGGCAGTAATTCTTGCAGCTTTGTCAGGGAGACAAGAGCTGTATTTTCTGTTCCTTAATAAATTAAAGGCTTCCAAGTACTAAGATGCAGAGAAAATGGCAAATGTATTCTGCAGGAAACCAGCAGAAGAGGCTACATCTCTGGATTCTGTTAAAGGCAATAATAGATGCCTAACATGCTGATTTCCCACATAATTACACCAATAACTTGGAGAGCTAAACCAGTAACTGGTATTATCCTGTTCCTGATATGCAGTGCAAGTAGCCCATATACCTAGGCAGCAGGAAAACTAGAGTATAAGCATGCTCAGAAAAACAAATGCACTGTTCAGAGGAAGAAAAAGCAAAACCCACAAATGCAAAACACTTCATCAGAAAGTAAGTTCAAGGCTGAATTTATAGGATTCTTTTTACCACTTTTTTTGTTTTCTTTTTCATAAGGCACTGAGGTGGTTTTGTACCTCTGGGGGAGCGAGGGGCTGGGGAAGCAACGGAAGTTTCCACAGGCTGCCTTTTTATTCAGTGCATCTCAAAAGCAGGAGTGGGCATCTTCCAACTTTAACAGTAAACAAAGAAGGAAACTCTGTTCAGGTCATTACATTCTGCTGCTACAAATTTGAGGAAATAAAAGCAATTATATAGAGAGGCTTTTAAAAACAAATAAAGCACTGTCATTAAGAAGGGAAGTGTAACAGAAGGAAAGAGCTTTGCTTGCAATAGATTTCTGTCTCTGTAGGGTAATGATCTTGGAACCCGAACCACTGACTCCTCTGCTGCGCTATTTTTACTGGTTTCCATGGAAAGATGTCTTGCTCTGAATGACACCATACAGCAGTGTCTTCTTTCTGTCAGTATTACGCGGGGAGAAAGCACCCCAGATGTACACTATCCTAGTACTGACTTAGAGTACAACTAGTTCTAAGGACAACCTCAGGTGTACCTGGGATCTAGGAACCTGCTTTGACTATGTCAATTGTCTGCTGTGAGGAACTATCCCTCATGGGTTTGCTGTCAGTGTCATTCTCCCAGTTAAGCCTTTCTTAGGACAGCAGAAGGTCAAGGCCTGGTGCTTGCAGAGTAAGGTCCCATGCCCTACTTCCATGTGGCATTAATTTGCTATGAAAGGAAGGATACAAACCTAACTCTCTTTGGCTTTCGATCTAATCTTTTCCTCTCAGCTGGGTACCTGAAGCTAGGCTCAGAAGCTGCTCAGCTGGCAGTGCCTGCTGCATGCCCAGCATTTAGGACGTAGCTGTCTCGGTGTCACAGTTTGTGGCTGAACGACTTGAAAAGAAAAATCCATGTGAAAAGACAGCAAGATGTGGCAAGTTGGATATGTGGAACAGCAACAGGAGGTCCAATCCCAAAGTACCAGAAAAACTATGGGAGTTTGAGTTTCTTTGGGAGATGGAGTATCTTGAGGGCTGTCTACTTCACAGCAATATGCATGCTAGAATGCCCACATTTTCTGACATCCCCTTTCTTTCCATTGTTTCTCAGTGGGATAAAGACCTCTTGACTTGTAAATGCCAAGTCCTGTTAGACACTGTGGACCATTTCAATGAGATATGTAATTTTGATGAACTTTTCCCCATCATATATGCAACAACTGCATCAAGAATCTGAACCAGTGAGAGAGACAGAGCTGCTATGTGGATATTGTTAGCAAAAAGCTGTTCTGGAATGGTGAATCAGCTCAAGTAAGCCAAATAGAAAGATATTCAGGAGCCTTTGATGTAATTTATTTTCCCCTTCTGGAGGACAATCTTCCTCCCTTCTAGGCTGCTTTGAAAGGAACATTCTCTTATGAATAAATACGATAAATAGAAAAGTAAAAATATAGAAGTGACCTCTGTAAACGCAAGCCCTGAGGTATTTCAAGCACACAGTGAATTTGTTTTTTAACCTGACATGCAATCTAAAGGTGGCAGTTAGAAAATTTACTTTGTGGCTCTGTAAAAAGGTCTCTTCTTTCTTTCCTGCCTTGCACCCGCAAGAAAGGGTGAGAGGTTGAGGTAAGAGTCCCATGGAAGCTGTGATAGTCACAGAAGCAGAAACAGATGATTTTAAAGTGCTGTGTTGTCTTTTCCCGACCATTTTCACTCTTCAATTGGCTTCCACAGGCCAGTTAGGTTCTGCAGAGGATCTGACAAAGCTGCTGCTGTTCTGGATATAGGCTCCACTCCTGTGCCAGCATTGTATAGCATAGGGTCTTGCATATTATAGGGACTTCTGAATGGAGGTTTCAGTGGCCCCTTTAACTCCTATATATCGATGGTGTGTCTCGGGCTAGCTTGGCAAGCTTAAGCACATTTCACACTGCAATCGCTCCCAAATGACTGCATTACCTTGCCAGCTTCCCACCTCATTCCCCCTCTTTCTTTAGCTTTCTCCCCCAGAGCTTTCTGCATGTGCATGAAGGGTCCAGTCCTAAAAAAAACCCCAGATCCAATCTCTGTGTGACAGTGAAGTCAATAGGTCTACTCACGTGCATTAAAGTTGGCTGGAGCAGGCCCTTGGGCATTAATTAACATTTTAAAACAAAGTCCAGTTTTATTAATTCTACTCTGTTTGGGCTTTGGAAAGAACAGTTACAAAATGGATTATGGATCTTAATTTTTACAATGGCATTTGTTCTTCTGGTAATTCTTGGCAAACAGGGGCTCAGTATAAAAGGGTTTCAGGCACTCTCTACCTGTGGGTGTGTGTTACACTCCTGCGTGTTCCACTCTTGGTGAGACTCCAGAAGAGTAAGCATGCAGCTGTGCACACACACCACACACTCAGCTAAACAAGGTACCTGCTCACATGCACATGTATTTGTAAGGAGAGCTATGCATGTGCCCACACAATGTAAACTCTTAATTGCACATATACAGACATTAAACATCAAATTAGTCTTACACGCACCTTTGCTTCTCTTCATTAAAAAGGACATTTTAAAACCCTTTCTTTTTCTTGTTCATGTCAGTTTTACTGCAACTAATACAGTTCACCTGCTCATCTAATGGGATATTCTCCTCTCAGTATGTTAAAACACGAATTAAATACATTACAATTATTAAAACTGGGTAGAAGAGCACTTCTTGGAAAGCTTAGTCTGGAACTCCTGGAACATAGTTGTGCAGTGAAAGTTTTAGATCATGTCTCTTGTGTTACGGATCACACAGCACAGAACCATGCTGAATATCATGCCAAAGATCTAGAAGAGAAGGGATGCAATTTAAGGACCCACTTACAAAACAGTGATAAAAGAGTCTGCATTTCAGAACAACCTGAAGGCTCTTATGGCAGAGGAGCAAGTGGCTGCTTCCATCAACAAACCCCAAGGTATAAGACAACCTACACAAAAGAGATTTCACTGACATCCAAAGCTAAGAGTTTATCTGCTCAGTCTCAGAGTTTAACTCCTCTTTGTTTTAAATATTAAGGCCAGCATAACAGCCACAAACATTAAGAGTATTAACATAAATTCCACTGGTATCTGTGACTCTAACTACTGCTATTATGCCCAGTACTGCACCAAAAGGTTCTGACTTTCAGAATGCCTCTACATGGAATATTACACTGGGGGCAACAAAAAAGCTGGGGAGGGACTTTTTAGGCTGTCAGGGAGTGACAGGACTGGGGGGAATGGAGCAAAGCTGGAGGTGGGGAGATTCTGACTGGAGGTGAGGAGGAAGTTCTCCAGCATGAGAGTGGTGAGAGCCTGGAATGGGTTGCCCAGGGAGGTGGTTGAGGCTCCATCCCTGGAGGTGTTTAAGGCTAGGCTGATCTAGGGTAGGGTGTCCCTGGACATGACAGGGAGGTTGGAACTGGCTGATCCTTGTGGTTCCTTTCAACCCTGACTGATTCTATGATTCTACATTGGAGTAAGAGCATTGTGGAAGTAGAGAAAGCTAAGCTCTGAATTATTACTCAAGATCAAGCCTATGCATTCAAAATAAAACTCTATTCATGTTATGGAGCCAGTTAACTGGAGGCAATGTTAGAATCTGAGGCTGTTGCCAGGGTCTCCAGAAATTTCATTATTGCCACAAGTTGGATCTCCAAGGCAGTTAGCAGCTATCTCCTGTGGCTTTGTGAAGGGATATGAGCCCTACTATCAGGCACTTCACTGTGTTCATGTCCTCTCCCTGTACACCTCCATATGGAAGGAGAGAGCTGACCAGTCACACCCCATGACCTGTCAGAAGTAAGCACAGGAAAATGTACAGATGTGTTTCTGCTGCTAAAGAGGTCATCATTTAATAACTTCTGCTGGGAAACCCTAGAAAAGATGTTTATATTTCTGCATCCTTGCTGAACAATGAGCTTACAGGAACTCTGTCCCACCCATGTTGCTGTGCTGGATTTCTGAGGACACCTTCATGTTCTATACACATCACAGGCTTCCTTAATCCAGAGTTTCTATTACATACATAAACCCTTCCCCTGCTTTTAAGTGTTCACATAAGTCTGTGACCATCCTGCTCTTCAGAGCAGCTCAAGGTGTATTTCTCTGGTCATGTTCTGGCTCCTCATGCTGCTTCAGCCTGCTGCTGCTTTCTGAGTCTGAAGAAGGTAATGGCAAAAGGCTTTCTGCTCAAGCCTGTGTCTGACAGAGGCTGCCCACTCCTGCCATATCCTTGCAGCAGGCTGACATCTATTGGCCACTGCTCTGGCATGAAGGAGCAGACCTTGGGAAGACAACAACACACTCTTGTGGGAGAAAGTGGCATGTTAGAAAAGTTATCAAGGCTTTGGTGACACAATGTGATGAAACAGGCACCTGTAGGTGGGGGCTATGTGCCCGGGAAAGAAATGCTACTCTCACAACCATGCAGTGTAAGTCCTGTTCCCTTAACAAAATCCATACTGGTCACTGTGCCTGTGACCTAGGAAACCTGTGCAGGAACTTTCTTTCACAGTGAACCAGTGCTCAGCCAGTGTTTTCCTGCAAAGCAGTTTCTGTGCTAACAGTAGGTGCTCTCTTCCCTACAAAGTCCAGAGAACAGGTCCTCAAAGGGCCTAACACATCACTCCACAGCTGTTTTGGAGTAGGAGAAATGCTGCGCCAGCCTTTTGCTTTTCAGTTCGGTTCATGTGCACTCTGCTTTCTGGGCCAGTTTGAGGCAAATTGGAATATTTTAATGTAAAAAATTAGATGATAGGCTGTGAAAAGGAAACAGTGGGGATGTCTGCTTCACTCATAGGCTTGCTGAGATGTATTAAAAACAAGGACACAAAACATAGATAATAGAGTGCGTCTCTGTCGCAGCTGGTGTCTGTGCTGTCTCCTTGGGCTGCTTCTGTGTAATTAACCCTTCTGCTTTCTAACCCCCCATTGCTGATCCTCCAAACTCACCTTGCATGTAAGGTGTACTCTGGGATAAGGTAGAGGGGTGGAAAGAACGTGGAGGTGTGGTTGGGAGCCCTCCTTGGGGACTCTGATTTCTGGGAGGGCTGTTGTGTTCCTGTATTACCTTTAACTTGTATATTTCTGTATATAGCTGTAAATATTGTAACTATCTGCTTCTATATTGTGCTAAGCTGTAAAAGTAAAGCTTCACTCCTTAACTTTCAGCTCGGCCGAGTCTAGTCTGGGTGATTTCATAAGAGTGGGGGGGCAGGTAACACCCAAACCATTACACTTTCCTAGCAACAAAATAAGATCGCCAATAGGTACTTTGATCTCTGTGTAGGGACACAGAAAAGAACTGTTAAAACAAAGTCATGCAAGTCTGCTTGCACTGATGTGGACAATTCCCAGAGAGAGGACACACTGAAAGTCTTAAGAAGAGCTGCACCCTGAAGGGATCTCACGAGTTGCTGCAAAACACCTTCCAGAAAGCTTCAAGTAAGGGATAGGGTAGTGGGCTCAGATAGAGACTTGAGAGTAAGAAGATGGATTTACTCACTGTGATGCCAGCAATTGCAATTCCAACAATTCCAAGTAAATGCAGATTAGCATCAATTACATTCTGGATTTCAACCAGGCAGTTCTAATAGAAACGAAATGGAAAGGTTTACTCCTAGAAAAATATCCTCCCATCAACTCTGTCAGCTGCTCTCACTAAACAACAGGTAAGCATCAAAGGCACAATTGCAGTCCCTGACCTAATGCTTGCATCTGTGCCTTGTCTTAGACACTTTTTGTAGTGAGACAGCTGCGCCTCCTGCCTGTACAGCCTGACACATACCAGTCATTTTATTATGGTAATTTTCCCCTGCATTAAAACCCCTTCAGATGATGGAGCATGCCAAAGGAGGAAGTTTGGCCGCACAGACTGACATTATCACTCACAAGCAGATGCCACAAAGGACAGAAATAACAGTAGGTATCTTCTCAGCACCACCACAGTTTCTAGTCGGGAGTCTCCATGCACGATTAAGGCAGGCACTTAGGATTCCTGTTATGTCCATCCCACTTTTCTCTCCAGGGGATGTAATATCATCTCAGCTACCCTGGGATGCCACAAGCAGGCTTCAGAAACGAGGACTGGGCATGTTTAACATGACCTCCAAGTTATCTTCTGCTTCCACTGCTCCATTTCCTATGGAATTTCATGCTGTAATTTGCAAAGTTAAAAGGAAATTCTTCCTTCCCTTTCAGTATAGACTATTTCCAATCTTACTAAACAACAGACATGAAAAAGTTATCAGAACAGCCAGTCCTGAGGACACTTGCCTTTGGCAACTGGATATTCTCCGGGCAGGGTAATCCTGTTTGTTGTTCCACATTATCTTTACCACAGCATTGGAGCTAATGAGAGAGAGAGATACAAAGAATAAAAGAAGGGGAAGCCATAGACTTGTGTCCTAGTGAAAGTGGATCAGTAAATAACTGCACAAAAACCCCAAATCCCAAACCAAACTACTGCAGGACAAGTGATAATTCCCTGTGTTAACTGCTACCTCTGCTAGAACTAAAACTGCGTGGGCCAAAGTTCTCAAAAATCAGTTTCAGTTTTGTGAAGTCATAGGAAAAAGACAAATTAACAACTTTCAGGAGGGGTTTTAATGACAGTATCTCATAACACAGCAAAGCAGGAGATTTTGGAAAAGCAGACCCCCCCTGGCTTAGAAGCAAATGAGAGCTGTTAGGAGGAGAAAGAGAAAGTTCAAAGAGTGCATATGGAATTACTGACAGTGCACCAAAAACTGCAACAGAATTTCTGACAAAACAGAGTGCTGGGTTTGGAGGCAGTAATAAATCAGGAGTGTTTCAGAGGATTTGTTTTTCCTGTTTGTCTGTCTCCCACAAAATGCTTGGAATTCCTCTTTGGGTCAGAAATAACAGCTATGGGAGAAGGACAAAAGGGTCTGAGGTTGTGAAATGTTTGTTTTAAAGAACGTGGGAATGCTGTAAGGAGCAACAAAGCTTGAGCTTGATCTCTGTGGGAGGCAGTGTAGATACAAGATGGGCACAAATAGGATGCAGGAGGTCACAGGGTCTAATTCAGGCACCAACTTTTTGGGTGGCCTGAGCTGAGTCATGCATCTGCTTTTGGTTCTTTACCTACTTCAGTCAGTGGCACATCTCCCACATCGCAGGCCCTGGGACACAGATCACCTTTGTTTCTGGACAAATGCAGAAAGATTCATACCCTTCTAACTCTCTCTGCATTTGTGAGTATGTGTTCTTGGGCTACGACAGCCATAGCTTCTGCACAACAAAGACCAGAAGCATCAGATGACATTTAAAAGCCTGGTCACTTTCACTTTCAAAGGTAAGGATCGCTTGGGATCTGAAAAACCACGATTCTGACATCAGGATCCCAGGCTTGTGAGGCTCTGGCTCTATTTTAAGTAAGAGTTTAGTTTTATTCTTTCATACCTCAGCGGAAGGCATTCCAAATTTTCAAGGGTAATGTGACAGTAGAGCAGTAGTGCAGGGTATTAAAGTTGAGGAGGATTACTCACAGCCAAGTGTAAGTGATAGATGGTCCTGTTGACCTTCCCACCTGGGTTTCTCATGTAGTCATCATAAATATCTTCATAGATTTTCTGGGCTTCCTGTATTGCCTGCAGAAATTAGACTTTCCAAGTGAGTGGCAAACAAGTCTTATTCCCAGTCCAGTGCAGACTTCCAGCTTCTGTCATCAAACTCCAGAGCAGAACATTATGCCTGGTAAACTGAGGAAACATGACTGGAAAGATGGGAAGTTTTGTGGCCTGATGGCATTCAGAGGGACTCTGCATGGGTCTGAATGTACTTACACTGTAGTCTGTGTTTTGGTTAACTGTTAGCTGGACCAGTGCAGTGCTTGAATGTATTTGCCCTTTTCCCAAGGAATACTCTCTTTGTTCTGTTTGGTGTTCCTTGTGGATATACTGTTGAACTACACCTACAGGTTTTCTTTAGTAGAGGGAAGCAAACACTGCATCTCACCTGGACTTGTGATAACACAGACTGTCACTGACTCCAGATGGGAATGTCAGAGAGTCTTCCTGGCAAGTTCTACTATGCAAGAGCCAGGCTGTAGGTCTGTTGGCACTGAAATTCACTACTGCCCCATCATTACATTACAGATTGCTTGCTACTTACCACTTTCTTGCCTATAAATGCAAATACTCCAGCAGTGACCTCAGCTGCAAATATCACCAAGAGGCAAGCAAAGAACTGCAGAGAGAGAAGAGAATGTAGGATTAATGCAGTTAGCACAATTCTGCTTTATGTGAACAGTCACTCCCTCCTCCTTGCCCAGGCCTCAACACCTGACACAGTCATTGAAAGCAAGCTGGGTTTTCTGACAGGGGTGTCAAGTGAAATTTCTTGTAATATGGAAACAAAGGTGGCAGTGGCAAAGATGTAACTCATGTGGTAGCATCAGAAAAGACAGAAGGTAATTCCAGGGAACACCAGGAGACAAGACAGGGAACTTCTTCCTGCATGGAGCTCTGCAGTGGCACTCTGGATGGAGACCCAAGGTCAGCCAGTGAGAGGACATAAAGCATTTGAAGACAGTAAAGATTTTCCCACTAATGACACAAAGCATGCTCTTGAGTGATTTTCTCGTGCAGCCCAGGCCCTTGAGAGCTTTTACTTACTGCTCCAAGCAAGCACTGAGACTCCCGCGCGGCTCCACAGCACCCAAAAAATCCAACTGCGCTCATGAGAGCTCCTGCTCCCACCAACACATAGAGTCCTATGGAAAACCAGAATCAGACAAGAGTTTAGGGTTTCTGTTCCCAAAGTCTGCTACCTCTTTTGTCAACCCCAGGCATTTGTAAGTAGCAGTGTTCTCTGCCTCTCGCCATTAGTACAGAGTTAAACCATATGCAGTTACAGACCTAGGACCCTAGCTGTGTTCAGAACTCAACAGGACAAAACCTGTAAAGAGAACATTCATCTCTGCCACCTCTAAATCTGCTAGAAATACATTCAACAGGGGGGTTGGACAAGATGACCTCACTGGAGATGCTCAAGGCCAGGTTGGATGAGAACTTGAGTGACCTTTCTAGTGTGAGGTGGCCCTGCCCATGGCAGGGGGGTTGGAACTGAATGATCCTTGTGGCCCTTTCCAACCCTGACTGGTTCTATGATTCTATGTGGGTTTGGTTCTTTGGGGGTTGGTTTGTTTGTTTGTTTTGGGGGTTGGGTGGTTTTGATTTGGTTTGGGTTTGTTTAGCTTGGGTTTGGTAAGGACAAAAAGAAACTAGAGCACCTAATCTTGCTCCACTCGTGACTTCCACGCTTGGCAGTGTATCCATTCACGTGCAGTGCCAGCTCCCATCAGACCACAACCACCGTGTTTGTGCCTTGTCTCTGGGTACCATGCCAGCCAAAGTACAACAGGCTCAGTGCAGTGCCTTCTAATTGTAGCCTTTGTCTTGTGGGCAACGTGGAAGACCTGCAGACATCTGCCATGCCAGCCTCATTTCCCTCCTGCCGTTGAGGAGACACTAGAGGGCACAGCGAGCCTTGCTCCCAGCTCGGACTGCACAGTCTTAACGAAGCCTTTTGTATTCAGACATTGATACCATTTAGGATTAACAGCGCTGATGGCATTTGCAGTTAGCAAGCCTTGTGTAACCTCGACGAGAAGTGTCCACAGCGATTGCTGGGGAAGTGACAGAACGAACAAATACCATCAGTGGGCATGAGCAGGGCACCTGGGTCCTCTGCCACACTGATGCAGCCTGCTTGGAGAAAGCAAGCTCCTGCCTCTTGCTCATCACTGTCTATCAGCCAGGTATCTATCCCAGCTAATGTGATCTTTCTCTTCTCCATCCCTTGTCCCAGTACCAAGGATTGCTGCTGAGAAACTCAGTCTGCTAAAACAGCAATGAACCAATTATAATTACCATGGCACCAGATGTATAGGATTTGCTCCTGACTCTGCTGGCAGTTCATGTTCTGTATTTTCTATCCTTTTAATATTCAGCAGCTTGTGACTTGTAAGGAGTGAGCATTCTTCCAGCTAACGTTTGCACACATACTGACCGCACAGCGTCTTTTACTGAGGGAGGAGTATCTGGAGATAGAGATGCTTCAACAGAAAAAGGTCAGCCCCTCATGGAAGATAAATAGAAAAAATAAAACAACACAAAAGAACTTCTCTGGTGCACAACCAAAACAGCCATTTCCTGCCATCTCCATGGTAACAAACAGCATGCAACTACAGAGATGTTTCCTGGACCCTTTTCTGCATGTTGCTGCCTGCTCCAGTCCCTCGAACTGCTTAACCAAGCAAGTCAGCAGAGAGACTTTATGATTAAGCAGACTGAAAAAAAAGTCTTCCCATTTCTTTTATTGTTTTTTTTTTTGCTTAACACCTAGCAGGGACTGAGCTCTCCGAGGCTCAGGGGTGAGACCACTTTCAGGAGTTTGGATTTGCTTTTGTCTGACAAACAGACTTAACATTTCACTCGCATGACTCAGAGCTAAACCGCTACCTCAATCAGAACTTCCCTTTTAAGGCGTGTTACAGGAAAAACTCACACCACTCACTAAACAAAGCTCAGCTTGCTGTGTGTCTGGCCCCACAGCTGGGCCAGCCAGCATTTTAAAATCACCTTCCTCCATCTTCTGTTCTGCAGAGTTCATTCCAGACTTTGTGCCTCCTCCGCCTGAGACGAGTCCTTACTGCTATTCAGCAAGGCAGCAGCCTTCCTCTCTCTATATTTGATGTCTGATTCATCCCATGGAGAAAAGAAGTATTTCCTGTATTGGAAATGCCAAATAGGGGTATTCCCTATGAAAATTCCAACAGGAGGGATTCCCATTTTCTAGCAGAATCATAGAATTGTCTGGGTTGGAAAGGACCTCTGAAGGTCATCCAGTCCAACCCCCTCTGCAGTCAGCAGGGACATCCTCAACTAGAGCAGGTTGCCCAGAGCCCTGTCATGTCTCACTTTGAATATCTCCAGGGGTGGGGCCCCAACCAGCTCCTCAGGTAACCTGTTCCAGTATTTCTGTTTGGTTGGGATATCATAGAACCAACCTGGTTGGAAGAGACATCCAAACTCATCCAGTCCAACCTGTCACCCAGCCCTATCCAGTCAACGAGACCATGCATCAAGTGTCTCGTCCAGGCTTCTCTTGAACACCTCCAGGGACAGCGACTCCACCACCTCCCTGGGCAGCCCACTCCAATGCCAATCACTCTCTCTGTGAGGAACTTCCTCCTAACATCCAGCCTAGACCTCCCTCAGCACAACTGGAGACTGTGTTCCCTTGTTCTGTTGCTGCTTGCCTGGTTGGTTGGTTTGGTCTTACTCTGGTTTGGGTGGTTGGTGGTTTGTTTTGGTTTTGTGTTTTTTGTTTGATTTTGGGTTTTTTCCTTTTTAGTCTTACTGAGGGGCTTTGAGATCCATATCCCTGTCTAGAGCCTGCTGCAAAGAGCAGAAGCAGACAAGCACACACTGCCTCTCTGTCCATCTTTCCTTGACATGAGTTTCTTGTTTACCTGGCTGCTGTGGTCACTTTCCATTTTAAATAGTTCTGATTTTTCTTTCTATACCAAGAACAGAGCTTCTTGTTTTCTTCGTAGAGTATGAACAGTTGGCAGCTTGTTCAGTGTTAGTTATTCCACTGAGAAAAGAAGCTCTATTCTTGGGATAAGGGATCCAGAGGCAGTGATCAGAGTAGTCCTAGAGCCTGGACATGACGTGGAGAGATGTTCCTGAGGTTGTATGTGCATTACAATCTGGGAGGCAAAAATGCTCCTCCATTGAAGGGCTGAGGCTCTAGTAGTAGTGCAAAAGCAGTATTAGAAAAGATGAGAAACACAGGTAGGAGTTGGTACTAACAGGATGGATAGGGACAGTTGTGTACACTCCATAGAATCATAGAATCAGCCAGGTTGGAAGAGAGCTCCAAGCTCATCCAGTCCAACCTAGCACCCAGCCCTGGCCAATCAACCAGACCATGGCACCAAGTGCCCCATCCATATTTTTCTTGAACACCTCCAGGGACGGTGACTCCACCACCTCCCTGGGCAGCCCATTCCAATGCCAATCACTCTCTCTGGTAAGAACTTCCTCCTAATATCCAGCCTCAACCTCCCCTGGCAAAACTTGAGACTGTGTCCCCCTGTTCTGTGCTGGTTGCCTGGCAGCAGAGCCCAACCCCACCTGGCTACAGCCTCCCTTCAGGTAGCTGCAGACAGCAATGAGCTCTGCCCTGAGCCTCCTCTTCTGCAGGCTGCACACCCCCAGCTCCCTCAGCCTCTCCTCACAGGGCTGTGCTCCAGGCCCCTCCCCAGCCTTGCTGCCCTTCTCTGGACACCTTTTAGCACCTCAACATCTCTCTTGAATTGGGAGGCCCAGAACTGAACACAGCACTCAAGGTGTGGCCTGAGCAGTGCTGAGCACAGGGGCAGCAGAACCTCCCTTGTCCTGCTGGCCACACTGCTCCTGAGCCAGCCCAGGATGCCATTGGCTCTGCTGCCCACCTGGGCACACTGCTTGTGGTAGCAGAGTCCGTTTCTGAGACAAACTTGTAACAAGAGATCACCATTCTTGTGGTAATAGACTTTTAGTGCATTTAGTATATTTATATATTTGTAAATGTATTTTTGTAAAATGCATTTACAGAACTGGAGAAGTGAGGCAGAATGCTCAGAATGAAGATAAATTCCTAGAGAATTGGAACATAGCCTTCATCTGTGCATTAGGCACAGACATAATTAGAAGTCTTGTATGAATTCAACAGACACTTCATGGTTAATCTTCCTGGAGCCACAGAAGCATTACAGACACAAGTCACGTCTGTAGGCTTCTGCTGACACACAAATCCTGAATTTCAATGTGAAAGCAACCTGTAATGTAACATCCCAGTGCACTGCCTCCCCTTCCCACAGCATACCAGCACTTGGCACATGTCTTGCTCACATGCATCTCACTACCCTAAATAATTACATCCCAGATTCACATAAGCCGAAGTATGTCAGCTGTTATCTTCTGAGTAGTCTGCAGTGGCTCTGTCCATACCTACTTAACCCTAGAGCAACCTTCACTCAAGCCCAGCGTCAACAGGAAGGTGGATGAGAAGCTCAACATGAATCAGCAGTGTACACTTGCAGCCTGGAGAGCCAACCAAATCCTGGGCTGCATCAAAAGTGTGGGCAGCAGGTCGAGGGAGGTGATTCTCCCCCTCTACTATGCTGCTGAGACCCCATCTGGAGTACTGCATCCAGTTCTGGAGCCCCTGGGACAAGAAGGATGTAGAGGTGCTGGAGCATGTCCAGAGAAGGGCTACAAGGATGCTTAGAGGGCTGGAGCAGCTCTGCTGTGAGGACAGACTGAAAGAGTTGGGGCTGTGCAGGCTGGAGAAGAGGAGGCTCTGAGGTGACCTTCCTGTGGCCTTTCAGTATCTGAAGGGGGCAACAAAAACGCTGGGGAGGGACTTTTTAGGCTGTCAGAGAGTGACAGGACTGGGGGGAATGGAGCAAAGCTGGAGGTGGGGAGATTCAGGCTGGATGTGAGGAGGAAGTTGTTCAGCCTGTGAGTGGTGAGAGGCCTGAATGGGTTGCCCAGGGAGGTGGTTGAAGCCCCATGGCTGGAGGTGTTTAAGGCCAGGCTGGCTGAGGCTTTGGCCAGCCTGCTCTAGGGTAGGGTGTCCCTGGGCGTGACAGGGAGGTTGGAACTGGCTGATCCTTGTGGTGCCTTCCAACCCTGACTGATTCTATGATTCTAAGATGCCTGTGTGAGATGGAGCTGTACTGTCACAGCTGTGCATCACAGAATCGCAGCTCAATGATGTGAACAGTGGGAAAAGCTTCCCAGCACCGAAGTTGTTCGGAGTCTGATAATAATCCTGTCAAACTTCTTAGTCCTTTTTCTCATTTTATGGCATCCTTTCACAAGCAGAATTTGAGACACTGAAGCGTGCTGGAAATTTACACAATGACATTAAAACTTTTTGGTTGAATTCTAATTTCCTTCCTTAATAACAACTGACATTAATAAGCCTTTTTGACTGCATCTGAGCAGGGTACTTCTGCTAAGAGCAACTGATAGTTCCTGTGTGGTTATAGGTAATTTACAGTCTGTCAGTGCTTATAGTGCTTAGATTAACTGTAAGCACTTGAGTTCACTTTGCTTTATTGATACTGTATTTCATCTGCCTTTTTAATATTGAGGTCACTTGGGTGTTTTGAAATCCTTTCACAACTCTCTGCAATCCTTTCTAGCTTAGGACTTTTTCATGCAGGTATCAACAAGAGTTCTAATGCTAAATGCACAGGCTTCAAGCCACCTCAGTGAGAAAACAGAGCATGGCCATAATGCATCGAGGGAAATCTGCCACGTAAGGTAGGGCTGTGCAGACAGCCACCCAAGTGCAGATAATGTAGTTGCTGGAACACAAGAAGCCAATTCAATCAAAACCCTCTCTGTAGGTGATTTTGAACTGGCACTCCAAAAAGGAGCTGGGGGCTTTTTCTGTTGTTTGTTTGTTTCCACTAAGAGCTTTCCTCTTAGTGGATTCATAGCAGACAGTCCTGTGATATTTCCACTCTGTCAGAATGGAAATCACTTTAGAGAATGGCATCTTAGGGCAGAGTTAGTCCTTTTAAAGAGATGTGTGAAGAACAAAGCACAAGAGTGAAAAGTGCCTGAGTATTCCTGGAGCTGAGAGTGCTGCTACAGCAAGAGGAAATATCTCAGTGTACCTCACACAGTACCAGTGACAGGTCTATCCTTGGCCACCTATGTTGCTTGCTACAGGTGGCTATTTCAGGAAGGCTAAAAGTGTTGAGCCTGTGGTGCTGGACCCTGGCCTGTGTATGGGCAGCCTGGCCAGAATCAGATGCAAGTGCTCCATCACTCACTGAGGTAGGCCAGGGGAGACCCCAGGTACTCAGCAAGCAATATTGTCACAGCTCAGGATTCACAGCAATGCCAGCAGAGTGCAGGCACCAGGGTGACTTGCAGCTGCCTAGAGGAAGGAAAAAAGGGTGGGTCAAAGGAAATGGTATAACTGCCAGTTCAGCTGCTGCTGCTGTGTGGAACTGCCTGGCTTTTAGACAGCTACTGCACCAAGAGAGTAGGGTGAGAGAAAGGTCTGCCCAGGAGGACAGTTTAACAGGCAAATAACATCAAGTGCATTATCATGCTTAAGAGGCTAATTAAAAAGAAAAGGAAAAAGCTTCCTGAATCTCAGCATCTTGCAGATAGAAAGCAATCAGCCCGAGGCAGATGGACAGGTTATTCCCTTAGGCTTAAGTTGCTGGTTTAGTCAGAATTCTAACTTTGTGGTGGCCTTGTCTTTACTCTGACCTTTGGGAACTGCTTGCTAGGTTTTATGATCCAGTACAGAGACTGAGGACTTTTGAACAGCTTTCATTTTGAGTAAGTTTTTTTTAGGGGGATGGTAGTGGTGATGTCATATTTTTTAAGCAGGTTTCCAGTCAGCACTTTTTGTTTTCCACTCAGGGCCACTACTGGCCTTTTCTACACCACCCTTCCTCAGCTGCAGAAAAAGAGCCAAGATGGTAGGAAGAAAAGTTCATTCATTAAGACTTAAGTACAGACTAAAAGCTGCTCCAAAGCACATGAGGGCAGGATCATTAGATGCTCCTCTTGTGGTATTGCATCTCTACACATAGTCTGCTTTGCCAACAGCTCTGACTTTAAAGGCTAATAGACTTTGAGAGGCTATGGATTTTGGAGAGAAAATACTGTTGACTAAGAGTGTAGTGCTTAACTCCAAAAGACATGAAGAGAGCTACAACAGAGCGAGGCACAGGAGCAGAGAATTGCACTTTACATGCACTCAAGTGCTGGCCAGCTTGCTTGTATGGGCACCCACTGCTATGGAGAAAAACTACTAATATCCTTCAACTCCAGACATGACTTCATATCCTAAGGCATGTGCCATCTAACTGTACCTTTCAAAGCCAGAATGATCAGTCATGCTCTCACAGGCCCCAAGAAAAAGCCACAGCCACCCGGAAACTTCTATCTGCAACTGTTTTGGCCCCGATGGATGCCTGGGCCACAGGTTGGATCATGGAACTGGAGCAAGGAGAATGTAACACAGCAGAAACTTTGTGATCTCTGGCTGTAAAGGAGAAGAAATGCTTCAGTGCTGCCAGTGTTGAGAAAGAGACATCCAGACTGATTCATTCACTTCCATCAGGCTTTGTTACCATTCCTGATAGGACTTGTTGAGTGCATACACTGCAGTTTTATCGCTGCTGGCAGTGATGGGACCTGCTGCACTTTATTTATTAGGTACACTGAGAATCTGTCCTCCACATTGCCCAAGGAATCTGAACAGAATTTTGTCTTCATCCACCAGAACTAGAGGGTAGAATGGGTATCCTGAACTGACCTTCAAAGTGTCTGTGTGCTGGTTTTTAGTTTAAAAATGCTCAACTTGCACTCAGTAGGAACTTTGTCTTCACTGCTGTGCTTTAGGTATGTTTAAGAACAGCAGTGCTACAAACTATTAAGGATGAATTGTGAGACAGCAATGCTGACATCTTGGGTTCACACCAACATTTCTCTTTTCCTTCTGATTGTTGCAGGCTTTCCTGCCCAGTAAAAAAACTTGTCAGAGTCTTGGCACAGGAGTTTCAAGAAGAAGAAGAAAGCTGAGGGAATTCTCTTTATTCTGCAGAGCTACAGACTCCCTGTTTGGTCAGTACAGTGCCACAGGCAACTCAGATAAAAGAGGTAACTGCCCAGCTTTGGCCTTTGATGACTTTTTCTTCCTTTTTTTTTCTCTCAAGTACAGCTAAGAATATATGAAATCTTCTGGGGCTGAACTGTACTAGAACAGCAAAACTGCAGTTTTGCCTCACCAGCTGAAGCACAGTCACAAAAAAACATATAATGAGATGCAGTGACATAGAAAGATTGTCATGCCTGCTGCTGCAGTGGGAACTCCCACACTTGTCCAAAGTTAGGAGGCTGCTCCAGTGTAAACACAGCTGATAAAGTAGCTGAAAATTACATGGGTCAAAGGCTTCCAAATCCAACCTTTTATGTTGTAGGTTAAGAAACTGTAAGCTGCAGTGAGGAATATGGATCACTGCACACAAAACAGGCAACAGAAAACCAAAGACACATATGTGCTTGACATCAACACTGCTGCCTCTAAGTTGTTCTCAAACCAACAAAAACATTTCAGTGGCTGGAAAAGATGAACAGGCCTTGTTGCCAAGTCATGGCCCAAACTATTCCAGAGGGCAGAAAAGACAGCTGGGCTGCTGGTAAAGAACAAGGCTATTTAAGGAGACTCATCCTAGCCTAATGGAAAATGCAAGGATATAATTATCAATTATTCCAAACTAAACCAACATTTCAGATCCAGGAAAAGAAAAAAACTGCACCATGAGGAAGCACAAGAAAGAAGCTAGTTAGAGTCAGCTGGCAGCTCAACTCAGGTACAAAAAGAGCAGAATGTGGTATTTCTTAGAAGAAAGAGAAAATGAGATGTTTTCCACAAGATGGTGATTCTGGACCTACAAAGCAAACTGTGAATGCAGCTGCACTGTTGCTCCAAGCACTGACACAAAGCTGACTTGATCACAGGGGCTTGGGATATCACAAGGCAGCCACAAAAACGGGCAGTGGAACACAGCTAAAGAAATGCTTTTAAATGCATAGTCAGATGTGTTTGTATCTCCAAGTCATACTGATGAGCTGCCTTCTCTTTCAGCCCTCTGGGCAGGCTGCTTCTTGTGCATTGCAAACTGTTCCATACTGAGAATTCCTGTGCAGGATTCTGGCTGTCACCCAGAATGGATGTGACAGAGCAAACACACAAAGCCACGTCAACAACGCTGCTAGGCTCTGTGTGAGGAGGGCCCAAGACTGTTAAGGAGGGCTCAGAGCTGGAATCTCTTGGAGATAAAGGTCTTGAGCAGGACCCTCCAGCGCAGCCCTGTCTGCTGCAAAAAGCCCACCTCTGATGAACTTCTCACCACTCATTTACCACTGTCTTGGGCACAGATTGCCACCAGCATCAGACTTCTGAATGGCTGCCCCATCAGATGCTCAGAAGACACAACAGCATCTAACATGACTTGTGATGGGGCAGGGCAGCAGAAAATGTTTCGTTTAACAGGAATGCTCCATTCAGAGCATGATGCCTGTTACAAAAAAGGGCTAAATATTTGCACTAGTTGGATTTTATTGAGTCCATCTTCAGGGGTGATCACTAAGCCAGAAAAAACTCTTGACTCTTTTGGTGTAAAGGTGTGTCAGAACTGCCTTTGGATAGAGAAAAGCAGTTGCTGGCAGTCCTAGACAGCTGCTGTTTAAGAATGTCTGTAGCTATGTAACACAGGTGGCATTACCAGAAAACCCATCTGGAAATCCTAGGGAGGAAAAAAAGATATTTTAAATGCCCCAAGTTAGATATGACCAATAGCATTTCTGTGGGCCTGGGGAGCCAGCTGATTCCTGCATAGGCAGGACAAACAGGTCTTGAGATGACTGAACAGTGTGTAATTTTGGTTTTCAGCCGTGGAAAGATTTGCTCTGATACTTGAAGTCAGACTGAGAGCCTCTGTGTGCAGACAGAGGGAGAAACGGTGAGGGAAAGTTTTACTGCTGGACTGGTATTGCAAACATTCTGAAATGACTCTGTTGTTCTGTTGGCTGGCAGCTACACAGAGAGCTCTGGAAGGATATATTTGTGAACCCCATGTTCCAGGAGTCTCTGACCCATCTCAACTCTTAGTACAGCAGTATTAGCACAATTCACTAAGGATGCATAGAATCATAGAATCAACCAGGTTGGAAGAGACCTCCAAGCTCATCCAGTCCAACCTAGCACCCAGCCCTAGCCAATCAACCAAACCATGGCACTAAGTGCCTCATCCAGTCTTTCTTGAACACCTCCAGGGATGGTGACTCCACCACCTCCCTGGGCAGCCCATTCCAATGCCAATCACTCTCTCTGGCATGAACTTCCTCCTAACATCCAGCCTAGACCTCCCTCAGCACAACTTGAAACTGTGTCCCCTTGTTCTGTTGCTGGTTGCCTGGGCAAAGAGACCATGCTGGCTCACGTTCAGCTACTCTCTACCAGCACCCCCAAGTCCCTCTCTGCCTGGCTGCTCTCAGCCACTCTGTCCCCAGCCTGTAGTGCTGCTTGGGAATTTTGTGGCCAGAGTGTAGAACCCTGCACTTGGCCTTGTTCAGTCTCATCCCATTGGCCTCTGCTCACCCATGCAGCCTGGCAAGGTCCCTCTGCAAGGCTCTCCTACCCTCCAACAGATTGACACCTGCTCCTCATCTGCAAACTTACTAATGTTGGACTCAATCCCCTGGTCCAGTTCATCGATGAAGATATGGATTAAATGCAAGAGAAGAGTTCAGGTAGGAAGTTGATGCCAAGCAGAGAAAGGATGAATGCCATCATGCACATGGCACACAGCACCAGCATGTCCACTTTTGTGTAGTTCAGCCCAGGAATTGTTTGCCTTTGTGTAATTCAGTGCCTAAGGTGTGTCCCATGCCCCAGGATGAAACCAAGACAAGGCTGCTCTCATTACAGACACTTGAACTTACCCATGAAGAAATACTCTGGAGACCTTTTATCTGTAGCGAAGTCTGCCATAACTCCACCAAACCTCAGCCATAGACCAAAGGCGATGACAGCCAATCCTGCCAGCTGGAAGGTAAACAGAGCAGTCAGTACTGCAGTAACAACTAGAGAGGCTCCAGGAGATGTCATTGGTGCTTTTTGCTTTCTTGAACTCCCCACAGCTCAGAACTGCACTGTCAGAAAACCCAGGGGGCATTTGCCAGTGTTTGATATCAGTGAATTCCTGCTATAGTGCTTCTTGCTTTCCTTCAGCTCTTCAGAGTAGTTGTGCTTCTGAACTTTAAGTAGTGACTTTCAAACCCTGTAAATGAGCTCATTTAATCAGCAAAACTTGCCCCCAGTTCTGCCGAGGAGATGGTTTCTCCTGTGTCAGCAAAAAAGCAGATAACAAAACACAGTAATTGTCACTTCTATGAAACAACATAACACAAAGCTTTGTCCTTCTACTGACTTGCAGCTGCAGCTGGACAACATCACTCTGCTCCTCCAGCTTGAGCACAGCAGCACTGTGTACCCGGAGCTTGCAGTGCTGTCACCAAGAGGGAAAAGCATTTGGTTTAACTGTGTTTCAAGCATAATGGAGACAAAAGCCCAAAACTGCCTGCTCCAGAGAGGCTGAACAGGATTATTTTGTGACTTCTTTGTAGAAAACAGTGGATCATAAAGAAAGAAAGAACAAGACATTTAAGAAGACAACACTGCTAATTGTTTTACAGTGTGAAAAACTGGAAAGCTACTGGAAGGGAGAGCATGACATGAAGGAAAGCAAAAGGAAAAAGATGGAATTTGATTGTGCTATGAAACTGAGGTGCAATGAGGGAAGAATGGGCATAGCATTCTCTGAATCACTTGATGGTTCTGCAGTAGGCACTGTTCACTGACACCTTAGGACAGCTTGCAGCAAAGTAAGTGCAATATGATGCAAGGATTTTCTCTTAGGATGAACTTGTGGCAGCTGTTGCCTCGCTATTTGAAAATGACATTATTAAAAGGCATCACACCGTAAGGAAGTTTTGCTGCATGAAATGCTGCAAGAACCTCTTGCAGCCTCCTGTTGTTTGAACTTTTATGTTGGGAAATGGCCACTACTATAAACTGTCAGCTAAGAAAGATGCCTTCTCATAGCAATGGCATCGTACGTTGAGCTCATACTTTCCCAGGTAGAGCTACAGCCTTGCCGAAAGAGCTCAAGTCGGGAGCGTGGGCAGGGCACTGCCGCAAGGCAGACTCGGGCAGTCTGTCCCGCAGCGCTCCTGCGAGGGATCCGCTCCCCTCCCCAGGGCTCGGCCGCAGGCGCTCGGTCCCCCGGTCCCCGCCAGCCGCATCTGCTGCCCGCTCTTCCCCCCCATAAGGCGCCCCCAGCGCCGCCGCGGGGGTCGAGGCTGGCCGGACACCTCCGCGCTGTCGACGGCGGCCGGGGCCCGGGAGCGCCCGCGGCAGGTGCCGCAGCGGGCACGGCTCCGCCCGGCCCCGCCAGCCCGGCCCCGTCAGCTCGGCGCGGCGCTCACCCAGAAGGTCAGGTTGAAGATGAACAGCAGGATCTTGATGCAGCGCATCCGCCCGCGCACAGTGCCCATGGCGGGGGCCGGCTCCGGCAGCAGCTCCCCAGGCGGCTCGGCCGAACTCGGCGGCGGCTCCGCGCGGGGCGGGGAGCGGGGCGGTGCCGGTGCCGGGAGGCAGGTGCGGGGCTGGGCTGGGTGCGACGAGGGGCGGGCCGGGGGCCATGCCCGGAGCGCGGCGGCGCTGCCTGAGCGGTACCGCCGGTCTGGACCCGCCCCGGGAGGCGGCTGGGACGGCGCCGGGGGAGTGTGCGGCAGCGGCCCGCGGTGGCGGGGCTCACCCGGGCTTCGTGCCCGAAGCGGTGCCCGGGGTCGATGGCCGTACGGCGGCTGTTTCCCCGCGGGGTCTGGCTGCCCTACCCCGGCAGGGCTCGGGCAGCAGCGGGAGCAAGGGCGTCGAGGCCCCGGCTCTGTTCGCTCGCCCGGCTGCCGCGGACAACAGCGGCTGTCGGGGACGGGCAGCCTCCGCCTGGACTCCGTAAAATCCCTCTCGGCCTTCCGAGCCTGGCATGTGTCTCATACCAATCCCTTAGACACTTAAATTCTGCAGATACTGAGGTGTGCGCCCGCAAAATTATGAGGAGGTTCGAGGATTTGATGTATGAAGTCCAGGACAGCAGGAAAAGAACCATTCTCCTTAACACTGGTTTTGTTCACACTCGTAAACTGAGGACCCCTAATGCTCGTTTTCCAGTCACTAATATTTCCACCTTTATTCTCTGAATTTGCCCAAAAAATGCTGGGTGTGTTGTCAGAATCTTTAGATCTTTCTCCTCCCACTTTTTTTTTTTTTTTTCAGGTGCTGTTTTCTTTCACAATATTCAGAAATTCTTTCTGAAGCTCCCTGTAGGCTCCCACGAGTTACAGGCAGTTGTCAATAACAGGGACCCATGAAGAATTTTTCTTTCCCCTCCCCTCTCCCCTCCCCNCTCTCCCTCTCCTCTCCCTCTCCTCTTCTTTTTGTTTTCTTTATTTGCAACTTAAACCCAACGTCCTGGATTTGAGTTTTCTCTCATTGCAAGTTGCAATCCAGGTTCTAAGGGAAACAAATGAAATTTACATTTGGGTTTTAATTTAGCTGCCAATAAAACCTGTCTATCAGACAGGTGAATAAGCAGAAGGCTGAAGGCTTCTCTGACTAAATTAGTATCCACAGCTTTACTGGGTGGACAGTGAGCTGGGTCATGGGAGGGTCATGCCAGCTATCCTGAGCTCTGCCATGATCGAGGACAGCTGACTTAACCTGTGAGCCCTGGTTTGTCACATCTACCTAGTGTGCATGCTCATCATGGCAGGGATGGTTACTGCATGTGCATTCAGCCAAGAGGAGGAAGATCTTGCTTCTCCTTGGTGCCTTTATTTCGGGTAGAGCCAACCAGGATTAAAATGAAATCTGTTCCTTCACCGAAGTCTTCTTTTAAATGATTTTTTACTATGAGCCAATGGTAGGAAAAGAAATACAAGGAGGGTCAAGAGAGCATCACGGTGAATATAAGGAGAGGAACTGTAGGGACAGGACCACTTTACTTTGAAGGGGAGAGCTGTTCCCTGACTAGATTCAGTGGCTGCTACCTGAATCACCACAGAAAACCTATTTTGGCAAGTGAGCATACCCAATCAAGTGAATCAAGTGATTATGCAATCACTTCACAAAGGATACAGATTAAGCTGAGCCACTTACTAAGAGGTAGTGGCAGGGAGCGTGTGGGAGGGTGTCTTGCCCTTTTCCCCCAGCCTATCACACCGACCCTGCCAACTGCGTACAAGGGCAGTACCCACTTGAATTCAACCTCTGTGGTGCTTTTCACCACACAGCCCTTAGCTTCCGTACTTGACAGCTTCGGCTTCCTCCTGCAGCGCCCCTGTCATGCACAGTGGGGTCGAGTAACGGCTGTGCTGCCAGGCAGCGCTGTTACATAGGACCTCAAAAGGTCCCTGGGGAGCCATGAAAGTCAGTCTACAGGGCGAGATTGCTGCTCTCTCACTGCCAGTGCAGTGACCCAGGATCTGAGCCTCGAGTGTGGCACAGCGGCTGGGCCCCAGTCACTGGATGGGCAGGACAAATAGGACAGAAACCAAAGCAGCTTTCTCTGCAGAACTGATGCCAACCACAAAGCAGAATCACTGGGCAGAACTCAGCAAGGTTCTGGCCCTCTCTCCTCATCTCTCCTCTGCCCGCGGCCAAGGCGGGTCCCGGAGTGGAGGCACGCCGTAGCAGAGGGAAACCAGAGCTGCCGGGGTGCCTGGAGCTAAAGGGAACCCGGGGAGGGGAGGTGGGCGCTGGGCAGAGCCGGCGCAGGGGCAGCCCGGAGCTGGCCGTATCCTGCCGCGCTGCGCATTCCGCGTGCGACAGCGCCCTCTGCTGGCCGCTGTGTCAGGGGCGGCGGCGGCTGGAAGAGGCCTGGCCTGGCCTCGTCAGCTTCTTGATGTCCCAAGCTGCCTCCAGGTAAGTAGATTTCTACCTCAAATCCAGTGTAGGTAAAACTGGCTGGCACGAGTGCTGTTTAACATCTTTGTCAGTGATATGGACAGAGGAGTCAGTGCACCCTCAGTAACTTTGCAGATGGCACCAAGCTGTGTGGCACAGTCGACTTGCTAGAGAGCAGTGAACCACACAGAGGGACCTGGACAGGCTGCAGAGCTGTGCCCAGGCCAATCTCATGACATTCAACAAGCCAAGTGTAAGGTCCTGCAGATGGGTCCGCACAATCCCAAGCACAGCTCCAGGCTGGGTGGGGAATGGCTGAGAGCAGCCCTGAGGAAAGGGCCCTGGGAGTGTGAGGTGATGCAAAGCTCAACAGGAGCCTGCAGTGTGAGTGCAGCCCAGACAGCAACCCTGTGCTGGGCTGCAGCAAGAGCAGTGTGGGCACAGGGCAAGGGAGGGGATTCTGCCCCTTGGCTCTGCTCTCCTCAGACCCTACCTGCAGTCCTGGGTGCAGTTCTGGAGCCCCCAGCACAAGCAGGACATGGAAGTGTTGGAGCCAGTCCAAAGGAGGCCACCAAGATGCTCAGAGGGCTGCAGCAGCTCTGCTCTGAGCACAGGCTGAGAGAGTTGGGACTCTGCAGCCTGGAGAAGAGAAGGCTTCGAGGAGACCTTAGAGTGGCATTCCAGGATCTGAAGTGGGCTAGAGGAGGGCTGGGGAGGGACTATTGACAAGGTCTTGTAATGACAGGATGAGGATGAATGGATTTCAACTGGCAGAGGGGAGATTCAGACTAGATGTTAAGAAGTTCTTTGTAGTGAGGGTGATGAGACACTGGCACAGGTTGCCCAGGGAGATTGTGGAGCACAGAAGCACCCAATGTGATCTTTGAGGTGTGTGAACACCTTGAGGTGTTCAAGGCCAAGTTGGATGAGGCCTTGTGCAACATGTTCTGGTGGAGGTGTCTCTGCCTATGGCAGAGGTTTGGAACCAGATGTGCTTTGAGATCCCTTCCAATCTAAACCATTATATGATTGTATGAATCCCCATCCAGCCTGGCCTTGAACACCTCCAGGAATGGGCTACCCAACTACAATCTCTGGACAATCTGTGCTAGTGTCACACCTTCATACCTAATTTAAATTTACTCTCCTTCAGTTTAAAGTTCCTTTTGGTTTCCTCCTTCTCAGCTCTTACTTTTCATGCTAAGATCAAATTCCTCATTTAAGACCTCAAATAGTCTTTCAGGGAAGCACAGGCCAGAGAATGAGGAAGGCCTCCCCTATCTGATTTCCCAGTTTGAATGTGTGATTTACATAGACCCACAACTGACTTTAAATTCCAAGCAAACAGGGCAGAAGCCATAATGGACTCTCATTCTGACAGGGACAATGAAGCTTGCATCATACTGTTGGCATCTGTGTTGCTGTTTCCACTTCCATTGCCAGAATGCTGAGGCCTGGCAACACTGCTCCTGTCTCAGAATGCAGCTCAGGAATTGCTCCCTGGTCTACAAAGGAGGTCAGAATGGACTGTGCTTCTCCAGCTGCCCGAGCAAGTAGTCTGCTCCTTTGCTTCCTTCCACATATTTTAATTCTTTAAAAAATATATTTGATAATATATTTGATGACCAAAGTTATGTATTAGATTTATATATATATATATTTGCTAAAATATATTGCATCAGGAATTTGCAGAATTGATCAGGCTGCAAAGCTTATAGAAGGCTGTTGAGAACTATGGTTTGGTCCCCAGGCAACAGCATTGGCCTGGTTTTCTCCTTTTTAGGAGTGTCCAGCATTTCTGTGCTTCAAATCCTGGCTTATCTCTGAAAGCTGCTTTGCAGGAAAAGCATGGCAAGTCTGTAAAATCATGGAATCCTGTGAACTACTTAGTTTCTGCTGCAGCCATCATCCAGGTATTATTTCTAGCATCTCCCCTTAATGGCCAAACCAGGAATGAGCACAGAAGACATTTTTCCCCCTGTTGTCTTCCAGTAAGCAACTCTTAGCCCCAGTTTGGCATTTCTAGTCCTCTCTCAACTCTCTACTAAAGAAATCTGAGTTGTTCAGCCAGTTATCAGTTAATATACTCTGCAGATCCCTTCTGCTCTTTGGGCCTGACTAATTTATCTCTGCTTGGGTAGATTTCCTGTTCTGTGAGTTGCACACTTCCACTTTGATTCAACTGCTCTTCTGCTAAGGAAAGTTCCTCTGCCAGCTGCAGAGGAATGGTCCTTAAGACTGTGCAGATGACCACCCCAACCTGCAAGTTGAGTGATCATGGCATGTCTGGTGATGGGGTGGTCTGCAGGCTCATCTAAACAGCTGCAGCTTGCACAGCCTCCTTGGTGCAATTGGATGAACATTTGGTGTTTTGGATGAACATTGCCACTACGTTTTCCCCAGCCAAAGGAAGAACAGAAGTCAGGTTCCATATCACAGCTGAACTATCTGCTGTCATCTTTCACTTGAAAGAATGTGCTCCCCTCCAGAAAATCAAAGGAGACAAACATACATCATGAGAGCTGGAGTTGGCTGCTGGCATCTTTGTGAAGGATCCCTTTCATGCATTTCTGCCATAGCAACATGCAGCTCTCCCAAGTGGAGTGTTTCCTGGACTTGGTGTGAAACAAAGCACTGCCCAGAAGAGAAGCTTTGTCCCTGGTTAGTATTTCTCCTGGACAAGAAGTGACTGTTGCAAAGAGCAAGTTTAGTCATATCTGCTACCCATGAAACAGCTGCACATTTGGGGCAGTTGGCATTGATAGCTCCACCAACGTGATAAAATGTTTTTATTTGGCTTCATTGCCCTAGAAAGAGTGGAAGAGTAAGGAGATGTTTTGCTTCCCAGGAAAGCTAGGCTAGAGGGTAACATCATCTCTCAAACAGTGAAAAATCCTAAGGAAACCAAGTGATCCAAACTGTTGCTCAGGGTTTAGTTAGAAGGAGTTTTTCTGCTGTGTGTGGTGGTGAGGATTGGGTTGTGCTAATCGAGGTGGTTGGAAAATGAAATATGGAACTGGTTCTATGATGAGTCATAGTGAACAGCTGTGCAGGCATAAACTTATTTAGCCTGGGCTTAAGAGTCTCTGCTGTAGATCACAGTGTGAGCAGCTACTGAATAGGAGTGCTTAGACCACAAGAGTCAATGACATTTGCCTGTGTGCAGCCTGATTTCATGCTATTGAGCATCAATTCCTACTATGCTTTAAAACACAACCTCCTTACATAGCTGAAAAGAATTATGCCCCAAATCATCAAATGTGAGGTACTCTTTCTTCACATGGCCTTTCTGTTACACACTGATGATTTCCAGGCTATGTATCGTGTTACAGTGTGTGCTTCATGCAGAGAGGGCCTCTGTAGAACGAGTCTTTAATGGGCCTTGATTTAAAGAGGGGAGATGCTCTCCCTGAAGTACAACAGCTTCAGACACTGCTTACCTGCTCTTTTACTCCCTCTTTTATATGTGATCCTTAGACTCTCTCTCCTTGTTCTTAAAACTTACTGTGTGCTCTCTCACATCATAACTGAAACTGTTTTGGAGCTGAGGCAGATTTCTTAGTTATTCCAAGAGAAGCCATCTTCAGCATGCTGCTGTGCAATGGAGAACATGCTGGGCTGAAGCAGTAGACACTTCTCCTTGGCCCAGTGGATCAAGGAGAGGATCCCAATGCAGGTTTGATTTGGCATTGGAGTATGCTCCTTTACACTTAGTATGTTAAAATATACTTCTGCCTTAGTATTCCTTCTACCATCAATAACAATGACCTGTTCAGTCTGAGCCCCATCCCTCCAAAATCAGTGTGCTGCTCCAGTTCAGTCTGAGCCTCATCCCTCCAAAATCAGTGTGCTGCTCCTCTTCAGTCTGAGCCTCATCCCTCCAAAATCAGAGTGTGCTGCTTTTCACTTTGAAAATGCCACAAGGTGGAAAGCAGTAACCTTACTCTGTGCACTGCTGGGAAAAGCATAAAGGCAGATCCTTACCTGTACATCTCATTGTAACACAAGCTTTTAATACTCCAGAACTACAACATCCTAGAATCTATTCTCGTGGTGTCAAGGACAGGTAGTACTCAGACAATGCAAAGAATGTGGCCCAAGCATCAAGTCTTAATTCATTTTACTCTTCAAACACATGATAGTGGTCATGGAGACTCCAAATATATACTGGACTTTGCAGACTTTGCAAATGCTTCTTGAACTGCATATGCCAAGCAGTTTATGCACACTTGCACAGGCATTTTTCTCCTGCACTTAGACTTCCCTGTGTGAAGGTCTGACATTGTAATCCTCATTCCTACAGACTGAATGCCTTGGGGTACTGCCACTGCCCCCTGGTCTTCCTGCCCAGTGACTCATGAAAAAGCTGTTTCTTCAGAGCTTCTGGATTTTGGATGTTCATTTATTCTGGTCTCAAGATGCTTTCACAGGTTTGTGAGGAACATATCACAACCAGTGTGAGGCCTAGCATCAAAGTGGAGATTTTCTGCAGACTGGGCTCCTGGAGTGATCCCAGAACTACACATTCTTGAGTGTTTGTCCTAGGTCAGCTTTGTGGTTTGTTCCCATGTAATTGTGTTCTCTTTAGACAACTAATGCATAGAAAGGTTCTAAGAGTGACTTCTTTCATAGTGGTCTGGAACTGTTTATTAGGGAAAGCCTATAAAACCTCTTCTAAAGCCTGTGCTGTGTGCCATGATGTAGGGCAGGGTGTGCAGTTCTGCTCTTTGCCTGGAAAGTAACAGGGTTCCTGTACTGTGTCTCAGCAGCAGAAATTCAGGGAACTATATGATGCTTCGAGCACTGCCAGCTGGGAATACCCCCGGAGCCACTGCCTGGGGGCACACACAATTTTCTCCAGTCAGCATGGAGATCCCAAAAGCTCTGACTCACAATCTGCAGCGCAGGGTGGAACGTGCTGCCGCTGCTGCCCTCTTGATCTGACAACTGTTTGAGCCAAGTGGGAAAAGGAAACGGTTCCAAAGGGCAGTGGAAAAACGAAAGTGGCCTAAATTCAAAGCGTATGCCTCAGGATGAAGGAAGTTTACTAGACAGGTTTTAAACTCCACATTTCTGTGGTCCTTCAGAAGTGCGTCAAGACTGGAATGTGAAATCAGAGAAGTGAGTGGTGAAACCTGCCACGGGCTCTGTGCATTTCCCTCTCCTGACATAAAGGACAGTGCTGATTTGTCGCTAACACTTCCACCAGGGAGTTGGGGCAGCTCCTGAGGAGTGAATGAGTGATGCATTGCCTGGCATGCTCCCACCAACAGGTACTGCTTCAGTTCACATCTACCTCTAACCGGCATAAGCATGCCAGCAGCGGAAGATGAAGACCATAAGCAGCAGGGATTGAGTAGCAGCTGCAGGGCTTGCATCTCATCATGCTAGGGGATGGGGTTGCCCAGCAGACAGAGTGAAGCAAAGTGTCTGCATCTGCACAACTGATTTAGCCTAAGAATTGATGGAGCTTTTGACATCTTTTTGAGTTCACTATGTAATGACAGCAGCAGAAGAGAATATATGAACTGTAGCAGGTGCTCAGTATTGCAGGGAAGTGCTCAGTATGAACCAAGACAGATACCTGAACAGGTATGGTTTATTTTTCTAAACTAGGAATATTTGGGTTTTTTTTTAAATTTGTTATATGGGAAAAAAACTCAATCAACAAACCAAACCCACAACCAAACCAACCAACCAAAAAACCCCAACCAAAACCAACCAAGGGAACTGAAAAAGTTTAGTAATAGGAAGTCTAATAAGTCTATTTTCATAGAATCAGTCAGGGTTGGAAGGGACCACAGGGATCAGCCAGTTCCAACCTCCCTGCCATGCCCAGGGACACCCTACCCTAGATCAAGTTGCCCACAGCCTCCTCCAGCCTGGCCTTAAACACCTCCAGGGACGGGACCTCAACCACCTCCCTGGGCAACCCATTCCAGCCTCTCACCACTCTCATGCTGAACAACTTCCTCTTCACGTCCAGTCTGACTCTCCCCACCTCCAGCTTTGCTCCATCCACCCCAGTCCTGTCACTCTCTGACAGCCTAAAAAGTCCCTCCCCAGCCCTTTTTTGTAGCCCCCTTCAGACACTGAAAAGCCACAAGAAGGTCACCTCAGAGCCTCCTCTTCTCCAGCATGCACAGCCCAAACTCTTTCAGTCTGTCCTCACAGCAGAGCTGCTGCAGCTCTCTGAGCATCCTCATGACCCTTCTCTGGACACTCTTCAGCATCTCCACATCCCTCTTGTCCAGGGGCTCCAGAACTGGATGCAGTACTCCAGGTGGGGTCTCACCAGAGTGGAGTAGAGGGGGAGAATCACCTCCCTGGCCCTGCTGGCCACACTTCTGCTGCAGCCCAGGCTCTGGTTGGCTTTCTGGGCTGCAAGTGCACACTGCTGGCTCATGTTGAGCTTCTCATCCACCAGCATGCCCAAGTCCCTCTCCTCACGAGTTCCTCTCCAGCCTGTATTTGTGCTGTGGCTGTCTGGTTGGTTCTGTTCCATTTTCTTTCTCTGTTTCACTGAGTGCTTGATGGGTTTCAATCAAGAAAAACAGCTTTTAAAGCAAACAGACAAATGATATTTTGGAGCTGAAAAGCTACACCATTAGTAGAATTTGATTAGTGTTATAGTTGGGAGACCACCAAGCTGCCAGCTATACTCTGACTATGAAATGTCATTTTTCTCTTGGCACATGAAAACTCTGCCTGTGTTGTATCAGAATATTTGGATGCAGAGTTTGGTTAGGTAGGAGAAGTTTGGGGTTCTGTTGCAAGGAATTTCCAACAAGGTTATGGTAAGTTGTTGTGTTTTCTTGGGGGAAGATTTCTCAGTTATTTAATCTATTCTACAAGCTACCTAACAGTAAGAGCTTCACTTCCAGCAGCATGACTCAAGTTAGCTGTGTGAAGGACTGGCAACAGGAATGCCTTTCTCCTCCTCACTCAGAGAGTGAATTTCTCTCTGGGGGCTACACGTTGAGTGCAGAGCCTGCCTACTTGGTAGGTCTTCTGGAGGTATAGGCAGAGACACAAAGCCACTGGGCAGCTTCTTTACAGGCACCATGCACGTTGTGAGAATATTGTGGTCCAGTGTCTAGGCACCAATTAAATGTGTGTGTCCCTGCAGGGTGAGCTCTTGGTGAGGAACAGAAGCTGAGTAATTCACTGAGGAGTCTAAACAGGTTCTCTGAGTTTTGTCTTGAGCTACTCCTTTGCAAGGACAAAATAGAAGGGAAAGGTCCCATTAGGAGCTTCATTCTGTCATGCAAGTGTTTGCTTCTCAAGTGAAATGTAATGGTGCTGAGTTTTGCATGCACCTTCCATGGAAATCAGCTGGGAAGCAGATGAACTGAGGAGGGATTCTTAAAAACGATACATCCAAAGCTATTCTTGTCCAGTTTATACAAAGTTGTTTAATCCGTGACGACTGTGAGCATGTTAGAGATGTACAAAATGTCCTTCCAAAGAAAATGCACTCATACAAGTTCAGATATATTTGGCAACTTGTAAAGGTGTTCAACTGTTCATGGATCTGGGTAGAAAAGTCAACTACTTTGGCTTTCATGGCTGAAGTCAGGTGCTGATAGTGATTGATGTTTTTCTCAAGGACCTGCCAGTAAGACCAAAATTTCCTTTTTCATGCTAGGTAAAATGTGTCCAAGTCTATAATCACTATTTGTTGTATGCTTAAATATTCAAAACCTCACTGAGTTTTACAACCCTCCTCCCCTTTCCCATCTACTAACCCCTGTGAGAAGGACTGCTAAGTTAAACTATTTGCACTGTGGACAAGGAAAATCATCACATACTTCACTAGGTTGGTTCTGTTCCATGTGGATCTTTGCTCCAATCATAGAATAGAATAGAACAGAATCAACCAGGTTGGAAGAGACCTCCAAGATCATCCAGTCCAACCTAGCACCCAGCCCTATCCAGTCAACCAGACCATGGCACTAAGTGCCTCATCCAGGCTTTTCCTGAACACCCCCAGGGACGGTGACTCCACCACCTCCCTGGGCAGCCCATTCCAATGCCAATCACTCTCTCTGTGAAGAACTTCCTCCTAACATCCAGCCTATACTTCCCTCGGCACAACTTGAGGCTGTGTCCCCTTGTCCTGTTGCTGGTTGCCTGGGAGAAGAGACCAACCCCCACCTGGCTACAACCTCCCTTCAGGTAGTTGTAGACAGCAATGAGGTCTGCCCTGAGCCTCCTCTTCTCCAGGCTAAACAACCCCAGCTCCCTCAGCCTCTCCTCATAGGGTTTGTGTTCCAGGCCCCTCACCAGCTTTGTTGCCCTTCTCTGGACACGTTCCAGCACCTCAACATCTCTCTTGAGTTGAGGAGCCCAGAACTGGACACAGTACTCAAGGTGTGGCCTGACCAGTGTTGAGTACAGGGGAAGAATAACCTCCCTCGTCCTACTGGCCACACTGTTCCTGATACAGGCCAGGATGCCATTGGCCCTCTTGGCCACCTGGGCACACTGCTGGCTCATCTTCAGCCTACTATCCACCAGTACCCCCAGGTCCCTTTCCTCCTGGCTGCTCTCCAGCCACTCTGTCCCCAGCCTGTAGCATTGCTTGGGGTTGTTGTGGCCAAAGTGTAGAATCCTGCACTTGGCCTTGTTAAATCTCATCCCATTGGCCTCTGCCCACCCATCCAGCCTGGCCAGGTCCCTCTGCAGGGCTCTCCTACCTTCCAACAGGTCAACACCTGCTCCTAGCTTGGTGTCATCTGCAAACTTAATGATGCTGAATTTAATCCCCTGGTCCAGATCATCAAAAAAGATACTGAACAGGACTGGGCCCAGCACTGATCCCTGGGGAACACCACTAGTGACAGCTGCCAACTGGATGTGGCACCATTCATCACAACTCTCTGGCTCGGCCTTCCAGCCAGTTCCTGACCCAGCAGCCAGTTCCTGACCCAGCAAGCCAGTTCCTGATAGAATATGATTTGCTTTTGTGTTTATGTGGCACTTTCAGCACTGTTTTTCTGCTTCTGGCTTGAAAATATGACAATTCACACTGATTTCAGGCATATCAGAAGCATGAAGAGGAAGCCATGATGCATAACAGTCACATAAACATATTGATGCAAGGACTTAGCACTGGAGAGTTATAAAATAGCATCCCCATGCTGTGGGGATTCACTTATTTCTGATCTCAGATTGGCTACAGGGTGGGCAAAATGTGTGCATAAAGAGATACACAGTGATAGGAGGGGAAGATATCACTGGCACACAAACACATACACAACACAACCCTGACCCTAACCCTAACATGAGGAGAGGCTGAGGGAGCTGGGGTTGTTTAGCCTGAAGAGGAGACTCAGGGCAGAGCTCATTGCTGTCTACAACTACCTGAAGGGAGGCTGTAGCCAGGTGAGGTTGGTCTCTTCTGCCAGGCAACCAGCAACAGAACAAGGGGACACAGTCTCAAGTTGTGCCAGAGCAGGCTCAGGCTGGATGTTAGGAGGAAGTTCTTCCTAAAGAGAGTGATTGGCATTGGAATGGGCTGCCCAGGGAGGTGGTGGAGTTGCCATCCCTGGAGGTGTTCAAGCCAAGCCTGGATGAGGCACTTAGTGCCATGGTCTGGTTGATTGGCTAGGACTGGGTGCTAGGTTGGACTGGATGATCTTGGAGGTCTCTTCCAACCTGGTTGATTCTATTCTAATCTATTCTATTCTGTTCTGTGATGTGCAGCTGTCCTGGTTTTCCTGGGGCAGAATTCTAGGCCAGCCATGGGGTGCAGGCTGTTACCAGTTTAGAGTCATCCAGGGCAGCAGGGACACCTTCCACTAGCCAAGGTCACTCAATGCCTCATCCAACCTGACCTTGAACACCTTCAGGGAGAGAACATCCACAGCCTCCCTGGGCAACCTGTTCCAGTGTCTCCCCACGCTCACTGTAAAGAATTTCTTCCTAGTACCCAGTCTACATCTCTCCTCCCCTAGCTCAAAGCCATTCCCTCTCATCCTGGCACTACAAACCCTTGTCAAAATCGTAAAGATATTTGTACATCTGGCATTGCTTTCAAGAATTTCACTACTCAGAAAGATGTCTGAAACAATCCTATTGGTCCACTCTCATTTCTACCTTCAGTTTGGAAAAAAAAACCATTTGGTGCCTGAGTCTATTTGTTTCCTGCTGTGCACACTATTGAAACTGAAGTCAGTGTATTAGCTTCAACAGGAAGCTTGTTTCAAAGACTCTGCAGCACAGCCAGGAAAGCTTCCAGAAATACATGCTCTGAGATGATCCAAGCATGTTCATTACTCAGAGTGTGAATAGCTTTGAAAGGGCCAAATTTCTGAGGGTTGAATCAGCCAGGAAAAGCAATTCAAACAGAAAAATAAAGATCAATTCAGCATTGCAGAAAATGTTTATTGTGGCTCAGAAGATACTGAAAGTGTAACAGAAACAAAATTTACACTGATAAATCACAGAATGACAGGATGCCTCGAGTTGGAGGGGACCACAGAGATCATTTACTCCAACCTCCCCACCATGGGCAGGGACTCCTCTCAAGTAGACTCAGCTGCTCAAGGTCTCATCCAAACTGACCTTGAACACCTCCAGGGAGGAACACCTCCAGAACAGCCTCCCTGGGCAGCCTATTCCCAAGTCTCACCACCCCTGTACTGAAGAACTTCTTCCTAAGATCCAATCTAACCCTGCTCTCCCTCAGCTTCAAACCATTTCCTCTTCTCCTGTCTCTAGACAGCCTCTCTGCAGCCTTCCTGTAGGATCCCTTCAGGCACTGGCAGGCAGCTCTAAGGTCCCCTTGGAGTCTTCTCCAGGCTGAACACCCCCAGCTTTCTCAGCCCATCCACATAGCAGAGGTGCTTCAGCCCTTGGATCATCTTTGTGACCCTCCTCTGGACTCACTCTGTGTTCTTCTTACAATGAGGACACCAGAACTGGATGCAGTATTCAGGGTGGGAGGCTCATGTGAGCAAAGGAGAAGAATCCTCACTTGGAAACACAAGAAACTGAAAAAGTAGGTAGAAGGAGCACACATTTTTTTTTCCCCAGAATGGTGATTCTCTAACCCTATCTGTGAGGAAAAAAAGCAGCAGTACTTGTAATAAACGCCCAAAGCCAGTATCTTTTCATAAGCAGATATAATGGTCATAAAAACATCAGAGGCATTTTGCCATTTGGGGGCTAAACCAGGCAATATGCTTGTGGAAGAAGCCAGAACTATCATTCAGCAATAGTTTAAGTAATGAAAAAAAATCACAATCAGCATCAGGTTTTTTTTTTCAGTCAAGGAGTATTTTGCAGTGGCTTAGGTCATAAAATTCTACGGACCTTTCAAAGTGTTTCAAACCGAATACAAACCCTCTCGTCTGGTTCAGCTGAAGTGGGAAAAGCATGGACCTAGATATCCTGAAACCACACTAGAGGGCACTTGAGCTGTTTCATCCGAAGTAGGTGAAGGTCAGAACAGTAGGATGCTTACTCTGTGGGCAGAACTGAACAAGGAATTAGTCGGATTTATTGGTGTCAGGTTGGTAGAACAATTACTGATCCTCCCCATCAAGCTCCTGTGGGGGAGTAGGTAAATTCCCGGTGTAAATTTTGCTTATGACTAATGTAAGTAATGAGGAGAGAAATCATGTAAGGATTGGTGAGATTGCAACAGTGTTTTGTCTTTGTATGTGGATCAGCCACGGAAATGTGGGATATTTTGGGGGGGTTAAAGCAAAGGGAGTTTCAGGTAGAAATAATGTCTGAAGAACTGAGCTGCTCTTTGGAGTCTGCCTCCTACCGCATTGTTCTTGCTTGGGTTCTCTGTTCTCTCCAGGTGATACTCTAAAAGGTTGGTTTTAGTGGCATGGAACAAACAGCACAGAATCATAGAATCAACCTGGTTGGAAGAGACCTCCAAGCTCATCCAGTCCAACCTAGCACCCAGCCCCAGCCAATCACCCAGACCATGGCACTAAGTGCCCCATCCAGGCTTGGCTTGAACACCTCCAGGGATGGCAACTCCACCACCTCCCTGGGCAGCCCATTCCAATGCCAATCACTCTCTCTGTCAAGAACTTCTTCCTAATATCCAACCTAGACCTCCCATGGCACAACTTGGGACCGTGTCCATAGGAAAATCCAAGGACCAAAAAGGTAGTAGAGTCCTGCCAGCAGCCCCAAACACTTCAGAATTTCAGAGCTTTGGTTAAAAAAATATGTAGAAGTGTTGCTCTGGTTCATGATGTGGAAAATACACATAGAAGTCTGAGTTAGGATTTGAGATTTTCTTTCTATCACAGCCCAAGTGTTCATTGTTCTTCTGAAACATACAACGAAGTCTCTGAGCTTAAGTACTGTCCAACTAACTGAGAAACAACAACCCCAAGCCTAACTGGCCTGAAGTAATGACTCAGGTCCCCATTTATACACATGGCCTCCTCAGTATTCTTTGAATATTTAGTGTTTATGGAGATCATTTTGGCTACATTTTCTTTCTGTAACCCGTTTCCCTTTTTTACTCAAACAAATAAGATGCTAACATAAAATTCCATGAATCAGGCTTTAATAAAAAGCACACAGTGCACCACTGAATGTCCTGTGGGCAATGGCTTCTAACTTGCCAGCAGCCCATAACAGGTCCCTTTATTGTATAACCCTCCCCTCCAGTTAACATATTCACTGTCTGCAGTTTTGTTTACTTAGCAGCTCCAGGAACTGAACGTACACCTCTGCTAGAGCAGGACCTCTCTAGCATTAGCATCTGGGCCCTGCCACTTTCAGGCTGTAGTCCAGGAGCCCAGCCCAGAGCAGAGCAGCTCCCTGGGCATTTTCTCTCTGCTTGTTTGTGGTATCCATTGTTAGCAGGCGTCTGACTCCAGATATTGCTGCACGACACAACTGAGAATTCATTTCCAGCAGATGATTGTAATGTATGTATGAAACAAACATTCCTGGGAGCAGGCTCATGTTTGACTGGTGAGTGTGAAACAACTCTGCCTGTGCCCTGATAGCAGACACAGCTAAATTCCAGTTCTCAGCATCTTCACTCACCAGCTGTTGGTGAAATGAAGCTCCAAGCTGAAGCTGAGTTTCTGGGCAATTTATAGGAGTCAGATTTCCTACCAACTGCAAGGACTCCTTTTAATTACTGTGGAACGCCCACATTTGCTCATCACCCTCACTCGATCACAGGAGAGCTACTGGCCAGCCTGGTGATCTTTGCATCGTTGTTGTCTGGAGCAATCTCTTGCATTCATCCTTGCTATCATCTCCTTCTCACGTTTTAACACTCAGCTTTTTCTGCTTCTGCCACCACTTGGCCTCCTGTGTAGCAGTTTGTGGCCAGTCACAGAATCACAGAATGGTTTAGATTGGAAGGGACCTCAAAGCTCATCCAGTTCCAACCCTGTGCCATAGGCAGGGACACCTTCCACTGGCACAGGTCATTCAAGGCCTCATCTAACCTGGTTCTGAACACCTCCAGGGAGGTTGTGGAGCACAGAACCACCAAATGTGACCTTTGATCTTTCTGTGACCCCTAACCTCCCTGGGCAACCTGTTCCAACGTTTCACCACCCTCATTCTAAAGATCTTCCTAACATCCAGTTTAAATCTCTCCTCTTCCAGTCCTGTACTTCCTGCACCTCTTCCTAGGCAATGTCATTTGTTCTTCAGAGCTGGAACACCATCCTCTTCCTCAGCCTGATGACAGTCCCGTGCTAGCACCGCTCACCACTTGGCTGGTTTGGGGGCTCTCACTGGAAGGTTCTTCAGCTGCCCTACCCTGGTGTGCAGAGGAGCCACAGAGCAGGTCTGCAGAGCTTCGACATGCCTGGCCCTGGGGCAGCTCAACAGGTGTGGTTCTGTTCAGCTCCTCGTCCTGTCTGGAATACTGCCTTCAGTTTTGGGCTCCCCAGTTTAAGAGGGAAAGGGATCTGCTGGAGAGTCCAGCAGAGGATGAGGAGGGGATTGGAGCACTGTCTGATGAGGAGGCTGAGGGACCTGAGGCTGCTTAGTCTGGAGAAGACTGAGAGGGGGTTTAGGCAAGGTTTATAACTGAGGGCTGGGGGCAACAGGCTCTGCTCACTGCTCCCTGGGATAGGACAAGCAGCAATGGATGGAAGCTGCAGCACAGGAGGTTCCAGCTCAACACAAAGGGGAGCTTCTTGGCTGGAAGGGTCCCAGAGCCCTGGCACAGGCTGCCCAGAGAGGGTGTGGAGTCTTCTTCTCTGGAGCCTTTCCAGGCCTGGCTGGATGTGTTCCTGCGTGACCTGAGCTAGACTGGATGGTCCTGCTCTGGCAGGGGGCTTGGACTGGATGAGGTCTTTGGCTCCCTTCCAGCCCCTGACATCCTCTGATGCTGTGACCCGCTGACGGTTTCCAAGCGGGCTGCCAAGCGGTACCGGCAGCGGGCAGAGCCCTAGGCCCCGCCGCAAGCCTCACGCCCCGGGACGCCGCCGGCGCGTGCCGGCTGCGCGCTGCTCCCCGAGGCGCCTCGCGCACGTGCTCGTGCACAGCCGGTGAGGAGCGGACGGCACGAGCCCGCGGCACGAGCCCGCAGCCCGGTCCGGTCCGGTCCGGTCCGGTCCGGTCCGATTCGGTTCGCCGTGGCGTGAGGGAGCCTGCGAGGGAGCCACAGCCGCCGAGGCAGCAGGTGAGCGGCGGTGGGGCCGGTCCGAGGCCTGTGGTCCTTCCTGCAGGGCTGGTGCCTGGCTCTAGCTCTGTCTCCTCATCTCTCCAGCCTGCCCCCGCGCCTCGTTCTTGTGTGAAGTATTTTACCTCGTGGTTCTGCTTGCCCTTAGTTACTGCTGCTTTCCTTGCGTTTAAATGGCTGCTCCGGGCCCTGATGCCTGTCCTCAGCTGCTTCTGGCCATTTTTATTTCCCTTGCATGCAGATCCATAAATTCTTTAGTGCGTTTGGCTTAGGTCAGCTGGTTGAAGGATGCTTTCCTTATGGAGAGGAACTTGGAGGCAACCAAACTGGCTCCATTTTTTTCAGTTCCCCTGCTGCACAGACTGCTGGATAAGCCCAGTGTGATACTGTGGGAGGTATGTCCGCATAGAAGTTTGGACTGCACAAACTGTGCTCTCCCGTTGCAGAAGTTTGTCTCAGACTGCTTCTCTGCTCCCCTTTCCTTGCACTCTAACATCCATGGCAGGCAGTTCCTGGGCCAGAATGTTGCCGTTTAGGCACTGCTTGGGTGCCTGCACCTCACCTGTGCCAGCTCAAGGCCATTGCTTCGCAGCTGAGCTTGTGCAAGCAGAAGTGAAGCAGCAAGCACCCAGAATGTGAGGGGTGCCTGCGACTTTGCAACCACCACGCTGCCCAGTGCACCATGTGTGCCGTGATCCACCCTGCTTTGGGAACACCTCTACCAACCACCCATGGGTGGGAAATGAAAGGGAATTTGGGAACAGAAGGCAGCACCGCAAACTGCAGCTGGAGTGCAACACATACGAAGCCATGGAGAAGCAGGTTTCTGATCAGAGGGGTGCAAGTGCCACACTAGGAGCCAGGTAAATTGTTTTGGTTGGTTGTGTTTGGTTGTTGGCTGCCATTTTGCTCTTTAGACCTCATTGCTGCCTACAACTACCTGAAGGGACATTGTGGAGAGGCTGCTGCTGGGCTCTTCTCACAGGTAATTGGAGACACAACAAGGGGGAATGGCCTCAAGCTGAGACTGGGGAGGTTTAGATTGGACATTAGGAAAAGGTTTTTCACTGAGAGTGGTCAGGGACTAGAATGAGCTGCCCAGGGATGTGGTGGAGTCACTCACCTCGGATGTGTTTAAGGGTCATTTGGATGTGGTGCTTGGGGATATGGTTTAAGGTGAATCTTGTAGAGTAGAGTTATAGGCTGGACTTGGTGATCCTGAGGGGCTTTTCCAACCTGGGTGTTTCTGTGATCCTGTAATTCTTATTAAATGATTTTAAAGGTGGGAAAACCTTTAAAAGAATGAAGTTGTACTGCTGAACTGTGTTGACTTTCTGTACTGGTTTCCTCATGAATATTGAGGCACAGTGGGAGTTGTTACTGATCAGAGTGGCTTGGAGGAGATGTTATTTGACAGTCCGACGTGTGCGTGATGTTTCCTTTAGCATGGAAAAAGTGTGTGCAGAGGATAAAGTTTTGCTAATAGCTGGCTGAGGGCTGTTGGACAAGCCCTCACAGGATCTGTGAAGCAGCTCAGATCTCTTCTTGCATTCCATTCAAATGCAAGGTGTGCTCTTTTGATCTGACTCCAATAGCAAGCCTGGCAGAGAGTGAAATAAGGGTTCCTGTGTCTGTTTTCCCATGGCTGGGGAAGGAGGGAGAGAGTCTTGTGGCAGATGCTGTTTTTGCATTTTAGATTACTGCTGCTTGTGCTTGGAAATTGTTAATGACATTAGTGCAGAAATGTGAGTGGGATAGGAAGGAAGGGGAAACATAATCTGCTCTTTGCTACAGACATGTTGATCTAATCTGCTGCTTGCCATGTGTATCCTGCATCACATGCATCTTAGTGCATACAAGGCTGTATCAAGAGAAGTTGTTGGGATAAATGGCATCAAACCTTGTGTTGGTCAGTATTTTCTCTATCAAAACCTGGATAGTGTAAGAGAAACTCTGGAAGCAATTTCTGAATGGAAACAATGTGCAAAAAGCTGCCAGAGTGGAATTAAAAATGAGTGACAGATTGGAGGAAACCTCTAAAAGAGTAGCTGTAACTTAATGCATTAAATGAGTGTAAGGGTCACAGAGAACTGGAACAGGCTCCCCAGAGAGGTTGTGGAGTCTTCTTCTCTGGAGACTTTCAAGGCCTGTCTGGACATGTTCCTGTGTGACCTGAGCTAGATTGTATGGTCCTGCTCTAGCAGGGGAGTTGGCCTTGATGAGCTCTTTGGGTCCCTTCCAACCCCTGACATCCTCTGATCCTGTGAATGCATTTATGGAGGAATAAGCATCACAAATGCAGCACTGTGGGTAAATAGCCCTGTGAGATCTGTAGCAAAGAATTTGGGAGATGCTGCAAATTGCAAGCTGAGCAAAAAAATGCTGTAGAGAAGGAGACAAACAGTGCTTTTTAGAGACAAATCAGAGTTTGTGGGATGAGTGTGACAGCTGGCACTCACACAGCCTGCTCTGAGTTCTCATTCCCAGGAAAGGTGGATGGAGATCACCTAGGGACAATCCAGACCAACTTTTAGCACTCTTTGAATTGTAAACATGAGAGAGTTCCAGGATAGCTCCTGCATGTGTCCTACACATGTCTCAAATCTTAGCGCTGTGACCTCTGCAAACAAATACTGCAAAGAATAATAAAGTGCAGCCCAGATGAGGTAATAGCAGGCTTAGAATGTAAACAGAAAATATACAAATAACAAAAGCAGAGTGAGCGTGGAAGCTTGCTTCTTTGTAGCATTGCCATCAGAATACTGATTTCTGTCTTTATTTAGCTGTCTTGCTTCAGTTGCTCAGCAATGTGGGAAGTCTAAATCCATTTCCTTGATTTTTGCAGTTGCATGCCCTTTCTGTAGGTCTATTCTGCATTTCTAGCCTCTGCAGGTAACTTTTCATGGATGCTTGTGGAAGGTGGTGATTCAGAATGCCTTTGAAAATGATTGCCTGTGGAGCCATTCAAAAGATGTTTGCAATAACAAGATTCTTCTTGCTTCTTATGTTGCCTTGGATCCATTTTTCTTCTCACTTGGCTTTCACAGGTCCTTGAGTATTAAGCACTTCTGGCTGTTCTGGCGCTGCTGTTACAGGACAGTCACTGTTCCCAAATCACCAATTTGTCTTTACGTGCACATTTATGTTGAGTGCTTATGTGCCTGCCTGCTGTGTACTTAACAGGCATCCCCTGCTGCAAACAGTTCTCAGTCTTTGTTCTCTGCCAGGATGTTGTTTTAATGCTTTTAAGGCAAGGGTGATTATTTTAGTGGTGAAAATGTAACCATACACCCCAACCCTTCCTGACCTGCCTGCCCAAATGATGACTGCAGGGGCAGGCCACAGATATCCCATCAAAAGAATGCTTACTGCTGAACATTTGGAATCACTTGTTTTTTTCCTGAGCAGTACTGTGGATGTTGGATTTTGGTGATTCTGCAGTGAATTCTGGACAGAGTTCAGGTATCTGAGATACTCTTGGCCCTGTGTTACTGGTGTGTTGGCTAACATTTAAATGTGTGTTGTGTCCTGGCTGGTAAAGTTGACAGTGTGGAGCTTCTCTGTAGCAACACCTCCTATAGCAAATGTTTCTAAAGCAGTATCATTTGGTTTGTAACTTCTGTTTCTTTCAGGATAACAAAAGCCTCTTACGCTTACAGAGGTTTGCAAGAGCAGCTTTGCAAGAGCTGCAAACTGCTTCCCAGGGATACAGCCTCTAGCACGGGCATAGGTACAGTAAAAAGAACCATACGGTGGCATTAAGATCATCTGAGGAGGAAAAATGTCTGGAAGCAGCTTGGGTCTCTGTACTGATCTGCTAAAAGTTGAACCTCCAAGTTTCTAATCAAAAGCTGGAACCAGATGGAAGTAAAATTTGAGAAGTAATGTGAAAAATATGTTGCAAAGAAGATCAAATAGAAGAAAGAAAATGAAAATATTCTCAGTTGACTGCAGAGTTCTTCTGGAAGCAGCTTTGGAGGGCAGTAACCATGTTCATATTCACCTTTATTTTGTCTTTAGGTGCACACAGGTGGAACAAAGGTAGGGCATTGTGGAGCTGGCTGCACGCATTGTGACACACAGCTTATGGCAGCATTGCAGAGCTCAGGGCTTTTGTGTCACTAAATTAGATTTAAGAAACTATCAGGCTTTCTGTGATCTCTGGAGGCTCTCTGCAGTATCCAGTTGAAAAGACAAAAACTGAAAGCAAGTATCTCCTCTGCTGATAAAATTTTGCTCTCATTTCTTTGAGGCATTAGGATGACTTCTGTGCCCTCATGTGGAAGAGCAAGAATTAGAAGGATTGAAAGCCTCATGGTCCAAAACTCCAACGATTCAAGCGGGAGAAGGGAAAACAAATAATTAAACGACTCCAACAAGCAAGATGTGTCCATATTCAGAGTACAGGAATACCATTCTTTCCTTCTTTGGGGAATACATGAGCAGAAAAATGAACCGAGAGACAATAACATAAGAGTGTTGTCAAAGTATTCCAAAAAACAACTGAGTCTTGTGCAGATGCCAAGTCTGACTTGGGCTGATTCTCTTTTAGGAATTTTATAGAACAATTTTCTGAATTCTATTAATATAACAAGCAAATGTACTTTTGGATCCTCTGGGTCTACATTGTGGGAAGCAAAGGTGATTTTTTTTCTTTTTTGGAGGCTAAGAGTGTGTTATGCTTTCACAAAGCAAACTTAAATTAAAAGCTAGTGAAATGTTCAGGAAAAGAGGAACAAAAAGAAGAGACAGTGAAAGTGGAGCCAAATTTCAAATGTAAAAATAATATAATGATAATATTTTGGACTGCATCCCACGGGAAGTTTATTTGCTGAATCCATACCCAGCATTCTGAGTTTTGGATTCGCTGGTATTGTGTTACTATTTCTGTCCTGACAGCACACAGCAATGTGAGTGGGGCCTGCTGTTGCTTAAACCAGGAGAAGGCTGTGCTGTCAGTTGACCAGACACTGTAATTCGTTGCTAACATATTGTATGTTAGCACTGTTAACCTATCAAGTGATGCAGCTCAAGGTCATCAATAGTAGAGGTAAAAGGTAAAGCCTATGAGATGTGCAGCCCATGGTAGTGGATGACAGAATGTTAGGGGTTGGAAGGCAGCTCCAGAGATCACAGAATCCAACCCTCCTGCCAAAGCAGGGATGCTCAGGGCAGGTCACACAGGAATGCATCCAGGTGGGTTTGGAATGTCTCCAGAGAAGGAGACTCCACAGCCTCTCTGGGCAGCCTGCTCCAGGGCTCTGTCACCCTCACTGTAAGGAAATGTCTCCTGGTGTTGAGGTGGAACTTGCTGTGTTCTAGCTTGTACCCATGGTTCCTAGTGATATATATATGCCAACCATGGCAAGGAAGATGATGAGAGGTGGTACCTACATATCTCTTAGTTGATTGCTTTTTGTAGCCTTCTTCCTCCTGCTACAGGTTTGTATCCTGCAGCTGAATGTACATTGATGTTTCCTTCTGCATGGTTCCAAAGGGACCAAAACTGAACTCACAGGATCATAGGATGTTAGAGGTTGGAAGGGACCCACGGAGATCATCGAGTCCAACCCCCCTTGCAGAGCAGGACAACACTATCTAACACAGATCACAGGGGAACACATCCAGGCAAGCCTTGAAAGGCTCTTTCCACTGCTGACCTGTGTTTGTCTTTCCCAGGTACACATTTCCCAGGCTCCTGCTGACATTAGCCTATTTCAAACTCCAATTCTGAAACCATAGCTGTTTTGGTCATAGTGCATGGGATAGTGCTATATATAGATTGCTTTCACTCTAAGTCTATTCAAGAAGACAAAGATCTGCCTGCACATCCATGGTCTCTGAGTTCAGGAGTTTAATTACATCTATTCCTCTGGCTTTTAGCCTGTAACTTAATGAATACAAGTTTGCAGTTGTCTCTCAGTGAAGCTGTCTTAATGAGGATAATTGAATAATGGAGCTGCTAGCTAAAGTCTCTTTCTCCTGCTGCATTCCTCATCTTTTTTATACGTTCTTAGAGTTGATGATTCCTATTTTCCTTTCTGTATAAAAACATAACAAGTATTTCTCTCCTGAGTGGCAAGATGCATGGATAGGCTCTTCAGATCTCACAGACCTCAGAACCATAAGTGTTTTAGTGTGTTTTTTAGGCCTTAAATTGTATCCAGATCTTTACAGCTATTAGGCAAATATGCGCAATGGCCTTTTTTCTCCTGTAAGCATCCAGTTTTGGACATTGTTGGAAGCAGAGTGCTGAAATAGCAAACCTTTGGCCCGACTTGAATGCATCAGATATTTTTTTAATGATCTAAACATATTTTTAAAACGTGGATTGGAGCTACAGGGCAGCAGGGAATTTTCAGGGAGGACTCTTTCAGTTAAATCAAATTGTCTTCCATTCATTTTCTTTCTGCTATGACTGTTATTTGACTTCAAGCAAATACTTTTATCTCACAGAAAGATCTTTTAATTGAATTGAAGAGAGAGTGCATTTGTGTCTCGTGGTGCTCTCTTTAATATAAATTGGGGCCTCAGTTGTGCAGCTCTGAAATACATTTGTGTGTTCCTATGGACAGAGGGATCAAGTGCATCCCCAGCAACTTTGCAGATGGCACCAAGCTGTGTGGCACAGTCGACTTTCTAGAGGGCAGGGATCCATCCAGAGGGACCTGGACAGGCTGAAGAAGTGTGCCCAGACCAACCTCATGACATTCAGTAAGGCCAAGTGTAAGGTCCTGCAGCTGGATCGGCACAATCCCAAGCACAGCTCCAGGCTGGATGGGGAATGGCTGAGAGCAGCCCTGAGGAAAAGGCCCTGGGGGTGTGAGGTGATGAAAAGCTCAACAGGAGCCTGCAGTGTGAGTGCATCCCAGACAGCAACCCTGTGCTGGGCTGCAGCAAGAGCAGTGTGGGCAGCAGGGCAAGGGAGGTGATTCTGCCCCTTGGCTCTGCTCTCCTCAGACCTCACCTGCAGTCCTGGGTGCAGTTCTGGAACCCCCAACACAAGCAGGACATGGAACTGTTGGAGGCCACCAAGATGCTGAGAGAGCTGCAACAGCTCTGCTCTGAGAACAGGCTAAGAGAGTTGGGACTCTGCAGCCTAGAGAAGAGAAGACTTTGAGGAGACCTTGGAGTGGGCTTCCAGGATCTGAAGGGGACCTACAGGAAGGCTGGGGAGGGACTATTGACAAGGTCTTGTAATGACAGGATGAGGAGGAATGGATTTAAACTGACAGAGGGCAGATTCAGACTAGATGTTAGGAGAGGGCTCTTTACAGTGAGGGTGGCGAGACACTGGCACAGGTTGCCCAGGGAGGTTGTGGATGCTCCCTCCCTGGAGGTGTTCAGGACCGGGTTGGATGAGGCTTTGAGCAACCTGTTCTAGTGGGAGGTGTCCCTGCCTATGGCAGGGGGTTGGAACTGGATGATCCTTGAGGTCCCTTTCAACCTAAACCATTTTATGAATAAGATCACTTTTTGGTAGTGTCTTGAGTGGTTCCCAAAGGTGTAAGGAACAGCCTTGTACAGTGATGATCGGGGCTGCATGTTTGCTGGATGCTCTTTTTTTTTGCCTAAAATCTCTTTGGAATGTTGCTGCCTGTGATCAGGTCACTCACTTCAACACACAACCATGGCATGACATTTGTTCATGCTTTTCTGTAACCTCACTTTCTGTTACAGGCAAACCACAGGCACATCTCTCAGGAGTGCTGTTTGGTGCAGCACTTTGTCTAAACATTTTCCCACTGGATCTAATCCAGTTTGGGATCGCAACTGTCGTGAGAATGCAACAAATCATTCTGGGAAGTATCTAAATTTGCTGCTATTGGTCAGAGCAATGTTTATGTACACTCAGAACCACATGACAGAGGAGAGCATACTCTTGAACCCTGTTAGCAATATATGCTAAAAAAATATGAAAGGTCCCAACTTTTTTCTGTGAGTAAACCACCAAAAACTACTGTTTGCTAGTTTGAACAGCCCTTTACTTGAACATCATTGGGAAAATGCCAGGAAAGCAACTGGAGCCAGCCCAGAAACGTTGGGGATTTTTTTAAAACCCTTGCAGCCACTTTTATTTATTGATATAAACAAAAAACAACTCAGGGAAAAAAAAACAAAACACTCAAAAAGCCTTTTCAAAAATGCACATTTTCTTTGAAAAAGTATTTTAGGGCTTTGCAGTGATTGCTTGAGAAGTGGCACCTAGGGGAGGATTACCAGTAGGTAACCATCAAACACAACATAAATGTCATGGCCTTACACTTTTTTGCTTAGTTTCAGTCCTGCCTCAGATCAGGATAAATCAGTTATTAGTTTCTTACATGGTAACTTCCTTACCTCTAGAAGCTCTCTGCAAATGTTGAGCCTTGCAAAGAGGTATATTTAGCATTTTTCCAATGGAGTGGTTTGCAGAGGTCTCATACAAACAGGGCAGAAGACCAAGAAAGTTTCCTATTCCCATGGGTTATTTAGAACACTCTGAAATGGGATTTCTCTCCAGTATAGCTGATGCTTAATACCTGAGAGAAAGACCAAAGGTAGCTGGATGACAGAGGCTCTGTCAGTCAAAGAGTGAAGCATGTTGACAGGAATCACAGAATGGCTTAGATTGGAAGGAACCTCAGAGATCATCTACTCCAACTTCCCCACCGTTGGCAGAACTTAGCTCTTAGAATAACCATTGCTTTTCATCCTAGTCAGGGTTGGAAGGGACCTCAAGGATCATTCAGTTCCAACCCCCCTGCCATGGGCAGGGACACTTTTTACTAGATCAGGTTGCCCAGAGCCACATCCAGCCTGACCCTAAAAAACATCCCAGGGATGGGGCTTCCACCACCTCCCTGTGCTAGGAGCACTTCCAGTTTGCAAAATCTCATTTATTAATCTGATTACATCTATGAGCCTTTGCATAGCTTTGATGTTCAGGAGTCAGCATTTAATAAGCCTTGCTGCGGATGGCAGCAGTTATTAATCACTGAATGAGTCATCTCTTCACCTGCATTAGATGATGTCTAAGCAGTATGATAAAGCTGCAGATGACCTGAGTTTAGGTAAGATGGGATATTCTTTTTTCCCCCATTTTCCCCTAATGCATTGTAGATAAGACAGTCTCTATGTTAAGTCCTCCAAAGAAATGTCTGGTTAGTTTTAAACAGATCAGAAAATTAGGAGTGGTGATGTCTTTAAAACCTTGATGAAACAGAGAGGGCAATTCAGTATTTCAAGTGCAAATATGAAGGAAGTTTCTAGGCTGATTATTAATTCAGTTGCTGGGCACACCAGTTTCCAGTTTCAGAAGGATGAATCTCTTGGTGTAACTTACTTGGGTGGAAAGTGGTGCATTTATCAGAGCTGAGCTTAAATTCCTTCAATATATGTCCTTAATTACATAGTGCCACTTTTGCTGGTGAGAGAAATTGCAATCAGAGTAGCTGATTGAACTCAGAACACAGCAGAAAGCCTTTAACTTTTTTTTCCCAGAAACTTTATTGCAAAAGTTCTCTCTCTTTGGAAACTCAGAGAGGCAACAAGGAAGAAGCACAAAAACTTCCACAGGAGGTTGTTAAATGCAAGAAAATCCAATGTTTGCAGTTGGGGTTTTTTTTGTTTGTTTGCTTGGGGGGTTGTTGGTTGGTTGGGGATTGGGTTTTGTTTTCTTGCTTGCTTTGGTTTTCTGTTTTGTTTGGTTTTTTTTTCTTTCATATGTCAGCAATTAGTTATAAATTGTAACTGTGCCTTCAGTACACAATAAGCTGCATTATGTGTAGGTCACTGCACTTACATGGCAAAGAGCAAAGCAAGATGATACTGCCTGTTGTAGATGGCTTTTCTGCACCAGCAAGTGCTGGCAAGAAGTAGCTGCACATGGCCTGTTTCTTACCTGGTGTCTACAGTTCAGTGGTACAGTTGTGTGTGCTAATACTGGAGCTGGCAAATAGCTCTGCGAGAGATGTAAGTTAGATGACTGCTGGAACCGGTGCTAGTGCCTAACTGTTCTGACCTTAACCTGTCTTCAGGCTTGCTTCAGTCAATCATCTAAAAGGTTTGTTGCAGACTAACAATAGCCCTTGCAAAGCTTGTTGTGTTTGGATTCAGTGATCTGCTTTGGGAGTGCACTTTGAAAGAGAACTCCAAGAACTCTTCTCTTCTTAGAATGAGAGAAAGGGGCTTGCATCATTAGTCAGTAAATAGTCCCAGTTTAGAACAGCATTTTCCCTTTAGACCCTGCCTTTCCTATGTTACTAGTCACCTGCAGGTACTGATATGATACTAAAAATCATCTTTGTGCTGCCCTTGTCTGTTCTGATGTTGTAGTCTTAGGAAACTAAAGGAGAACAAAGGACTTCCCATATCCTCTTAGCTCACTATGGTTCTTCATCATACCTAGTTACATGCAGCTGTTCTGATTCAGGATATTTTTATCCTAAGCCTCTAGTTTTACTACTTGCTAAACAACATTTATGAATATCAGTAGAGCTTGAATGTTACTGCAATGTATCAAGCCAAATCTTGGAATCAGCACACAGTTTAACTCCTAAATCAGACAAGTTCTAATTAGAACCTGTAACAAAAGTCTTGTTATTTATTGCTTTGTAGATCTCTCACAAGGGAATTTGGATTGTGTGCATTCCCTCCTTCCTGCCACAGCTTAATTTGTTCTCAGAGCTGGATTTTGTGCAGTAGGATTGGAATCTGACCAAATCAAATGATTCCAGAGGAAAAAGCAAAACAACAACATCCCCAGAGGATGCATATGATCAGTAGCCACAGCAGATGTGCTTTTCATAGAGATGCCGAGAGCATCTGCACTGTGTCCACAAGAGGCTAAAGGTTATTACCTAGGCTGAGTATTATTGCATTGTTCACAACTCTATGATTCATCTCTCAAATGATCACACTTTGGAACACTAATGTAAGGGCAGGATCTTGCTAAATGCCTGAAAAGGAACCACTGTGTACACTGGATTATGTAGACAGAAGTGCTATGAAAAAGACAATCCATGAGTCGGTGCATTCAGTACAGGCAGAAGTAACTCAATTTCAGTGTTAAGATCAGTTTGCAGAGCCAAGTGTGGTGGATTTTGTGCTTTAATGCTGACTGGCAAAATTCTATTTAAAAGCCATGTGTGCCAGAGCAATGCTTCAAAATAAGAAGCATTTAAAGTAGTAATCCATTTAACAGACTGGGCCATGGGCGTTCTGAGAGAGCTTTTTGTTTTCTTTTGGTGTAAAGCATGAAGAATTTGTTTTCCAGACAGTCTGGCAGAAGCACAAAAGAAGAACCTCCTACTCCACCCCGGTGAGGTGTGACAGTCAGATGTTTAGTTACACTCACTCAGGTTGCAATTTCCCCATCAGCTTGGATCCCATATAGCAAAATGATGACTTTCCTGAAAAAGGTGCACAGTAAAACTTTGCAGCTTCATCATTCCTCTTGATTTCTTGAAGAGTTTAGGGAAACTCTCTAAAGCTATGAAATTTATGATTCCATTAGGAAATACTTGGTGCTGTTTGACGTCTGGGAGGACTCTAAGGAGAATTCCAAGAACACTGAGGAAATGCTAGACTGATAAAGCAAAAATAGTCACTGCAGGAACAGTTATTACCGGGAGGGTAAGGACAAGATATTTTATCTGATAATTTGAGGCCAGTGCCTGGGATCTGCTCTGGAAGCAAAGAGGTAATACTTAGGTCAGAGAACTTGATCCTGGAGAGACTTCTCAAGCAAAAGTCCCTACCTATGAAGACCCTTTTTTACTTACTGATGACATGCTTGGGTTATTGCCTTCTGTTCTGTGCTGCATGGCAGCCTTACCTTTTCTTCTTTGAATCTTGGAAATAACAAAAGCAGTTATCTGACTGGACTGAGGAAAGCCCAGCAAGAAGGTTGTGCAGCTAATGTCACCATTTCTTCAATCCTTTAGAGAGCAGTTTTGCTCTTTACACAAACCAAACCAAAGGAACACTCTTCTAACAAGATGCTGGTCTTGTCATGATTCCCTGCTACTGCCTCCTGGCCAAATTGGAAACTGAGTTCTTTACAGTGAGGGTGGTAAGGCACTGGAACGGGTTGCCCAGGGAGGTTGTGGATGCTTCCTCCCTGGAGGTGTTTAAGGTCAGGCTGGATGAGGCTTTGGGCGAGCTGCTCTAGTGGGAGGTGTCCCTGCCTGTGGCAGGGGGTTGGAGCTGGATGATCCTTGAGGTCCCTTCCAACCTAAACCATTCTATGATTCTATGATTCTATCTTGTATTTAATTAGTTTCAATCCTGCTTCCTGTGCCCAGGTGTTCTGCTTGGATAGTTTTCTTTGCATATCAAATTAAAGGATAGTGATTATTCTGTATTTTGTTCCACTTGGAGCTGCAATATTCAGTGTTCCTTAGGTTTTCCTACTTTCTTTGCACTTAATAAACCATTAAGTCTCTGCTGAAGTCTCATTACATCATCTTGAATGGTTATACAGACCTAGTGCTGGAATTCAGGATTGCATATCAGGTCCAATGACTGTCATATAATACAAGAGATAGCATATCAGAACAGTTTCTTTGTAGGCATATAGAAGCTGACTTTTCTAGAGCAAAGAATTCCTCTAGAAGACAAAGGAAAATGAAAGTGATTCCAAGCCCTGCAGCTAAGTTCCCTGGCAGTGTTTGTGATTGCTCTGATAAAAAATGTTGTTTACTAAAGAAAAGATAGCCAAGGAGTGGCTTCTAGAGTGTTTTGCCTGAGTCCCATGTTTGAGTAAGAGATTAGGTCATGAAGCAGCACTGTCATGTAAAGGATGAAAGTTAGCATGTAGGAAGAGCCTGGCAGTTATGTAACCTGGCTCTTTCTCTGTCAAAGTCAAATGTTTCTGCTTGTATTACAGTTGAAATCGAAGTAATTAAAGCAAGGCCCAGTGAAGTATAAGCTGAGTTCAGGTCTAGGAATGAGAATGTGCTTTCTGGCATTCCAGGCTTTTGGCATCGACTCTTGCTAGCAGTGTGTCATCCTCTGCATCCCCCCGCAACAAACACCACCACCAAACCAAAAGAGCAGTAACAGCAGTGACCAGAGGATGAGTCCCGTGTTAGGTGATGGAAACTGATTATGGTTCACCCACTTTCATCTTTCTTGGGAATGATCTGTTTTCCTCCAGGTGCAATTTAACTTGCACTCCTTAGTCAGAGCAGATGAGGAGTAGTGAAGTCATTGGCGTTACGCCTGTGGCGTTTGGCTAAAGGTGAACCCAAGCCTGGGCTGATTCTCTTTTTAAATACAAGGATCTTGGTTCTCCTCAGAACCTAAAGGGATGAGTTTCAGATTATTTTAATAATGACTATGCAATTCTTCAATAAAGCTCCGTTTCTTAGCCGTAATTGTTTTCAGTTGTTGTATTTATAAGTAAGACTAAGAAGAAATGAAGGCACTTCATCTAGGGAAGCAGTTTCTTGTCAAGCTGCTATAAATAATTAAAACTTGGTAGACTTCTTAGTCAGAAGTGAATCCAGCAAGCAGTGTGTAGCACTTGTCTCAAAAGAACTAGAGAAGCTGACACCTGCAAGCAGAATGAAGTTGTAGTGCTGCAGAGTGAATCTTACGGATTGGGTTGGTGTAGGTTAGAGATAGAGACTTGACACTTAAGGACACAATTCATACAAACATTGGAATGTGGCAATAATTCTTAAGTATGCACCTTTCTACCTTTTCCCAGTATCTGAAGGGGACCTACAGGAAAGCTGGGGAGGGACTATTGACAAGGTCTTGTAATGACAGGATGAGGGGTAATGGGTTTAAACTGGAAGAGGGGAGATTCAAACTAGATGTTAGGAAAGGGTTCTTTACAGTGAGGGCAGTGAGACACTGGGCACAGGTTGGCACACCCAAGATCACATTGGGTGATTCTGTGATCCACAACCTCCCTGGAGGTGTTCAAGGCCAGGTTGGATGAGGCCTTGAGTGACTTACTCTTGTGTGAGGTGTCCCTGCTTATGGTGGGTGGTTGGAAATAGATGAAGTTTGAGGTCTCTTCCAACTTACACCAGTCTGTGATTCCATGATTCTTATTTTATAATCACAATCTCCCACATTTTCATTAATTCTAATAAATACTTCATCACTTCTCACTAGACCATTGGTAGGGAGAGAGTTTATTTATGTCCTTAAAATTGAAGTTACAGACTTGGGTTTGCAGCTCTAAGATTGAAGTTTGAGACTGTGCAGTTAGCAGTGGAATCGAGATCAAGTGCAAGTGCATGGAACTGCCCTTTTAACTCCCCCCTCCCTTTGGAGAGTTCTGTTATGAATATATAGGTGATCCAGCTCTGGCAGGAGAGTTGGACTATATGGTCTTTTGAGGTCCCTTCCAGCCCCTAACATTCTGTGATTGTGTGAAGAGGTGAGAAATGTCTTGAGCAACAACTAAGTGTTCCTATCAGGAGTTCACTAAGGGGATCCATTATAAAAGATGAATATCTTTATGGATAATTAGTTAAACTGGAAACAAGTTTTTGAAAGGTCTTTTTCTGTCTCTTGGTAGTTGGACTGAACATTTCCTTTTAAAATAAACCTAGAAGATGTTCACGGTCAGCTGGAGGAAAATTCTTCTGTTGTGCTAGGGAGAGGACTATGTGTGAAAGCTATCAGAAACATTCTGTGGAATGCTGAACGAAAAGATCGTTCAGTGAATGTTTCAGAGTTGTAGGGCTGAATGAGACTGAAGTGAACAACTTTTGAAGGGTTCTGCTGGTAAATAAATTGCAAAACACAAAAGGTTTCCAAAAGAGTTTAATAAATAATGAGGTTTCCTTTTTTTTTGTTTTTCTTCTTTTTTTTTTTTTCCTGTATTGTATAAACTATAAATATACCATGCAGTCCTTTATAACTTAAAATAATTTACAGACTGAGGTAGGGGGGTAGAAGGATGTTGTCGTGGGACTTAGATCCGTCTCAGGGTCTCCCTGTCTTCCTGCTGAGCACACAGACACAGGCTGTGTCAATTCGAATGAACCTCCAGGCTGCTTGCTTGCCCTCCATCGTCAGTGCTTTGACAAAGGTGTGAGTGGTGGTGCAGTAAGAGTTCCAGTGCTTCGCGTCGATCCCTCGACACCCACTGGACACTGGCTTAGGGTCCCTGCACTTGGTCTCAAAAAAGTACTGCTTGAAAACGTTGTTGTTAATGTTGACCTCTCCCAACACTGTCACCTCTTTGCCTTTAATGTCGGTGGCCGTGGTTTTGTCCCCAACCCACATGCTGACGCTGTCGCACACAGAGAACTCTCCCCGGTGCAGCACGGGGTGCGCAGTCCTCTTGGTCCTGGCAGTCCTGTTGAGAGGACCTGCGCTGCTGAGGAGTGCCAGGCTCTGTCCTTGCCCTGCCAGCGGCGGGGGCTGAGTGCTGAGCAGCACCCGAGGAGAGCGGAAACGCCGCTTCTTGAAATACTTTGGGTCCATGGTGATATTTACAGTTTGACTTCTACCTATCGTCCAAGTCGAGTGGCTGTGGGATGACTGCGGAGCTGCCTCGGGAATGTGGTGGCTGTTACTTGGGTAGCTATTGAGCAGGGAGCGTTCTGCTGGGTACTCCAGTGGAACATTGTCCTCTGACTTTGGAGCTGCCTGTGTGCCGATCAAAAAAGCTATGATCAGAGTGTAGTAGAGCATGGACATTACGCTATGCACCTAGAACAAAAGAAAAAGGCAACGTTACTGGCAGCCATGCTGGCACAGACGGATGCCATTCCTGGCCATAAATGTATAAGATAGCAGAATCCTACAGATTTCATCAGGTATTCGTCTGGGTGCCAGATGTTTTTCTTCCGGAAGGGCTCATTCAGACAGCATAAATGTTCTTAATAAAGCGAGAACATTAGAAAATAATAGCTAGATTATTATTAATTCCTCTGGTATTTGTTATTAGAACACTGTTTATGAAGCACTTCTGTGGTGTTATTAATGTGGAGACCATATGGTGACGGCATGTTCCCAGGAGTAAAGTCGCCAGTGAATTTTGCAGCAACCTTTCTGGCCAGGGCTGATCTCTTGGCTGCAAATACCCCAGAGCAGAGAGAGAAGAAGCAGTCCCCTGGCTAAAATAATTCTCCATTCAGTTAATTTGTCAGCAGAAGTGTTCCTGGGGCTAGGGTGGAGACCACCAAGCCAGTACTTGTGGAAGGGAGGCAGCCCCAATGAATTGTGCCATTATCATGCACTCAGCAGCCATGCTCATCTGCCATGTGGACAGGCCCCACCACCACTCTGCCTGGCTCGGCAGCATCCATGTATCCCATCTGCTCTTTCTGGATGCACCACAATGCTGCTTTTGGGCAGATAAAGCCCAGGTTCCTTCCAAGAAGAGCTCAGACATCACACATCACAAGGGCAGATGGGATTTTTCTGTGTTCAAGCTGCCTGCTAGGACAAATATGGGTGTTACATGGGAGCACTGAGGGTGACAGGCTGCTGCTGGGCTGGCATCTTAAAGTGTGACATAACTAAAACTGTTGTGGTGATAGTAGTGGGAATTATGTACAGGGAAAACCCTTCCTTTATTCAGGCTGCCTTGAGCAAGAAGCTCCACAAATGGTGCTGCACAGCAGATCCAGTGTCAGTCATCCTTCGATCTGGAGAATATGCATATCTGTTCCGATGTGGAAAAGTGTAAGATAAGTGTTGGAAACTTTGCTAAGAAGAAGTCTTTGCTACAAGACCAGCAGCAGTAGGACCTTGTTAGGTAACTACCATGTGCTGACTAATTCAACCACATGCTGGGTTAACAAATCAGCAGCAGGCATCCTGGGAATAAGAGACATTCAAAAATGATCTGCAATTGCAGTTAAGGGCAGACATTGTATTTCCTCTGTGAAGACTTAATAAGCAGAGACAGGGTATAAACAGCAAAAACCCTAGCAAGAAAGGCTCCTCCCCTGTCTCTGCCTTGTTTTGCCTGACATGTCTCAGCTGGCCCTGAATGAGGCTGTGTCCAGCCAGCAGGCAGACAGCCGCACATGGACTGGACAAACAGGGTTTTGTGAAAGAGGAATCAGGCACTGCACTTTACTGTGATTTCCCAGCATGTCTCAATGTTTTTTCTGGGTGTGGGACAATTATTGTTGAAGTTACCCCTTGCAATTTTTCTGTAGCTTCCTCAGACTAGAATCCCAAACAGCACTAAAGCACTCAACCAGAGCCTTTGCTTTTCTAGAGCACAATCTGGTAGCAAATGCAGAACCTCAGGATGCCCCTTTTAGGATCCTATGTGGATAGGCTTATCTCAAGCAAGAGTGGAAATGAAATAAACAGCAGTGTTTGTCTGTGGCTGGGCAAGCATTTAAGGAATCATTAGGAAATGCCAAGTGAACGTAGCGACCAGAGAGGATGAAGATGCTATGGGGAAGATGCTATGAAGGGGAAAAATGAAGAGAAATGCCAAAAGCCACATGGGCTGCTTTCTGTGCAACAGCTGGATGGAAGAATTAGGGACAAAACGATGATGAGGAGGGTCAGATCTCTCACAGAGAAAATCCTTACTGTTCCAGTGTTGCTTTAATTTGCTTAAAACAAGGCTGAGGGCTGCTGCTTTCCCACATGCTGCTCGTGCTTGAGCAGTCATCATCATCTGTATAAGGAAACAGAGCTGGGTGTAGCTCAATGGCTTGGCTGTGCACGATTCAGAGAGTAACCCCTTATTTTACAGCAAAATTAAAATCAGATGGTTCATTACATCTTAGCTTTCCTGACAGAAATGTTAATGGAAAAGGTTTGCAGAACAAAATCCAGGCACAATTTAGACATGCCAATAGCAGCCTCAACCTATTGTGTTTATGCATAAAGCCTTTCTTTTATTATTTCCTTCTATAGAAAAGAGACATTGCAGTGTCAGCAAAGAGCTGGCTCTGGCTTTGTGCTGTACAAGATTCACTGCCCTAAAATGCAGCCATGGTTGTCTCTCTGCTCTGAGTTTCTTAACCTTGCATTATTGCTTTAAGGCCATTAACATCCAATCAGATTGATCTCACCTTGCCTTTTTTTTGTTGTTTTGTTTTCCTCTTAAATTTGCTTTGCATTTTCTTTCCTAATGATAAAACAACTTTCTGTGCTGCTTCCTAGAGGTGTTCACAGTGCATGCCAAGTGCAGCCACCTTCCAGGGAGATGCCCAGCTGCCAGTTCTAGTCTTGGTAGGGCATGAGTACCTGTTTGTACCATTGGCCACAAAGGCTATCACAGGCATTTCAAAGTACAAAACCTATACTGAACCAGAGGGTGTTTAATGACAACTGTGACATCTAATTGGACCATCTCTCATTGTAAGCAAACATTCCCCATGAAAGATACAATGTCCGGGGACAGAATAAAGGCAGGCAGAACAAGTAGAAACTCATTTTAGCCAGACAACAGCCAACTAGCAGGTACCAGGGAAGCAATGTGCTTCATAAGTCAAAGGACTGAGGTTTTCCAACCAGTAAGTGTTAAATACAACCCTACTGGCTTCATTCTTCAGAAGACAAACCAGTGCTTATTCTTTTTTTTCCAAGTTCACAGTGACAATTCTCCTGACTTGCACATGAGTCAAATTGCATTTAAACACTTCTGGTATATGTCAGGCTACTTGGTGACAATTTCAGTCTGTTCTGAGAAGAGTGTGTGTGAGTTGTGCTTACCTCTGAGTGTACTGCATAAAAAACAAGGTCTTTATTTCATCCAGATGCTGAGCTGGGGTCGGCTGCAGTGTGCCATCAGGACAGTCTGGCTGCGTGGTTGAGTCTGGGAGTTGCTTATTCTCTGTTCCACTAGAAGCAGAAGTACTTATTTCAATAATTAGCCAGCAAAGAAGTGTTTTCAGTACCATTATGCACTTGATATCTGGAGGAGAGGGACTAATCCACTTGCTTGGCTCTCTGAACTGTGCCTTTTTACTGCTACAGTGCAGAGATTGTTTAAAGTGCAGTTTTCAATTCTCAAGAGCAGCACATTTTTACAGGGTACAGACAGAGCTACCTTTCTGCAGCACCTTTACCAGCAATCCACTGCTCCCCATCCCTCTCAAGCATCTTCCAGGCTCACCAAAACCAGCAGTGATGCAGCATGGTGAAGCAGCTCCTGCTGATGTCACTATCTGAGCTCAGTTTACGCAATAGCAATACACAAATGTGGGCTCAGACCAGCCATAGCATCTTTGTCTGAGAATCAAATCTGGTTACAAGGCAACACAAGTTGTGTGCCAGCAAATGCAGATGATGTAAAACTGAGCAGCTATTCTGCCTGGTTGTCCAGACTGATCTCTATTCTGCCTGGTTGTCCAGATTGATCTAAACAGCAGCACCATTACCAGCCTTGTGTCTTTTTGCTGTCACAGTGCTTCAAGATGGTGCACTCCTACTGTTGGTACTCAAACATTCAAACCCAGTGACATGTTCAGTACCTGCAGGACATGAACCTATCTATGCCCTAGCCACAGAGCTGCTATCTGCAAGTCTTAGACTCCACTAGATTCAGCGTGGAGCATCCAGCACATCTGCTAATGCCCAGGCATGAACTGCTTTCAATTTGTACCTGCACATTTTCTGTCCACAGCAGAGCTGGCTGCCAGTAACCGTAGCCAGTGGGTTTGGCTCATACCAAGATCCAAATACAAGCTACTTAATTCTTTTAAATGTAACTCTTTCAAGCAGTGCAGAGCACAGGACTCAGTCTGTTAGGTGCTGGTTGCATGATGTTGTGCAATGTTTCTGCAGTGACTTGGCCATTCTCTGCATTCGCTGCTGTCTGTAGGTCATGGCTTATGTTCTACTCTACCTCTGTGGCTGAAGTATGTAAGCATTAAGCTAGTTACAGTGATAGGAATGTGTCAGAAAGGTCAAACAGAGTTCTGAAATCCTAAACTTCATGCCACCAGACCCAGTGTGCTGTATTTTTGCAAGAATGTACCTTTCAGTGGACTCTCGACAGTTTAGTAACAGTAATGATAGAGCTGTAATATTCTGGCCACTGCCAAAAATAATCCAAGAGCTTTTCCAACTGTTCTGCCATCCTAAGAAAACACTGCTTCAGTTCAAACTGGCTGGTTTTTAACCACAAAAGAGTTTATTTTCAGCAGGGCTGAAAAGTTCTTTTCCTATCTTCTTCCCGTATTCCTGGTTGTGGCATAATCCAGTAAATCGTGAAGTGTTATTCAAGTGATGCTGAAGACAACATCTAGAAACTATTCCTCTCTACCTACAGTTTCAGAAGATTAAAGAAATATTAATTTTTGCCATATTTCAGGTGGTATTTTGTTGTTTCTAATGTCAGAGCTGTTGGAACAAGTCCAGAGGAGGCCACAAGAATGATCCAAGGGCTGGAGCAGCTCTGCTGTGAGGACAGGCTGAGGGAGCTGGGGCTGTGCAGCCTGGAGACGAGAAGACTCTGGGAGGACCTTAGAGCTGCCTGCCAGTGCTGAAGGGATCCTGCAGGAAGGCTGGAGAGGGACTTCTCATGAGGGTATCTAGCAGTAGGAGAAGAGGGAATGGTTTGAAGCTGAGGGAGAGAAGGTTTAGACTGGATCTTAGGAAGAAGTTCTTCAGTATGAGGGTGGTGAGACTCTGGAACAGGTTGCCCAGCCTGAGCCATTCTATGATTTGTGATTCTATGGATCCAAATGTTTTAAATAACTTTTTGGGGGGTATATTTTAAAATAGAAGTGACTAAACATAACCAGCTCAGGAGAGTCCTTTCCAGTTATGTGTTCTGAAATTAGCTGTCTTCACGGAATAATATTATATATATTTGATGGTAACTGGCAAAACATCAGCCTCATCTTTTGCTGCATTTCAGGGATATTTTTACATGTGTGTTTGAAGTGGATTGATTTTGCCTTTTAATCGACTCAACAGGAAAGGCTTGGGGAGGCAGAGCAAAACTTGCCACTTGAAAACCCTCTAATTACATTGCAAAAAGCTTCTAACATTTCTTTTTTTCTGGTTTCATTTGACTGTGATATCATGAACAAAGGACAGCTTTCCACTAGGGAAATGTACTATGGAGCTTATAAGAACTTCCTAGTACCCATCAGTGCCAGGATGTTCAGATCACTCTGGGAAGAATCATCCTCGAGGCTAAGAACAGTTTTGTCTTTTCCTATACCTGTAGGATGAAGAGGGACAGCTACTTTCTTCCTTGCTGCCAATGCAGTGCAGTTAAGATACACTTAATCTGAATTAAATTCTAGCAATTCAGTTTCCATCAGAAGTTGTAGTCTCACTGTACTGCTTTGTTTCAACTAGAATCTGACTTGGACAGATTCACTCTGAAATGGGTCAAGAACTGGCTGGAGGGCTGGGCCCAGTGAGTGGTGGTGAACGGTGCCACATCCAGTTGGCAGCTGGCACTAGTGGTGTGCCCCAGGGATCAGTGCTGGGCCCAGTCCTGTTCAATATCTTTATTGATGGTCTAGACCAGGGGATTAAATTCAGCATCATTAAGTTTGCAGATGACACCAAGCTAGGTGCAGGTGTGGATCTGCTGGAGGGTAGGAGAGCCCTGCAGAGGGACCTGGCCAGGCTGGATGGGTGGGCAAAGGCCAATGAGATGAGATTTAACAAGGCCAAGTGCAAGGTTCTACACTTTGGCCACAACAACCCCAAGCAGTGCTACAGGTTGGAGACAGAGTGGCTGAGAGCAGCCAGGCAGAGAGGGAGCTGGGGGTGCTGGGAGAGAGGAGCTGAAAATGAGGCAGCAGTGCCCAGGTGGGCAGCAGAGCCAATGGCATCCTGGGCTGGCTCAGGAGCAGTGTGGGCAGCAGGACAGGGGAGGTTCTTCTGCCCCTGTGATTTAGATGAGGCTACTAAAGTTGACAAGTTTAAAAACAAGTGTTTTTTTTAATTAGAATGATGGCTATGCTCGTCTGTCTGTGCAGCAGATGGGATCTTGGAGGCCCTCAAAATAAGCAGCAAGTAGTTTATTAGCTTTATCTCTGGTTGTGTGAGGAAGGAGGGAGGCAGTTGGTGCTGAGGTTGCTGTTACACTGATGGTGTCCACTGGCACACCATTTCAGCTGGTGTTTGAATGAAAATGTAGCAGTGGCAATTCAGGGGAAAAAAAGAGTTCTGTAACCTGAGAGGCCTTGAAGGGAATCCTTGAGCCATTATGACTAAGAGTAGTGTCACAGACACTGCATTTCAGCTTTCCCTTGTTCTTAATTGATGAACAACAAAATAGGAATTTCTGATGGACTTAAGATTTCATTCCTCTGTTACATCTCCAGTGACTCATCCTGTAAATAAGAGCGTTTTGTATGCTAAAAGAGCCAGCTGGAAGCTACCTGTGTCTCATACACTTCCTTTTGTTCCAAATGCCTCCAGTACTCAAATGTTCCTTTGAGTATTTCTAGGGAGAGCGTCAATGACTGACAAAAATACTGCCCTGCAGCAGTCAGCATGCATCATGTCACCTTATCATCGTCATCACAGGATGTGCAACAAATGCCTGCCTCTGGATTTCTGACTCAAGTTTAGTCTAGGCAAGGGTAATAACAGGAATGCTTGATAGCCTGTGATGCATCTGTCATTTGGGGTACCTGAGGGCGAACAGCACTATGAGTCTTTGCCTGCAGGGTGGGTGGGGATTCACCAGATCAGAAATGAATAAGGCTTTGGAAAACATTTCCTAGGGATTATTTTATGTTTACTGGGGCATAAGTAATGAGAATGGCTTACTTGATGAAGTCTGATTGTATCAGTCCTGTCCTCCTGAAGCAGTACATAAATATTTCAGTTGCTAGTAGTGCCTCTGCAGAGAAGCCCCAAGAGAGGAACAGTCTATTGCCCATCACCTGCATTGGCAATCCATTCCCTCAGAACATGTGCCAAGTGAAGCTACCCAATGGGAGAGATTCAGGCTGCAGAAATATTTAGTGTGACAAAGGACAGACAGAACTCAACTTTAAAAGGCTCACTTTTTAACTCCTGAGTTGTAAAACATAATGGAAACTTACATTTCAAAGTACATAATGTTTGGCAGTGTGATACTGTTACAGGTGGAGCACACTTATGGGGATTTAGAGTTATCAACAGTCCTCTAAAATGTTCTAAAATCTCATCCATCTAAAATCCTTTGGACAGCAGTGCATGAATTTCAGGTCGTGATGGCTATCCCACTAAAAACTTGCAATGGGATGCAGGTCTGTGTAGTGTTAAAATGCACAGAGCCACTCTGACAGGAGAGAAAATGTAGACCTAATTAAGATAACAACCAACAGTCATTAAATAAAAGATGAGAATTTGTCTCAGGATAAAAATCCCTTTAGATACAGTGAAGGGAAAGTTAATTAATGACCATTTATTAAAACTAGGGAGAAATCTCTCTGAAAATAAATGACAGAAAGCAGCCTTAGAAGGAGCTTGTGGATCTGAATATCCTCAAGTGCATGGCCTCAATGGCATAAAGCTGGTGAAATTCAGTGAGCTAGAAATAAAAATGCTGGTCAGACAGAAGATATCTGAGCATACCTAGTTTGTTTATCATCCCTGTGTTATCACCTGTAAAGCACATTCTAAAATTAATGATGGACATATGATGATTGCTTTGGAACTTTCAACAGAGACTTCAGATTGTATATACATTTGGTAGGACTGGAGGGTTCCATAAATCCTAATCCATTGGCACAAAGGAGTGGGAGAAGATCTCAGGCACTGACAGGAAGGCTGCCGTAGCATAAGTGGGATAAATCCATCCTACCCATATAAAGTTGGATGCCTTTGAGGTGTGTGGAAACAGAAGCCTCCATCTTAACCACAAGCCTGCCTGAAAGATTACTGCTTACCTACAGCTGCTGTCCAAACACAAGAGGAGGATTTGTTCCCTAGCTGCTGCTTAAAAGGAGAGGTCCAGAGGAACTGCGTGAGGGTGGATGCGTGGTCTGTCCTCATCCACATCTCTCCTAAGTGCATCTTGAGCTGACTCTGCCAACTGTCTGCTGTATTTGGTCCTGAGCTTTTGAATATAAAATGATCAGAAATGTAAGTATTGGAATTTCAGACTTTATGAAACTACAAAAATCAAACTGGAATTCCATCTGGGGGGAAAAAAATAAGTCTGAGGGCAATCAGACCAAAATGTTTGTATCCCATCTTGCAGCCAAAAGTAGTTAAGGCAGAAAAATAGATTATCTTTAAGGGCCAGGAAACTTTTCCAACTACTGATCTTATTCCAGCAATTCAGAAGGGAATATAAGACTTGATTCTTGTCCAGAACTTGATTAATAAGAACCATCTGAATCCTGATAGCAATGCTAGCATTTAATTTTTATTCAAGCTCTTCATTTTCAGTTTTATTATCCTTTTTACCTTTTTATACCATGCAAAGAAATTTTTAACAAATGAGTTTGTTAGCAACTGGATGTGTTTTGTGTTGTCTTTTAGAGTAAGGCATTGAATGTGATGACTCCAAAAATGAGGGAGAAACTGAAAATGAGTTGGTATGTTATGATCGAATTCCCACAGATAGATTCCATCATCTGTAATGTTTCTCTAGATCTTGAATCTGGAAAAGAACATTATGTAAGTGCAAAGAGCACCCAGAAGTTAAGGCCAGGATTCACATGATTTTTAATACTCGATGGCTGTGTGTTTCAGGCTTTCCTGGTCTGTTAATTCTTTATGTCAGAAAGGAATTATTTCTTTTACAAGTCTCCCAGTGCATTTATAACTGCTTTTAAAGCCTCAATGATATAGTAACGGGACAGTAACTCTGAAAATGCAAAAGGGAGGTAGAAGTGTGTCTATGCTTGGCAAGTCAGAATACAGGAAGGATGCAGCAGAGAAGGTTTGAGTTGAGAGACATTGGAAGTGTGAGTTCTGGTGAAACTGAGCATCTGCCTGTAGATGACACCAAGCTAGGAGCAGGTGTGGATCTGCTGGAGGGTAGGAGAGCCCTCCAGAGAGACCTGGCCAGGCTGGATGGGTGGGCAAAGGCCAATGAGATGAGATTGAACAAGGCTAAGTGCAGGGTTCTACACTTTGGCCTCAACAACCCCAAGCAGCACTACAGGATGGGGACGGAGTGGCTGAGAGCAGCCAGGCAGAGAGGGAGCTGGAGGTACTGGTAGGTAGTAGCTGAAGGTGAGGCAGCAGTGTGCCCAGGTGGGCAGGAGAGCCAATGGCATCCTGGGCTGGCTCAGGAGCAGTGTGGGCAGCAGGACAAGGGAAGTTCTTCTGCCCCTGTGCTCAGCACTGCTCAGGCCACACCTTGAGTGCTGTGTCCAGTTGTGGGCTCCTCAATTCAAGAGAGATGTTGAGGTGCTGGAAGGTGTCCAGAGAAGGGCAGCAAGGCTGGGGAGGGGCCTGGAGCACAGCCCTGTGAGGAGAGGCTGAGGGAGCTGGGGGTGTGCAGCCTGCAGAAGAGGAGGCTCAGGGCAGAGCTCATTGTTGTCTACAACTACTTGAAAGGAGATTGTAGCCAGGAGGGGTTGGTCTCTTCTGCCAGGCACCTGGCAACAGAACAAGGGGACACAGCCTCAAGTTGTGCCAGGGAAGGTCTAGGCTGGATGTTAGGAGGAAATTGTTGGCAGAGAGAGTGATTGGCATTGGAGTGGGCTGCCCTGGGAGGTGGTGGAGTCGCTGTCTCTGAGGGTGCTCAGGAGAAGACTGGATGAGGCACCTTCTGCCATGGTCTGAGTGATGGATAGGGCTGTATGATAGGTTGGACTGGATGAGCTTGGAAGTCTCTTCCAACCTAGTTGGTTCTATGATCTATGATCTTGAAAGTTCATGCAGTCCAACCCCCCTGCCAGAGCAGGATCACCTATATCAGATCACAGAGGAACACATCCAGGCAGGTTTTGAGTATCTCGAGAGAGGGAGACTCCACAACCCCCATGGGCAGCCTGTTCCAGGGTTCTGTCACCCTCACAGTGAAAAAATTCCTCCTCATGTTTACATAAAATTTCCTATACTTCAACTTCCACCACTACCCCTTGCCCTGTCCTTGGGCATCACCGAGCAGAGCCTGGCTCCATCAACAATGATGTGTTAGACTTTTTTTCCCCTCCATTCAATAAAACCCCTCATAATAACAGAGAGAAAAGATTGTAAAGTAAAACTGCCACCTTTCCAAATGGAGCTGCTGTTGTGGCCATTCAGAGATTTCTGAAAGAGTGGAAAAGAGTCTATGACTGAAACAAGGATTTTACTTTGTGTATGCAGGATTTTCCATCCAAAACCAGCAAGTCATTGTACATAGCACTTAATCAGATGGGCCTTGCCACTAGCTTGTGGTCTATCAGTAGAAGTTAGTTCTGCAGCAAGTGAAAAACCTGAAGAATAACACAGGATTCTGGCCAAGCAGTAGCTATGTTTCTTTTCTCCCTTGCTCTTTTTATTTTGCTTTTAGAAAAGCAAACACAACAACCCCCAAATTTCTAGGATACTCTTTCCTGTTTCTAAATCTATTTTACTTTCATGAGACCTATGGAATTCAATTCACTTCTTCGTGAATGATTTTACTTTACACGACAACCACAGAATCATTGAGGTTGGAAATGACCCTTTTGATCACCAAGTCCAACCATTAACCCTACTCTACCAAGTTCACCACTGAGCCATACTGCTAAACCCCACATCTAAACGACCTTTAACCACCTCCAGGGATGGTGACTCAACCACCAAGCTCCCTGGGCAGCCTGTTCCGATCCCTGACCACTTTTTTAGTGATTTTTTTTTCCTAATGTCTAGACTAAACCTCCCATGGTGCAGTTTGAGGCTGTTCCCCCTTGTTCTACCACTAAATAGCTGTGAGAAGAGCCCAGCACCTACTTCCCCATATTGTAAATATCACAATATGGAAATTGTGACAAGAAAACTCAAATGAGAGCTTTAGAATTTGACTTCCTTGTTTTCATTGCAATTGAAAATGGGCATTGATCCCATGGCAGTCCCATTTGTTCTGTGCCTGCTTTATTGTAACTGCATTTAGCCCATTTTGTTAAAAGCCCACATAAATACATTTAATTAACTTAAGATGTTAATATTTTTCTTTAAATCAGTATGTCCCAAGTTAAACTGAATGCATAAAAAAAAGCCTAAGTAATTGGACTGTTGCTTATTAGCAGCTTAACTTCTCCATTCTTTGATGTATCCTGCACATTTGAGAAGTGTGCAATTTCTAGCTGATGACTGGACAGAAGCAATGGAGAGCACTTAGCTGTGTCCTGCTCTACATGAGGCAACACGCAAAGGTTTGGGCAGGCTTTTCTGTGTCTGCTTATTGCACAGCATGAGCCTGTTTTGAAGCCTGTAAAGCATTGCTAATGCTCAGAGACTCTCACGAAGATGACCAGAGGGCTGGAGCACCTCCTATGAGGACAGGCTACAAGAGAATCATAGAATCAACCAGTTGGCAGAGAGCTCCAAGCTCATCCAGTCCAACCTAGCACCCAGCCCTGGCCAATCAACCAGACTGTGGCACTAAGTGCCCCGTCCAGGCTTGTCTTCAGCACCTCCAAGGATGGTGACTCCACCACCTCCCTGGGCAGCCCATTCCAATGCCAATCACTCTCTCTGGCAACAACTTCCTCCTAACATCCAGCCTAGACCTCCCCTGGCACAGCTTGAGGCTGTGTCCCCTTGTTCTGTTGGTGGTTTCCTGGGCTACAACCTCCCTTCAGGTAGTTGTAGACAGCAATGAGGTCTGCTCTAAGCCTCCTCTTCTCTAGGCTGCACAGCCCCAGCTCCCTCAGCCTCTCCTTACAGGGCTGTGATCCAGGTCCCTCCCCAGCTTCATCGCCCTTCTCTGGGCATGTTCCAGCACCTCAATATCTCTCTTGAATTGAGGAGTCCAGAACTGGACACAGTACTCAATGTGTGGCCTGACCAGAAGAGTTGGAGCTCTGCAGCCTGGAGAAGAGAAGACTTTGTGAAGACCTTATAGTGGCCTTCCAGTATCTGTAGGGGGTTACAGAAAGGCTGGGGAGGCATTATTGACAAGGTCTCATAATGACAGGAGGAGGGGTAATGGGCTTAAACTGGCAGAGGGAAGATCTAAACTAGATATTGGGAAAGGGTTCTTTACAGTGAGGGTGGTGAGACACTGGCACAGCTTGCTCAGGGAGGTGTTCAAGGCCAGGTTGGAGGAGGCTTGAGCAACTTGTTTCTAGTGGGAGGTGTCCCTGCCTATGGCAGAGAGTTGGAACTGAATGAACTTTGAGGTCCCTTCCAACCTAAACCATTCCATGATTCTTTTCCATGTGCCTTTCCCACTTAATAGGTGTTCAGAGCAATTTCCTTAGACTGCCTAAGTACTCCACTACAGCAGTGTGAAATATGATGCAGCTGCCATCTAAACTAAGTCAGTGGTTTACATCTGCCATCTAAACTAAGCAAATGGTTTCATTTGGTGTAAGAAAATCTTTCAAATGTAAAGGCTTTTTAGTATTCTGATGACTTAAAAACTGAAGGTTTAGAATCAACCAACCAGGTTGGAAGAGACCTCCAAGATCATCCAGTAAAGTTTAGTACTGCAGAGGTGGAAAAAAGGATTTTCTTTCTCTGCATACCAAGACTCTTTTAAATGTGGTGCAACTTTGAAATGAGAGGGTAAAATCTCCTTACTAAGAACAGGTTCCATAGTAGAGCTGACCACAACAGAAAAATCTGGAAATACTGCCAAGTAAAACAAAGGAAATCAAAGAGACACTGAGAGAGTTTTCAGATTTCAGTATCATCTGCATAACTGTTGTCATGTTCTCCAGAAGCACAAGTAGTTCTTACGGGAGAAAGAGTCTCCTGGTGTCTAGGGTAGTTGACCAAGAAAAACACAAAGTTCTGAGTCTTGCTTAGACTTCTGAGTCTTTTGTTCTAATGCCTTGGCTCATCTAGACATGATCAGAAGAAGGAAACAAGCAAATAGGATTTTGTCTTTGGCTTCTAGCACCTCGGAAGCAATGATGCTAAATGATTCTCTGTGAAGAGACAGCAGTTTCATGACCTCTGCTGCTGCTGCTGGAATTTTTGCCCCTGTGCAGATATACTTCATATGTTTGTACTTGGTTCTTAGGATTAAAATGTGGTTTCTGTGTAAATGCATTGATATTATGCAAAACACTGCAGAACTATTTTTTGCTTCCTTTATCTTTCCTGTTCTGAACTGGTTTTAGCCTAGAAGTTCACTGTGGTTAATTTGCAGCAAAGTAACCATTGCAAGACCATTCTATGTTCAGGATCCTATTTCTTTGCACTCTTTTATTTGCCTTTATTTGTTCCTTGTGTGTGTGTGCCTCAAGTAGTGGAAAAACACTTGAAAGTGTTTGTAATCCCTGTCAATATCAGTTCATTCTCTCTTTACCGTAATCCCCTTTTGCTCCTTTCTTTGTGGAATGAATGGATTGAAAAGCAGTAGGAGAATGGGATTCCCATCACCAAGTCCATCCTGCGATGACTCAGTGGTACAACAGCAAACATGCCTTATGCACTTGAGCCAGATCATTCCATCAGGGCCATTCCTTGTCTAAACAGTGCAGCTTTTCGGAGCAGCAGTTGTGCTGACCCAATAATGATTTGCTGGGCAGCAAACTCAAGGACTAAAGAATATATTCCTTCTGGTAAAGTCTCCCGTTCTCTGGAACTCAGGCCTGCCCCGGACATGCCTGTGTCTTGAGGTATTATTTTATTTAGTTCCCTTTCCAGCTCCAAGTGCTGTCTGCTCTACTGTATCCTCTCCTTTATTTCCAAGTCTCCCTACCTTCTCCTTTCATTGAGACCAGCTGCCTGACAGTTACTGCCCTACCCAATCTTTGCTGCAGTGCACGTTGGACCTCTTGCCTTAAGCATGTTGGATTTCATCTTCTGTGGAAAGTATTTACTCATTACTGTTTTAACCCCTTGCACAGTGACTCACACTCTTGCAATGCTGGACGACTGCTGGCAACTATAAAGAGAGGCAGCAACAAAATGCAGTAGATTCTATACATTGGCAACAAGAAAAATATATTCAGCAAAACTAATTAAAACTGCAGTTCCTGGTACTGAGTAAGTAAGCACACTGCCTTCATTTAGCAGATTGCTTCATTCCTGTGTTCTGAGGATCCTCTGCTCTAGTTGAGAGCATGACTCTAAACCTGTGCGACTAGAAAAATGCAGTCTAAGCTTCTGCATTGTGCAAAGCTTGCAGCATCCTGAATGTATCAGGCAGCTGCTGCACTAAAGATCTGAGTGATGCTCCCAGGGAGCAAAGATAGTTTGAATTGAGTCCATATTTTAGCTGTATGCTGTGGGCTCCTGGGCACACAGTGGGTGAGTAGTTTTCTCTTGTCTGTGTGTTATGTCAGAGCTTGATGAGAGGCAGCTGCTGAGAATGTTTTAAGAGGGGTTTTGGGGGGTTTTACCCACACAGATATTGAAAGTGAAATGGAATTTTAGGTGAAATCTAAATATAGGAAGGGATTTGTCTGTGTCTGGAGCCTGACCACTCTGCAACATCCTTGCCATAAAGCTTGAATAATGATCAGTGTAATATGCAGAGAAGTGAACGATACAGAGAGCAAGATCTCCTTTGCTGGGGGTCTCGGAAACAAATACCTGTGTCTTTGAACACTTCTGGTCAGACAGTTCTGCTCTGCAAAAGGTAAACAGAAAAGTGTTTGTAAAGAAGAGATCTGATCCTCCTTCTGCATTTCACTCCTTACACTTGGGAGTCCTTTAAGCAAAGAACAAAGTGCAAAGAAGCTTAAATGAAGTTCAGGCCTCAGCAATCTCTGCTTACCAGGGAACAAGGCACTGGACTAACCTGTCAGCCTCAACAGTTCTCCAAGTCTGTATTTGGCACTTGTGTGTCAGGAGCAGCTGCAGGCTGCTTACAGGTTCATTTTCAGTTTCCTGGCATCATCTGATTGCTGAATGCAGGTTTTGCTGCAGTCACAATGATAATGGGCAGAATGCAGCTCTAGCTTTTAATTGTGCATTTGCATGTTTCTACCACTTATTCTAGAACTCTCTGTGGCCATGTTCTAAGTGAATAACTGTGACTGCCTGGATTGCAGAGCTGTGCTAATCGCTGCTGTGCTTGCATGTCCTTGCACTGTTCATGCTTCAGCCTTCCGTGGGTTTGCTGACTTCCCTGGCACGCAGAGTTTGAGGAGTGGGAATTCTAATAGACGTAGGCCAGGCTTAGAACACTTCTGTTACTGTGTTTATTTACCAGAGTATTCTTTTCCTTGCTGTCTTTTATTAGATTAGGTATGAACCTTTTCCATTTCCATAGAGAGAACAATCAGTAGATTGGATGTGTGTGCTCTTGGAACTGGGATGGCTAAACCACTTCAGCAAAGTTTTCTCTCTACATTCAACAAACAATCTTGCAGAGACTGAGTATCACAGAATCAAAGAATGTCAGGGGCTGGAGATGACCTCAAAAGCTCATCCAGTCCAACCCCCCTGCAGAGCAGGATCTCCTATACCATATCACACAGTAACGCATCCAGGTGGGTTTTGAATATCTCCAGAGAGGGAGACTCCACAACCCCCCTGGGCAGCCTGTTCCAGTACACTGTCACACTCACAGGGAAAAAAATCCCTTCTCATAGAATCATAGAATCAAGCAGGTTGGAAGAGACTGCCAAGCTCATCCAGTCCATCTTATCCAGTCAACCAGACCATGGCACTAAGTGCCCCATCCAGGCTTTGCTTGAGCACCTCCAGGGACAGCGACTCCACCACCTCCCTGGGCAGCCAATCACTCTCTCTGGCAACAATTTCCTCCTAACATCCAGCCTGAACCTGCCCTGGCACAGCTTGAGGCTGTGTCCCCTTGTTCTGTTGCTGGTTGCCTGGGAGAAGAGACCAACCCCACCTGGCTACAACCTCCCTTCATGAAACTTCCTATGCCTCAAACAAACCCAAAAACTTCTTTTAGAGTCTCATGTAGCTTATAGAAGATACAAGGGGAAAGGAGTCAGAGTGGGAAGAGGTACTTTTCTGAAAGTTGTGGAATGGTATTGGAATGAGAAGCTATAGAAATAATAACAACTCATAAATAGTATTTGAAATCTACAGCTGCTGAGTGCAATGCAACACGAGGTTCAGATCATGCTTCTTCTGGTTTAGTAAGTGAAACATGTTGCAGGCAAGTGCACATATGTTCCTGGCATGACAAGGTGTGAGGAGCTTGCAGTTGGATCAGAAGGATGGCAGCTCCAAAACCTGTAAACTCCTCAGCTTGAGGCAGCCCTGCAGCTATGGTATGCAGATGCTGTTGATATCAGTACCACAAAATGAAATGTGTTCCTCAAACCAGTGTGGATAAGGAGGCAGGGCCCGCATGGAAGAATGCTATCTTTGTGCAAACTGATGTTAATGATAACTTGAACTCACAGAGACACTGATTACCCTGCTAAAAGAAGACTTTGAACCTCTTCCCAGAATTACAGCATTTTAATTAGAAGACTCTGAGCAAAGTCTTAATCTTATTAATAGGTTTAGATATGGATAAGGCAGAAACAAAATCCACAGCAACACAGTCTAAACATGAAAATCAGTGGCTCCGAGGCTAGTAACAGCAGTGCTAGCTAGAGCAGCAAACCTGCTTCCTTGCCTCTAGTTTTCATGCAAGACTAAGCTTGACAGTGATTAAGCTAAAATAAATACCTCTTCTGTCTTGGAGCACTCATCTACATAGCACACAGCTACCTGAAAATGTATAGCTGAAATGTAGGGAAATGTATTTTAAATGTACAAATCCACAGATGTGTTGTCTGTTTGTTTGAATTTCCTTTTAGCCCTTCTAAATTCTTGTGACACTCAGGGATCGATAAGAATCTCATCTGTAGCTGATTCTGACAGATATTTATCTTTCTGTTGGCTTTGTATTCTGCTTGAAATAGTACTTCTTTCTTCACGTCAGGCCTCTGGCAGTGCTTACTGGGATTCGAATTACAGTCTCTAGTGAATCCTATTTTTACTGTCATTAACTTTTTAAACTGTTCCCCATAGCTGTCAACCTTTCTATACTTGGAGACCTACTTAGTGGGAAGCTGGGAAAGCCTTTTTTGTCTGCCTAGAACCATTGTGCCTTTAATTGAAGTTTAACTTTGTCATTAGGTCTGTTTACAGTGTAGACATTTCATCACAATGATCATACACTTCACTTGCATGCTGGCTGCCTTTCTCTTCAGGTTTACCTGTTAATGGAAGGAAAGAATAAAAGCCTCATATTTACTTAAGGGTTTTGCCAGTAGCCTTTTTTAATCCCCTTCCATTAACTAGGTTAATAAATTCAGCTTTTTATTGGAAGTTAGAGGCATGGCTCATCTGTAGATCCTGTGCTATGCTCTGGCTCAGGAGGTTTATTTAGCAAAGCACAAGTGCTCTGCTTTTAGTGGCTACTTCTCCAGACAGTCATTGATGCCACTGGATCTATAAATCTTGAGCTTATGGTTGATTCCAAGTTAGGGACAAATCTCCATCAGAAAGCAACAGGAATGGACAGATTGCTCCCCCAGATGTCAAGGCCTTTATGGTGAGCAGAAAAGGCTGGTGCAAGGTTGCTCTTAGTGTTCATCATGCAGATGGCAGGGTTGAAGTCGCTTTTCCTTCTCTTAGAATGGCAGTGACCAAAACTCTGTGAGTTATAACTTGAGCTTGACAATGAGCACTTTAACAGATGGGGAAACCAACTACTTGCTTCTTAGCAAAGAAAAAGAAATCTGATTAATTAGCTGAGTCATCCTGCTTACTTCAGTGCTGGTATGAATGGCATTCCCTATAGATCGGCCTACACAGAGAAATGCCAAGCCAGCAGCATGACTGACTGACTGAGTTCAGTCAAGGTTTCAAAACATTACCCACAGGCTTTAGATTAAATAAAAAGTAGAGATATTCTCAGTCAAGCAGTTAATTACTTACTAAAACCTTGTATTGTCCTTTGCAATGATTTCTTTGCTTTCAAATAGAAAAGGAGTGGGAGAATTGAAAGGGCCAATGCTTCTCTCTCTGAAAACACACAGAGAGAAAAATGGTCTTTAGTACAGCCCTTCACAACATCAATCTGCTTCCCAAAGGCAGTTTACAGTACAAGAAAGCACATCTAGGGAGAGCTGATGGATCAGAAGTTTCTCTAATGCATCTGATTCTGCATGCTTTGGCAGAGCCAGAAACTCACACTTTTGGCATATATGAAATGTCCTGGAATGTGAGGCTGAGCAGTGAACCTTTGCACTCTTCTGTTTACAGCGTGTGCCTTAGCAAATGATGAGAGGAAGGTTTGGCAAGAATGACTGAGGCAGGGAGGATTTGGATCTAGGCAGAACAAAAACATAGATGTTTAATGTTTATAGCGTTGATAAGAGACACCAATAACAAGGAGAGCAATGGAAAGGGATTTTGAATGGACAGGCACTGGTTTCTGTGGCTTGACATCTGTGTAAGTAAACCATGAGCTGCACAGGTGCCATAGAATTATAAAACCAACCAGGTTGGAAGAGACCTCCAAGATCATCCAGTCCAACCTAGCACCCAACCCTATCCAGTCAACTAGACCATGCACAACTGAGTACAACTCTTTTCATACAGCATTATGGATTGCTTGGTAAACTGAGTATAAGCAAACAACAGGTTATGAGACAGCCAGTACTCAGTAGAAAGATAGAGGGATGTCATCCATACCAGCCTTATCTACAGGACTGGCATCTTTATTAGAGGAAGAAGGGAGTATAAAACAGCCTCGAATGAGTGTTAAATAACAGATTGAAAAATAACTATCTCCATGCTCTGCCCACTGCAAAGAGTTAAAACAGGAAGTTTTTTTTTTCTTGGTGCTTATTTCTCGTGACACAGTTTGTGTGCTTTTTTTCATTCTGCTTAAGAGGTACAGATCACAGAATAACAGAATGTCAGGGGCTGGAAGGAGCCTGGAAGGATCATTTGGTCCAACCCCCCCCCACCACACACACACACACTGCAGAGCAGGATCACCTATAACAGTTTCTATTATGAGTTCTGCTGAGGGAAATGGGTAGAATTGCTAACACTGCAATGAGAAGAAAGGATAATCAACTCACTCCCCATTACAGAGACCCCCTTTGCCAGGCTGTCAATATGTAAGAGTGACTGTGCTGGATCAGATGAAAGGTTCGTCTTGTTGCTACAGAGGCAAATAGAAGACCCTTAGGCAAGTGTCTAAGAGCAAGATAAGCACAAGTGGTACTTCTGCAACCACTCTCCTCCTATCCTTCTGCAGTGTTTGGATGAGCTACTTGCTGTGCCAGAGTGGTATATGAAATGTTCAGTGTATTTCCCTTCCATGTACCTGCCTACCTGTTCCTTGAGTCCATTTGCAGTTTTAGCAGCAAAAATATCTTGTGGCTGGGAGTTTTGCAGCCTAACTACGTGGTATGTGAGCAGCTGCTTTTTGTTGTTATTGATCCTGTCAGCAGATGGTTCCTTTTGATGCACTTGGCTTCTGTAGTGAGACACCAAGCACCTGAGCCTTTTGAATCTGCCCATGGTTTTAAAGCCTTTGGGACTTTTACTGTTTTGCTTTAAGTCCAAAACTATGGTAGTGGGGAGAGCTGAAGAGTTGGGCCCCTAGTCCCCAGCCAAATAGTGAGGAAGGAATTTAGGCTGTGAAAGGATATCATTTTTCATAGGTGATGGAAGTGCTCAAACCCAAACTCTTGCTCAAAGGCAATATATGATAAAAAGAGAAAATACCAAAGCTGGTGACAATGAACTGCAGCCAGCTGGAAAGTAAAAGCAAAAAGGAAACCCCTAAAACTAAAACCTCCAAACTGACTGCTAAGAGAAAGAATGGGTGGCTTCTCATCTGGAAGACTTTGTAGTGTCAGAACAATAACAGGCTGTTACCACGTGGAAGTCATCCTTCATCAATGGGCATATGATGGTGTGAAGAGCAAAATTAAAACAAAGTCAATCAGTGAGCCAGGCCATAAAAAAAAAAATTAATCTGTGCTACCTTTCCAGCTGTACAATGCAAAGGGAAAAAGGTGAGACAATTTGGACTAGGAAAAATCAACATAGGAGTTTTTAGACTTGCAAAGCCATGCTTAGCAAATAATCTGCTTCCCAACAGTATTTATACTGGAATAATTTACTCATTATAGGTCAGAGCTGTCAGAAAGTGTAATCTTTTATTATTTTTCTGAGCAGTTGACAGCAAATTGAGCTAAATGATTTTTTTTTTGGTTGTTGTTGCAGCATATTCTTTAGCTCAGCAACGTTTCTCACAAATAATGGCAGTTCAAAACAAATGACCAATCAGGAGTGTAAGAAGCAGATTCATTTTATTGATTATTCATTCATTTCATTCATTTTATTCCTGGAAGGAGCAAAGAAACAGCCTTACCATCTGTTTGCCTTTTTTTTTTCCCCTGCATTTGTCCTCCAATCTTCTTTTCTCTAACATCAGTGGGAGTTTGATATGTAACAAGTCGAAGGGAGCAGACCCTGATGTTTTATTAGCACATTGTTATGGACCCTACAGGAAGAGGAAATTAGATTTTGGAGCCAGAAACTTAAATTAGGGAAAGATTTTTTATTTTAAGATCAGTTTAATGGTCTGTGTTTGATGTTTCATTTTAGAAAATCCCTGTGCAAAAGATGTTTTGAACTATCTCAGGTGGTCTGGTTACTGCAGGTACAATTTCTGACAGTGATCAGAAAATATTGGTGGGGACTATCAAAACTGAGGGGAGTTCTGCCTTAGGGTTTTGAGTTGTAAAGTTCAAGCTAGGCAATTCCTCTGGATTTTTGCTGTGCATTGTCACTATCTCACATTTTCTTCCACTGTGAAATGTGGGAGCCACATTCATGTGATAAAACTGATGCCAGCAACAGAAAGTGTGAGTCTGATAGATTTTGATTTGAGTCATCTGGTAGTGTCAACTACTACGCCATAATGCAAGAGCCAAGGGGAAAATAAAAAACAAAGAAAGGCTCTTTACTGGGAAATAAACATTGCCTCCAAGATATGGCAAAGCTGAAGGTGTTTCATTCATTGAACTATGGCAAAGGAAATTCAAAATGATGCTTCAGAAGCCTGGCTTCTGAACTATCAAAAGGATATTATTTCATACTACCTCATACAATGAATTTAATTCTGGATTTAGGTAATATGTAGATAATAGCTGTATATAGGACCTGATTTCTACAGGCATACAGTAATTCTCTTCTTACTGTCTGTACACAGGCTCAAAATATGGAGGTGTGCTTTATATATTTTCTCCTGCTGTACAGTAATGGTGTCATCTAAATGTCTTTCACATGAATATAGTCACACAGACTTTATGCCTGAAGCTACTCAAGTGGTGCATCTTTCTCCTTCCTCTAAAGACATGAAAGCAGCTGTGAGTGTGGTGTACTCGAGTGTGCTTCACTTGGAGCTCATGCATTCAGAGATGTGCTGACTAGTGAATTGCTGTAACCAGCTCAGTACATCCTTACTGACTTCCCAACTCTGCCACTGCAGTCAGCATCTTAGGTCTTCATTTGTGTATCCATTAAATTGGATTTCATCCCTTCTGTTTACAAGTGCCAGATGTTAATGTTTCAGTACATCAGAAATAATTTTGAAGTACTTAATAATCTCAAAGGAGCAAAATTTGTGGCCAGAAACCCCCATTTTTATGCACAGGATGCTCTGTAGCATTGTAGTGTTTCTGTGTGCATACTGGAGAGTGGTAAACACAGGTCAGCAGCACTTGGGAACAGGTTGGCAAAGTTGGGCTGACATTGCACACCTCCACCTTTCAACCTTGGAATACGCTGGCAATTCTTGGCATCCAGGTTCCACTGTCTGCATTACCATTCTCCTGAGCCTGAATTTTGCAGGGTGATGCAGTTCTCAAAGTGAAAGATTTCTTGCCAATGTTTTACATAAGGTGCCAGCTCCACAAATTATCAAGCATCAAAGACAGGAGAGGAAGTTGTATTTTCCCATTTGTAGTGTACTGACCAGTTAGGTACTTTCCCAGGCCTTTCTCCAGTATCCCATTTGTAATCTATTTAGACACTGATTTGCATGAAGAGCTGTAAATCTCAGCTGTGGAAACTTACATGAGCACCTGCCTACACCAAATCCTTGGACACAAGTCAAAACAAAGAATGCCACTTTTACCTATCTGTTCTACTAGAATCAGCATTCTCTCAGCAGTGAGCCAGCACCACACAGCAAATAGTACACAGTCACCTTCTTTCTCCCTAGTATTTGACAGGTTAAAACACTGAGGGGAAGGTTGGGATGCTCATCTAGGTCAATATTCTGTCTCCTGCAGTAGCTAATGATGTTTAGGGAGCAGTGTACAAATACCCATGTGACAATCATCTCCTTGGTGTACTCTTCCACTCAGCAGTCATTTTTGACTCGTGGATTTCCTGAGCCACAGGCAGTGCCTTTGCTTTCAGTGTATCTGATCACTTTCTGAAACTCTACAAATTGCAATGTCCTGTGGAAAGGAATTCCATAGTTCAATTATGCATGGAGAGAGGAACCACCTTCTTCTCTTTGCCATGAATTTGTCACCTGCTAGTTCTAGTTTCTACTCCTCAATTGTTAACTAGGAGACAACAGTAGTTTCTTTTTAAACATCTTAAGGGCAATTATGACTCTAAATGCCTTCATGCTACCCCTCCTCAGCCATCTCTTTTCCAGACTTAAAAGCTGTAATCCTGTGTAGTTCCTCTAGATATGGAACGTGTTCCAGACCTTTCATCATCCTGCATCTTTTAATGTTCTACTTTATTCATTTTCTGAGATGTAAATGATGACCTGAATTACAAGGAGAATGTGAAGACAGTAAAAATTTATATCAAAGGTCTGAGTTTTTCTTTCCATCAAGTTACATATCTTGCTTCTTCGTGGAACTGAGCAGATAAGAGCACACATAAATTAACAGATACTACGATCTCTTGGCATCAGCAAAAATCATCCTGCCCTGCTCGGCCACATAATTTTTGGTAGAAATGCACTCACATGCCAGTATTTAATGAACTGAGCAGAGCTGCACAAAGGCCATTGTGTCAGAACAAGCCACATGCATCCCACAGGCCAACTACCCCCGAGTGGGAGGCACTTCTGCACAAATTCTCTTACGGATATTGGTCTCTGTGGTGGGGCTCAAGTCAAATTCAGCACAGGGAGAATTTGCCTCTCCCTGTGAAAGCAGTGCAGCTTTCACAGCGTGGTTACATCTGCCTTGCACTTCCTTTACCGTGAGGAGACTCCAGAGGTGTTTATCTTACAGGTCTAAGTGTGTCGGTAAAGTGTTTTAGTTCGTGGTCACTTGCTGAACGCTCTGTAAAAGACCTCTTCACCAGAGGGTGGTTGCCAGCAGAGGTCACCGTTTCAGCAGCTGCCTTGAGAGGAGTTGAGTCTCGCTAGCTTCTGCTGGACTGAGATTTGAAGGACAGGCAAATATTTCCAACCCCACCAATCCAACGTTAACATTTGCTGTTAAAGATGGAATCTTTTGGAATGAAAACATTACTTTTATTAACCCTTTGATTGTTTGGGTTTTTTTTTTTAGCAGTTTGTTCTTAAAATAGAGACTTTAAAAAATGACAAAATTGTGTTAACTTCTCAAAATTACCTTTCCCCCTACCTGCCATTTAATTAATGCTAACCTATTATGTATCAGATATTTTGTTAGTTCTAAAGGCATTCTGTAACCGGTTAGTAGAATTTGTATTTAAAGGAAGATTTTATATGGTCAAAGCCATGGAGCCAGGAGAGGAATTTATGGAACTTACTCTATTGATTGAAATACTCTAGTTTTTCATTGTGTGCTGTGTGCCCCTTGTTCTAGGTATCCTGTTAAAGAAAGGCAGCTTGCACTAGAAAATGCTAAGCTGAAGAGATATTTTAGGCATTTTTCTAACCTGATTCTTAAAATGAACCACTTAGAATGATTACACAGACTTTAGTTACTCCATGTAGCAATCTACTTAGGAAATGAGTTAGAATGGTCCTCTGTACTCATTGTAATGCTTTACCTAACTTAAATGAAGATATCTGAAAAGATAACTTAAGATTTTGGATAAGAAAATGCACATTGCTTAGCTAAGAGGACGAGAAAAATAAAGGCAGTTACTGTCTTTGCTACCTTATTGTGAAACTGACAGGTCCCTTTGGGGTGAGTGGCTGGGATTGATTAAGATGTGAAGTCATTATTGCTCTGCTGTGCAGTTTCATCAGAGGGCTTCTCTTCAGACCTTGATGAGATTTATTAGAAAATTACTCAGATATAGTTATTAATATATTTAAAGGGCAATTTTTTCTTGTCCTACTCATATGAACCCTGCCGTTAATTTGGTTCGTCGTTCCATCACTATGACCTCTTCATGATAAAGTGCAAAAATGAAATCTTGTAACCACGTGAGTTTCAGGCACTGAGATGTCTGAAGTGGGACTTGCCAGGTTCTTTTAAAAATCCTGTTTTCCATAATATTTGAAGCAGCTCCTTAAGTGCAGAGACTATGAACGCACAGGCAAGTTAGAGTCCCCTCCTTTTTATTTTTGCAGAGAATAGTCGCATTTTATTTTGGCTTAGCATGAAAAAAAGTGTCCAAAAGACTTTGCCTGTGGTACTGTAAGGCAGGAAAGCAGCCATAAATTATCTGTCTTAACAGTCACAATGCAACTTGGAAGTTGTGACAACTTGGACAAACCAGCCTGACAAGCACGCTGACTTCTGCTGCTTTTCTGAAACTTCCTGAGCATATAAGGAGAATTTAAAAGTGAAGAAAGCGACTGGAGCACAAACACTTTTGTTCTCAGCACACAAATTCCTTCTTTCTCCCTGACTGGGGTCTGCATTTTTGTCTGTGCCTGGTCTATCGGATCAAACAGTGTTGGCACCAGATATTAATCAATAAGTGTTGTCAGGTTCATCCTGTCACAACAGGCAGGCAGCAGGGAGTTTGTAAGCTTTTCCGAGTGGACATCTTAAAGGATAGAGAGTCTCTGGAGAACTACTGCTCTGCCTATAGCTGAAGGTTCTTGCCTTGGGCCAGGCATGCTTTGATTTACCAGGATTCCTATTTATTTCCATTAATAAAGAAAAGAGTTCTTGTTTAGAGCAGAATTATCACAGAAGGGGGGGGGGGGAGAAGAAGGAATAATAATAATAATAATTTTAAAAAATGCTAAGTAATTCTTAAGTAATTCTTAATATTCAGAACAAAGACAGTAAAGAATTTCCATATAGGTGGAACTACTTCATGATGCAAATAAAAGTGAGTTCTCCTGTACCTGGATAAAAAGAAAGAAGAATACTTACGTTTCTCTAAGATTAAGCTGTTCTTGCTAAAGATGGTTTTCAGGCTTTGACTTTAAAAACACAAATGGTTTGTGAACACCTTCCAGATGTGTGTGCGGTTAACCTGTGGTAGTAGATGAGATTTTCAGTTTCGCTAGACCATGCTTTCCTTGCAAAGGCTATTTTCAAGCAACGAGCGCTCTGTATTTCAAAGACATCTGATCTGTTCCTCTCAAGAGAGTGAAAATCACTGTACAGCAATAATTTCAAGGATAGTAAACTTCCACAACTGGTACGACAGCCGCATTGCTCGCTGTGTGAAAGCTGACTCCTGCAGGGTCACTCACCTCAAAGCAGTATCACTGAGTGCGGGGGGTACAGGGAATCCGGAGGGTTGTCCAAGCTGTTTTGTAGTCTGTAGCACCCCAGACCGTCGACACTTTCCCAAGCCAGAAGAGCCATTCACATTCCCTCTGCCTTTCCAGCCTCATTCACTGCTCTCAGGGCTCTGCTAGCTGCACTGACTCACAGAAATTAAGCTCCCTCTGGGTCCTAGTGCTGTAAACGTGTGGGAGCTGCACGGACTCGTAGGAATTCAGCCTTTGGCTTGGTGCCTAGCCCATGCAGTGATGCACAGATGTGCAGTGAAAGTTTCAAAGCGTGCACTGGTTGTATGACTCTGCATACATAATACCGAGAAAGCCTCCAGCTTCCTGGTTACACTGTCAAGAGCCGAAACCCTCTTTAAGGGACGTTTTGTCTTCAGCCTGCTACTTTGCATCTTAATCCTTGCACTTCGTTAAAAGATGAGAGCTCAGAGAAGTAAAATCCAAGGTACGTGACAAATGGGTCTGTTTGAAAATCATCTCTGGACCCCTGTACTCATGTCATGGGTCTGTAACCAAACCTATAGGAACACTAATAGTTAACTAGGAGAAGCGGTGTAAAAATTGTGCAGCCCCCGTTATCAGCTCCCTTTAACAGAGGTCAGCCAAGCACTGATCTAGAGTAGCAAAGAAATATTTGACCCGGACTTGGAGCGGAGGAAAAGATTATATAAGAGCCCTTCCAGCCGTGATACTCCCTTTAACATGCTTGCCTTAAGCAACAAAGAGATATGGAAATGTTTTCCATTATGTTTGTGGAGGAGGATTAAGCACTTTACAAGGAAACAATGGTGTGTTTTAAGCACTGATAAATATAGGAGAGAAATATAAACGTGAAAAAATTCATAAGATACCAAAAGAAAAGTGGGGGGAAAAAAAAGGCAAGTTGGCTAACTGCTCTCAAAAAGGCTTGGCTGGCTCTCTAGAGAATTATGAAGCAGCTCCTTAGAGTCCTCCACTTCTCATTCTGGCATAGTTTAACCTTTGTGATCACACGGACACGAGGAAAACATTTAAATTGTCACACACTGCAGAGCAGATCGCACTGCATTTTATGTCTACGGAATTAAGCGAACACTTCGTGATTCCATCCAGAAGAGGGCAGCCAGCTGGAAAAACTCGTCCTTAAAATCCTACGGGCAAGGGAAGGATGTGTGGAAGGTGCTCTGCGAACTTGTGGAGCAAGAAGACGAAGTAGCTTGGAGATCGTAAGGTTTCTGTGCCGCTTTATGCTGCTTGCAGAACCTGAAGCGAGCAGATCTTCATATTTTATTAAGTAGTCAACCCTTCAATTGCCTTCCCACAGTGTCAATCATAACAGTGGCACCAGTGCTGGACTCGAAGGTGATGTGCATTTGAAACTGCCTGTAGTATCCTTAAGAAAGCTGCAGCACAAAAAGAACAGATGCAAGTGCTAAAATTACCTTCCCGATTTGCCGGGATCATGCAGATTGCTTTGCTTTTCCAGAAGAAATCTGCTTTCCACACATGATAGTAGTCACATGCCAAAGGATGATGTCAGGCAGGCAGCTATCAGGGTTTCTGAAAGTTTTGCCTGTAAAACTTGACCTCAGGACTTGGCCTTTGCTTCACATTTCACTGCAGAAAAGCAAGGCTGTTCTTCTGCCGAGCATCCGAATCGCTTTGTCAGAATATCCCCAGATTAGGACTTTGTGCTGGAAAACTTGCAGGAGCATCAGAGCCCATAGTGACTGTAACAAACAGCTAGGAAAAAAAAAAAAAAAGATTTCTCCCCCTTTATTTAAAAGTTACTGCACACTTTTGTTTAGCATCTCTTGGTGAAATGTTTGTGGGTTTGGAAGTAACGCAGGTGGGCATAGTTGCTGCTCCTAAAATCTCAACAGGTCACAGAGGTGTTGGGTGACTAACAAAGGGGCCCACAGAGCATCAGTTTTCAGAGATCCCATAATAGCATAGGGGAATGGGATGAGGTTAACAAATTCTATTTTCTTCAGAGACATTTATGGGTGTGAGTGAACAGTTACAGTCAATACTTCCTTGTAATACTAAGCCTGTACAGAAAAAATGATGTATTGAAAATAACTCACTTCCCTTAGCTGCCCTGGAGGTGCTTTGACGTGACTGCAGGGTAAGTTTTCAGCATCTCAAGTAGGCATTCAAGGTAGAAGAGTGTCTGTTTTACCTAAAAGAATATTTATAATATCCAGTTTTAAAGGTTTCAGTAAAACACAACATAGCTATCTTGCATAAACTTGTCTGAGAACTCTCTTCCTAAGGCTAAATTCTAAACTGAATGTAAAGAGATATGAAACTTTCCTCTTAATACTCGGCTGAAGGACGCTTACTCATGTTTGGCTAAGCAGAAATTAATCAAGGGGTTGGAAGGAATGATCACAATGTGAATTCTCTTCTTTTGTTAGTACAAAAAATGAGAAAGTTGATACAGGAATTAAGTGGCCTCTTTGGGATTTGTTAGCTTGGGTAGCATTACTTTAAGTATTATTAGTAGAATTTATTAGAAAAAAGCAGAAGCTCACTTATGGGTCATGAATAAATAGGTCAGACAAACAAGTTCATTACTGATTTACTGTAGGACTCAGTCTCCTGTAAATATTTTCTTAACTGCTTCTGCCACATCGAGTCGATAGCACAGACTGCAGATTGGGTGCATCGGAAAATCGATCTGTGCATGATGCGTTCTTGGTGCACTGCAATTCAAACCAAATGGTGGCCAGGGACAGTCACTTATGGTGGATTGTGGAAGTGGCCTGCACTAATCTTTTCTTTCTCTTTTGGTTAGGTAGGGAGTGGTCAGTGGAAAGAAGCCATTTCACTGTAAACAGAAGCAGCTCGAAAGCCTGAACTCCCTAAAAGCCGATTTTTCAAGTGCTGTTACAGACCAAGAACAGGATTCTAATGGCAGAGAGTGACATACACACAGGGCAGAGTTAGGAGGAAAACTTGACATTGTTTTTCAGGCTCAGCACAGATTTTGCCTGATAGCTGTTTGGAAAGCTACAGTAAGTACAAATATTTCTGGGATAGACAAGGCCTCACATCTCTAGGAATACCTTTTGTTATTAACACTCAGCTATTGGTTGGCAAGGAAGGGTCAGAGGAGAAGCTGTATCAAAAATATTACAGGAGCTGTGGCTTTTGGAATCAGCACTCAGGGTATTTGTTCTGTGCTCTGCTGTGAGAAGTTTAAGATGCTCCGCTTAGCTGCAAAGCTCTTTCCCAGGATGTGGCTTTTTGCATTGGGCTGAAGTCTGAATTCTGCTTCGAAACCATAGAGTCTGACAGTCGGAGTTCAGCAGCTGTGGGCTTTTCTAAGAGGTCTCTCTCCATCTACAGAAGCTCCTTTGGTGCAGTTTTATGACGAGTGCCCATTGTCTGCTGTACCTTTCATCATCATCTCCATGACAGAAGCATTTCAGGAGCTAATAAAATGCTTTCTTTCCCTGTTCTGGGCTTGGGGGTAGTTGACTGGTTTTATGCTACTAATGCTGTGCTAGCATTAATCTTTCTATGATCCTCAGAGTCTGGCAGTAGTAATCCTTTGGGGGGGATACTCATAAAGCTCATTGCTGTTTAAAGACTTACCCAATGTCAGCATGAAATGAGACCATTCTTGGGAGGTTTGGCCATGCCACCTGTTGCTGGAGGTCAGTGACAGCAAGGCTATCATTTGCGGGTGCCATGCCTTGCAGCACTGCTCCTCTGCTTGTGGCAGAGGATTTGGGACCAGACAGGAGTATTGACTGGTGCAGAATGTGACGACTCTGTGCTCTCATCTATGAAATGGGCCTCATGTGTTCTCTTTTTGCTCTCTGCCACTCTTCTGCCATGCTCTGATAGAAACTATGTCTCCTTGTCAGAGCCTGGCTTCATCACATGTGCACAGTGCACGCTGAGATAATGAGAATAATTTGTCAGCACAGCCATATTTGCTCATGACCTTTGGGAGCTGGCAGCCGCTTAAGAGATTTTATATCCACAGGGGATGAGTATTATAATCTGATCCTTTTTGCCATGTTAGTGGGCAAATGAACACAGGATCATATCAGGATTTTTCCTTCTTTCAGACTTGCCTTGCTGAATCTTCATATAGAGCAGCAGGTCTCAACGGCGGTGTAGGCACATTACATACGATGTGTATCAGTCTGACCTACAGGCAATCCCCACGGGGCAGCAAGTTATACTTGTTCTTGAAGGAGGATTCTGTGGTCCTGAACAGCAAATGGCTTCAAAATACCAGAGTAACCATGAGCACTGTGCCAAGATTCTCCCACAGAAGTATGTGAACACCACTCCTCATTGCTAAGAGAAACTCGTTCTGTCTCTTTTGGAGCCCATTTATTTAAAGCAGTTGTCACTCATCATTTTTTGAACTGCCTTTCTCTTATTAGATACCAGAATATACAACTTAAAGCCTGAGGTTTGTCTCTTGCATTATTTTCTCTTGCTATGTGTGTGTGTGTGTGCAAACACACAGGAAAACATTCAGTGTCCAGCTGTGGCTGACCCTCGGCTGTAGTCCTTTCAGTACTATCCAGGGAAGGTTCAAAGGACATAGTAGGAAGTAGGAACATAGGTTTAACATCAGACTTGGAGTGAGACACATTTGACTCTTGAAAGTAGTAGGACACTTTAAAATAGCTTTAAAAATGTGCTCCATTTTAGGGATCCTGCCTTGACAGCAGGAGACTAAAAGGATGGATTTGCTCTTCGCTATCTCTGGGCTCAGTATCTTCTTGTCTTTAGTAATAAATCTTAAAGAGGCTTTGGGGGAAAGCTGAAAAGTAGTGCAAATGATTTATTTGAAAGCAGTGTTCTAAAAGTATTCCATATCATACTTGTCTTCCAGGACCTGCACTCTGTATTGTGTAACAACAATAGAACTGGGGACAGTTTAAAAATCTGGGCCTCCCTGCCAATGTTACAACTTGTCTTTACTACTAAAAAAGGCAGCAGAGTGGGAGGGTATATCAAAGAGTGAATTGCTCTGCTGTTGCCCTGTTTCTTGCACTTCTTTTTCTACCCATCTTCTGGACACTGTTGGAGACAGAACTCCAGGCCGGAACTAGCTTTGGACTGAGACAGTGTGGGAGGGCTTCTACGTGGGAGTGCTTCTGTATGTGAAGTTGTTCTGCAGTAAAAGACATGGTCCTGTGTGTGAGAAACTGAGTGAGGGTGCAGCTTTTCATTTTTGTCATGAGGAAAGCAAAGCATGGAGTCAGCAGCTGGTGGGACTGTGATGCCTCTACCCCATGATTTTGTTTCAAAGCCACAGACATTGTCTTGCTTTCACCGTGATTTTCAGCTCTGTATTGCTGGGTAAATCTCACAGTCTGCAAAATCATCATCAGTGAAGTGAAGCTCTCAGCTGACTCGCTTTTTTTGTGCCCTGCACTTACTTGCCTTTTATGCCAGTGCAGGACCCCAAGCATTAACAGGCAGGTAGGGGAGACTGAGGAGTACAAGGATTTGAGGAGGAATAGTGAAACAGCTGTAGTAGAGATGTGGGATGCAGCAGAGGGTGAGGTGAAGTAGTGGTAAGAGGCCAGGTGAGATGGGACTAGAGGTACCCAGGAGAAGCAGAAGGCCACTAATAACCACAAGTCTGTGTTGGCATAGGGAGAGAGTAAAATTGTGCAGATACTGAATTATGATTTTGTGTGCTGGTTAATAGTATTTTCAGAGGACAGTGAATCAACTCCTGAAAATGGGAACAGCTCTGCTTTTCAGGGACATTTTCACACACATTTCCTCTTGGGTACCATGAAAAGGCTCTGTGGTACTGTCAGTGGACTTGCAATACTGTAAAGTGGAAGTCAACCATACAAATCAAACTGCAAGTTTAAGACATGCAGCTGCAGCATTACTTGAAAATGCTGTCTGCATGCACAGGAGGAATCCAAACCAATTTGGGCTTGAAGAAAGCAGAGTTTACTCCAGGACACAATGTGCAGTGTTTGCAGATCATTGGACAGCTCATTCTAGTACGGATCATGCCTTTTTATGGGGACATTCCAGCTCCAAAGAAAGCAAATTCTCCTGAAACACATTGTCTTAGTTAAACTTTTAATGTTTTGATATTGTTAGCAGCAGCTTTATGTAATGTGGTCATGGAGTGTGCAGCAAACAAAAACTTATCTGCATGCTATTGAAGAATTGGAGGCTACAGATGGAGTGGAGAGATTAGTTCTACAGGATCTGCACAGTGGTTTATACTTGGAACCAGCAGGTCAGTTACCTTGCTGGCACTGCCTCAGGTTTGGTGAAGTACAGAGTATCTGAATGGGGATGCTGATCTGGAAGCAGTGGGAGAAGGCACAGGTTTTGGCTAGCTCATCTTCAGCCTGGGTTATAAAACTCATGAGAGTCCTCTTTGGATGGCAGGAAGAACCCCAAATGAGAGACAGCTCCTGGTTCTAACCTGGATGGCAATTTTATTCCTCCTTTCCTTGGCGCAGTGCACATGTCATAGCTTCTTTACAAGCATGAAGAGAAGACCTTAGTAGAATCATAGAATCAGCCAGGTTGGAAGAGACCTCCAAGATCATCCAGTCCAACCTAGCACCCAGCCCTGTCCAGTCAACCAGACCATGGCACTAAGTGCCTTGTCCAGTCTTTTTTTGAACACCTCCAGGGATGGCAACTCGACCACCACCCTGGGCAGCCCATTCCAATGCAAATCACTCTCTCTGCCAACAACTTCCTCCTAACATCCATCCTGAATCTGCCTCAGCACAACTTGAGACCGTGTCCCCTTGTTCTGTTGCTGGTTGCCTGGGAGAAGAAACCAACCCCCACCTGACAAGTAGTCATTGCCATGTGAATTGTCTGTCCTGTGAGTGCTGTTCAGAGCAGTGTGCAGGTAATCACTATTGCTTAAGGCTCTTGCCAAGGACCATGCAGTGTAGCTACCAAGGACTATGCAAGTACTAGACACAGATGTGTAGCTGCTTTGTGGGTAGCACCATGCCTGGCTTTCTCTATGACTACCCAAGGTGGGCAGTGTTGGCTTCTCAAGCATTCTTACCTTTCTGCTGTGTGTCTTGATGCCATTTTCCTTGCTGTGCTGGGGTTCTTTTGAAGTGCTGAACTATTCTTCATTATGCAGAAAGGGACAGTTGATATTTTGGGGTTTCCTATTATCAGGACCCGCAAATACAATTTTACATCGCAATTGCCATTCCACAAGCTTCCCCCAGATTTGTGTCATTCCAATTGCAAAGGCATCAGATGGATAAAGTAATTCTACTTGGAAATTAACCTAGGAATTGTGTTACTGTATAAAGAGCAGAACTGAAACATAGAAACCTTGTGTAATATGTGCTTAATGTTTTCCTAGAGAGAACATCTCTGAAAGTCCAGGGTAACTTAGAGGATATTCAAAGAGTGTCTCCCTGAAGAGTACTTCAACTCTAAACTCGATTTTATGCATGCAGCTTTATAGTGGGCCCTAAGTCACCGAACAACTTTGTGGTAAGTGTGAAAAGTTGTGTGAGCACCTCAGGGGGGTTATTTGACCTTGTGTTTTCTGTTTATACACAGCCTAATAGTTCCTTAGCCACTTGAGCTTTTGCAAGAGTATACAGTTCACACATTGTCACAGTATCACAGAATGTCAGGGGCTGGAAGGGACCTCGAAAGATCATCTAGTCTGACCCCTTTGCCAGGACAGGATCACCTATACCAGAAGTGTCCTTCTGAAATGAAACCATGCAAAGGTCTGCTAAAGAAGGACGGACCTGAAGTTAGCTGCAGTTTGCATGGGATGCTGGAAATAGGGAGATGCTGAAGTGGAGTTTGGTTGCTAGTAAATCTCCAAAGAAATCATCACCCATGTATTGTATATCTTAATTCCAGCATTCTTAAAGGCATTTAGTGACTGAGGGAGCTGGGGCTGCTTAGTTTGAGGAAGAGGAGGCTGAAGGGAGACCTCATTGCTGTCTACAACTACCTGAAGGGACATCGTGAACAGGTTGCTCCTTGTCTCTTCTCACAGGTAATTGGAGACAGAACAAGTGGGAATGGCATCAAGCTGAGGCTGGGGAGGTTTAGACTGGACATTAGGAAGAAGTTTTTCACGGAGAGAGTGGTCAGGGACTGGAATGAGCTGCTCAGGGAGGTGGTGGAGTCACCCACCCTGGATGTGTTCAAGGGTGGTTTGGATGTGGGGCTTAGAGATATGGTTTAAGGTGAATCTTGTAGAGTAGGGTTCTAGGTTGGGCTTGGTGGTCCTGAGGGGCTTTGCCAGCCTGGATGTTTCTCTGTGTGTGATTCTTTGTGTGTAATTCTGTGTGTGTGCATTCTCCAAGTAAAGCAGAAAGGAAGAGTGATGCAGGACCATGTTCCTAAGGTGATGGAAAACACTTCTGTTTGACTGAAGGCCTGAAGGCAGGGCATGTAAAAGTTCTGCCCAGCGCTGGAGTAGAAGTGAGCTGTTCATCTCTATTTTTAAATGCCTCCCTTTCTTTCAGGATTCTATTTAATGTAATGCTTTTAGATGTCAAGCATTTAAATTATTTGCATTTACTTAGTGGATTGATGAGAGACTGCAAACCAAGTTCTAGCATGACTCAAAAAGAAAGTATTTATGTAAGAGGTGACTGACAGAAACTTGTCCCACTCTGTCTGCTAAGTTTCTTCTGTGACTTCTGTGTCAAAAGTGAGTTCCTCAAAACCTCCAACTCCCTTAATTTTTTAACCTGCTTGCTGGGAACAAGAAAATCTCTCTTTCCCAACATTATCCTTTTCACACTGCCCTTATTGCAAGGAAGAGCTGAGTGAAAAAGAGAAAAACTCAAAGCAGAACAAAAAACCCCACCACACACACACACAAAAAACCAACACAACCTTCATTCCAGAGTCAAATTTGCAATGAGAATCTTTGAGTCTATTTTTGTCCAATTCCATTTGGACAAAATTCAAGAATTTGATTTTTCCCATTGCTTTACTCTGTACTCTAGTTGACTTAGAAAGCACAGACTGAAACCGATGCTGAACCACAAAATTCAATTAAAACACAGGGAGTGAGCAGGGAGAAGAAATCAATGGGTGGATTATTCTATCAGCTGCTGTTCCCATGATCTTCTTATCTTACCCTGCACAACTAGAAGAGCTGTTGGGAAGTGGAGTCTTTGTAAAATCAGATCAAACTGCTGCATCCTCTCAGCACATAGCAGAAAATTGGATCAATAGCATGAGCCTATTCTTCCTTGCTTGCCTTCTGAGCAGCTGGGCTGCCAAATCCATCCATACTATGGAGGCTAATCTGGGTTTTAATCCTCTGCTCTCCCACTATGAAGTTAAACAACAGTGCCTGAAACAAACATAAATCAGTACAGATGCCAGGCTTCTTGGTTATACACACACTGGAGGAGAAAGGCATTGCTGATGAGTCCCTTCACAACCACCTGCACTGTGCTGCAGACCAGCAGACTTCATGTGGCTGTTCATGTGCTAAACAAAGTGAAACATTTCACTCTAGTAAATGCCATTTGCAAATTCAGCTCTCTGACATCCATGCCACAGCATCATAGCTGTTCTCTTATTCACACAGTCTTAGTTCTGATCATTGCCTTCTCGAAACTTGGTCTCTTTGACAGTTTGGTATTTTCACCTGGGTTCAAGTGGTAGACACCAATATTTCATAGAATCATAGAATCAGTCAGGGTTGGAAGGGACCACAAGAATCATCTAGTTCCACAAGGATCATCTAGTTCCACAAGAATCATCTAGTTCCACAAGGATCATTTAGTTCCTGCTATGGTCAGAGACACCCTACCCTAGATCAGGCTGGCCAGAGCCCCATCCAGCCTAGCCTTAGACACCTCCAGGGACAGGGCCTTTCTGCTGTTGAAGTGGAAGTTGTAAAGTATTTATGATGTGAGATGGGCTGCAGCATTGTGTAGTGATGAGTCCACTCATACACACTCCTGTGTACTCAGAGTGTGCCAGTGAGAGTACTCTCAATGTCTGCTTACACAACTAGGTGGATAGACACAACCAGCATTGCCCTAGGTAGTTTGAAGGGCTTTCTGACACTTCATTGCCACAAGCACATCATCCCTTTTAGGCACCTAAAGCAAGCACAATCACATCTTCTTTTCTTGCACTTCTCTCAATATATTTATTTTCATAGCAGAGAGGGGGAGGTGGAAAATCCTCTCTGCGGTAGCCACAGAAGTTGATCTACCAGCAAGCAGGCACACGGCCAAATGGATGCATGGGCATACATGCAGACAGCCAAAGGGACAGATGTATCAAATCAGATTTATGAGGTCAGTTTTCCCAGCCAATAAAGTCCAGATTGCTGTCTGCCCTGTTATAACCTTCCTGTGTTTAAATGGATGTGAAACAGATAATCCAGGCTGTGGCGGGAACAGCGCTGATAAAACACAAACATTAGTTCTGTAGCCACGTAAGATTATTTTTCCAATTCAGCAGAAAGTATTGGCTTGAAGATTGCTAAAGAGGTCACAGTATTTTTATACTGGTTGTGTGTGAATAAAAATTTTCTCAGTCCAGGAGAAGGGAGAGGAAAATTATTTAGTAGACTCTAGCAGGAAGGGAATTTGTATCTTACAGTAGTACAGAAGTGGCAGTATAGCAGAGGGTTGGAGCACCTCTGTTGTGAGGACAGGCTACAAGAGCTGGGGCTCTTCAGCCTGGAGAAGAGAAAGCTTGCAGGAGACCTTATGGAAGCCTTCCAATGTCTGAAAGGGGCTACAGAAAGGCTGGAGAGGGACTATTGACAAGGTCTTGTAATGACAGGACGAGGAGGTATGGGTTTAAACTGGCAGAGGGAAGATTTAAACTGGAGGTTAGGAAAAGGTTCTTTACAGTGAGGGTGGTGAGGCACTGGCACAGCTTGCCCAGGGAGGTGTTCAAGGCCAGGTTGGAGGAGGCCTTGAGTGACCTGTTCTAGTGGGAAGTGTCCCTGCCTATGGCAGGGGGTTGGAACTTCCAACCTAAATCATTCTATGATTCTGTGTCCTGAGCAAAGACATGTAAATGATGTCTGCTTTTCAGACACTGGCCATCAGCCCATGCTGTTGTGAGCTTCCTGAGCAGAGTGGACAAAATGCCAGTCAGAGTTTTGTGAGCCAAGTACCTTGGAAGTGTAAAGAACTAATTGGAGTGTGAGCTGTAGTTGTCCCCTGAGGTAGAACTGATTCCATCTTGCTAGGTCGTTTGAGTTTTGTTTGTATGAAGGTCTAGAAGGGATTGTGAGAGCACTGAACTCAAATGCCCTTGGCACAAAGAATCACAGAATGTCAGGAGCTGGAAGGGACCTCCAAAGCTCATTCACTCCAACCCTGCCAGAGCAGAATCACCTAGAGCAGATCACACTGTAATGCATCCAGGCAGGTCTTGAATATCTCCAGAGAGGAGGACTCCACAACGCCCCAGCCTGTTCCAGTGTTCTGTCACCCTTACAGTGAAAAAAATCCTCCTCATGTTTACATGAAACTTCCTATGCCTGAAAAGAATATTCCTGAGCCCTGGAACAGGCAGGTAGCTCCTCCAGAAACAAGCCTGAAGGTTCTCACTTCTTCACCCTCTGCCTGTGCCAGTGGAACACTCTACTCTGCGATGTGTGGTTCCACTTGAGCAGGCTGCTGAGACCTTAAGGGGAGATTGGGTGACATGGGTTTGGGCAGAGCATCTAATGCTGGTCCAGGAAATGCCACTTCCATGGAGCAATGGCACATGCACACAGATGTCCACAGCCTGCCTCTTGAGGGGCCAGTTGCAGCAGTTTAAGAGATTGTTCTGGAGATTGGGACAATATTTTGGGACTTTTTCATCCTATCATTGATGATGATAGCTGAGGATCTTATTTTAGCACACCTATAAAACTGAATCATAGAATCATAGAAGCAGTCAGGAAGGGACCACAAGGATCATCCAGTTCCATTCCCCCTGCCATGGGCAGGGACACCTGTCCAGAGCCTCACCCAGCCTGCCCTTAAACACCTCCAGGGATGAGGCTTCCACCACCTCCCTGGGCAACCTGATCCAGGCTCTCACCACCCTCATGGTGAAGAACTTCTTCCTAACATCCATTCTGAATCTTCCCATTTCCAGCTTTGTTCCATTCCCCCCAGTCCTATCACTACCTGACAGCCTAAAATGTCCTTCCCCAGCTTTCTTGTAGCCCCCTTCAGATACTGAAAGGCCACAATAAGGTCAGCTCTGAGCCCTCTCCTCTCCAGACTGAGCAGCCCCAACTCTCTCAGTCTCTCCTCACAGCAGAGCAGCTCCAGCCCTCATGGCCCTTCTCTGTACACCTTCCCTTACCACCATATCCCTCTTGTGATAGGGGCTCCAGAAGTGCAGATGGCTCATTCTGATGGTGCTCTATCTGTACCTCCAGTCTGAAACATTAAGTTGCTTTCCCTCCCCCCCTTTATTTTTGGTAAAATAAAGCAGGTTTTGTGGCTTCCTCCCCCCATTTTATAGAATTCTTTCAGCAAACAAACCTAAGCTCTTTCAATATTGTTGTTTGAATCTTTATTTACTTAATCCTATGGGAAAAAAATGTGAATTAAAATATGGACATTATATGCAAGACACTTCGAGAGAAGATCCTGAAAATGAATAGCAAAAAATAGCTTTCTGATGGGAATATATTGAATAACATTGAACATAAAGGCTCATTGGCAGTGTCAATTGCCAGCTGCAAAAACATACAGTGCTAGGATGGGAAACACACTAAGAAGAAGCAGGCACTTGGGAAGAGCACATTAATAAAAAGGCTATTTTTATTTAAAGTTCTATACAGTCCAAAGTTCATCTTCCAGTGTTTTCTAAAGATTATGATTTCAGTGACATTGAAACTTTAGGGGCACATTCTTGGACTCTTATTGTCCTCACTGGAAGCAGATTACAAGATATTGATGCATGTATTGAAACTTGCTCTTGTTGTGGACTTTTCAAGCTACTCTTTTTTTCCCCTCAGGTATTTGTTTTGCATTATAGAACTGTAGAAGGAAGTGATAATTGGGGTGCCCCTAGAAAGTGGCTGCTTATGTGATTGCTAAAGGCAGCAGGGCACAGTGGCAACTATTATGGAAAGGAAAAAAACAGGGAGAGGTAACTCAGGTACTGTGTTCTACAAAGCTGAGACTGGAGTGAGATATTCGCTGTTCACCATCATAGTTAAGACATCCCAGTTACACAGTGGTGGAAAAGTCTTGGCTGTAACATGGATTGGCTGACACAGACAGGACTGAGCTGCTGTTCAAAGCTTAGGAGAGAGTCCAGAGGAGACCACAAAGAGGATCCAAGGTTTAGAGCAGCTCTACTATGTGGCCAGGCTGAGGGAGCTGGGGTTGGTCAGCCTAGAGAAGAGAAGGCTTTAGGGGGACCTTAGAGCTGCCTGCCAGTGCTTGCAGAGGCTTTTCCTGAGGGTGTCCAGAGACAGGCTAAGGGGGAATGGTTTGAAGCTGAGGCAGACCAGGGTTAGACTGGAGCTGAGGAAGAAGTTCTTCAGTGTGAGAGTGGTGAGAGTCTGGAACAGGCTGCCCAGGGAGGCTGTGGATGCCTCCTGCCTGGAGGTGTTCAAGCCCAGGTTGGGTGAGACCTTGAGCAAGAATCTAGTTGAGAGCAGTGCCTGCCCATGGCAGGGGTATTGGAGTAGATGATATCTGAGGTCCCCTCCAACCTAAGCCATTCTTTGTTTCTATGATTCTCTGACATTTGGTGTATAGTTAGAAGCAGACCAAATGCTACCATTTTCAGACTTCAGTATCCTAGTGATGTAGCAGGCATGATGCTGAAAACCTGTATCCACATCTCCCACACCCCAAAGCTACTCCTGCAAATTCATAGAATCATAGAATCAGTCAGGGTTGGAAGGGACCACAAGGATTATCCAGTTCCAACTGCCCTGCCATGGGCAGGGACACCTCACAGTAGATCAGGCTGGCCACGGCCTCATCCAGCCTGGCCTTAAACATCTTCAGGGATGAGGCTTCTGCCACCTCCCTGGGCAACCCCTTCCAGGTTCTCACCACCCTCATACTGAAGAACTTCTTCCTAACATCCAGGCTGAATCTACCCACTTTCAGCTTTGTTCCATTCCCTTTAGTCCTATCACTACCTGACAGCCTAAAACTTGCTGCTTCTCTGCCTGGATGTTTACCAGGGTGGAAAGAGCAGGTGTTTAGATGCAGCGGTTCCATCAAGGGAAGCAAAATACAGTTGTCCAAGCAAACTTGAGCTGAAGATTGGGCTGCTGACATCTTGGAAAGAATGGGAAATCTCATGCAGTTGGGAAAAGAATCAGTGACATATTCTATGTGAGAAGCTGCTTGCACCACAGAGGGAAAAAAGCTGCTGTCCTTTGTTGTGTGTTCCTGTGCTTCCAGTGATTTGAGTAATTGTTGTGATGAAGCACATGGTGAGGATTACTTCAGAAGTCTGAATTTTTCCGTTTCCTTCTTTTTCCCCCCCTTTTCTTCTGGCAGAGGTAGTTATGGAACTGCCAATAAACCCTGTGAGGAACAATAAGGTGATAGCACACAAATGTCAGACTTCATCAAATTAATCCCAGAACAGTCACCCGGATGCATTTATGGCAGATAATCTAAACACAAACATAGTTCTAATCTCTGTCGTGGTGACTCAGTAACAGATGCTGAAAGCTTCCATTTGAACCTTAAGGCAAAGCATCAGCATCTGTTACAGAGATGTTTAAGACAGTGTTTTGCTTTTATTTTCATTACAGCTGCAATCACATTCACAGTGTTTAGCTGTCCCTTGGAATTCTTAAAGAACAGCAAGCAGTGTAAAACATGAAGTGATTTTACATGCAATGAGAGCTAAGGAAGCTAAGAATAGTAAACCTGATGTGCAGTGTTCTCTAGTTTCCTTTAGATGCTGTTTCTGGTAGAGGAGATATCTGTTGTCTAGGGTGTACCTGTGGCTCCTCAAAATTTGTTAGACTGAAACCTAAGTATCTGGTTACATCTCACAGATGCTGGAGTCTGTTTCTTTCTCATCTTTTTGTTGTGAGTGAAGTGGTTCTGTGGTCTGCAACACTACAAACGTAGCAACTGTGGATTTCTGTTCCTTTTCTGGATACTCTGCAGTTATGCTTCTCATTTGCATATGCTGCTTAATGAAAGGAATTCTGAACTGTCTTCCACTTAGTAAAGCAAAGGATGATTGCCTCTCTTTAAAGTCTGCACTCATCCTTACCCACAAGAAAAAAAAAACAAGGTCTGGAGTGGCATTTCTGAGGAGGTAATATCCTGAGGCATTGAGGCTTTCCTTTTACCAAATGAAGCTGCAGTGCAGCAGATCACAAGGGTCAGGTTTGATGTGGAGTGATATATCTTAGCCATGTAGCATTATCCAGTAATCCCATTCAGGCATTCCCTGTAGAAAACAAAAATAAGCTTCACTGACTGCCTCTAGGAGATGAGAACAAATCCCATACAACTCCTGAAGTGTTGCCAGCTGATCCATCATTGACTCTCAGATAATGTCATGCCTCACCTTTATTGCTTCTTTGATTGTTTTCAAGTTTTAAGCTTTAAATAAGTCAGGATGGTGAATCTGTAGGCTCAGTCAAGTAATATCAAACAATAACTTCTCCAAAGAGGGGTAAAGACCCCCAAATTCCAGTCTTGGTGAGGGGAGATGATTCCATGACACAAAAAAACCCCTAAATGTTAATTCAAATACCGAACAAAACCACAGCAGAAAGTTCTCAGACCAAGGCTCCCAGAGGACACAGACACATAACTACAAAATAAATATGAAAGAATCTTGGATATAAAGAAGTTCTATAAAAATTTAATGCTACCAAAAATATCACCTCCCATCCAGCTCGGGTAGCAGGTGACATTTATGTGTGGTCTTCCAGATTCAAAACACTTTACATAAAGAGCTACTTTCAGAGTTCAAAAAAAATCTGAGGGCTGTGTTCACCTATTTTTAAAATAGGGATGTGGAAAAAGTTCTACATATCTCCAGCACTAGCATCAGCTGTCAGCTTACTCTTCTGTTGTACAGCTAATTAAGTCCCTAGAGAAGCAGCAGTCTTGAGAAGGCTTAGCTGTTTAGTAGAGCCATGAGGCTCTGAAATCATTTAAGTAGTTGTCTTCCCTCTGCTTCTCTGTGTCATAGACTCATAGAATGCTTAGGTTGGAAGGGCCCTCAGAGATCATCTACTCCACTCTCCCCAGTGTGGGCAGGGATGCCTCTCAATTAGACTTGGCAGCTCAAGACCTCAGCCAGTCTGGCCTTGAACACCTCCAGGGGGGTGGCATCCGCAGCCAACTTGGGCAACCTGTTCCAGAGTCTCCACCCTCATACTGAAAAACTTCCTAAGATCCAATCTAACCCTGCTCTCCTTCAGCTTCAAACCATTCCCCCTTGTCCTGTTGCTAGACATCCTTATGGAAAGTCCATCTCCAGCTCTCCTGTGGGATCCTTTCTGGTATTGGAAGGCAGCTGTAAGGTCTCCCCAGTGTCTTCTGTTCTCCAGGCTGAACATCCCCAGCTCCCTCAGCCTGTGCTCATAGCAGAGGTGCTCCAGCCCTTGGATCATCTTTGTGGCCTCCTCTGGACTCACCCCAGCAGCTCTGTGTCTTTCCTATGCTGGGAACACCAGAACTGGACACAGTATTCAAGGTGAGGTCTCACAGAAGAAGAGTAAAGGGCAGAATCCACTCTCTTGCCCTGCTGACCACACTCCTCAAGTTCAGCAACAACTTCCCTACCTGTACTCCAAACAAGCCAGGTAACCTGGTAGCTTATTCCCTGCTCTGCAGCTTTGTCCTGCAGTTGCAAGATAGCCTCAGCATGCTGCAGACACAGAATTCCAGTATGAGAACACAAGGGAGTTCCTCTCTCTGTATATTCCTCTCCCTGAGGAAATACAGAAGGAAGTAGTTACATTATGTGTCAAATTAAATGAGAGACAGAAGTCAATACAGCTAATGAGAAGGGATGCACTGGGATTTAAAAAACCCAAACAAACAGCTCCTCAAAGCATCATTTTACATTTGTAGTAATTGGCCCTAAGCTGACTAATAAAACTCAGGAAAATACTCATAGTAGTCATTGGGAGGTTTTGCTTTTAATTAGTCTGCAATGATGAACAAAGCAAAGTGACTTCAGGATAAATTGTCACTAAAACATTCCCCATGCACACAGGCAGTTCTATTCCCACTGTTTCAGAAGCTTGAGTAGAACTGGCAAAGCTTTAAAGCAAGGTGACAAAGGGTATGCAATTATAGCTCATGCAGAAGCAGTCTGATAAGTCTGGAAAGGAGTAAAATGATGGGAGAGGTCTGATAGAATTGTAAGGCATGAGGAACATTGCAAAGGTAATGTCCGTCTGCTTTCTGCAGCGTGAGAAGTAGGGGGCAACAAAAGCCACTGTCGGAGTAGGGAGAGGACTACTTCCCGTCGCAGGAAAATCTGGATGTGGGAAATCCACACGGGTTCCAGGGAAAAGGAGCACATTCTTGGAAAGGAAAGGTCTTCTGATTTAACAAAGCCCCTAAAATGCAAGTTTCTGGAGAGTGTGAGAATATTGTAGAGCACTTTGATTCACATCTGTCCTAAACTTACTCACTTCCATGGTTATCCTTTAGACTTGATTGTAGGAAGCAAGATACGGAGCTAAACAGATGTTGGGGCTGATTTACTGCTTCTGAGAAGGCACTCTGTGCTAGAGCAGGCTGAGCGCTGGTTACATTGACTTGCCACAGTGTAATAAGGAATTGATTGAAAAAGGAAATCCCATGTCAAATTTTGTGGCTTTTACACCAAAGCAGTCAGCTGAAAGTGGCAGCTCTCATAAATTCAGTTTCCTCAGAGTGCTGAGTGGAGGAGGGAAACCCTGCTTTTGTGTTGCTATTGACGTGGGACTGCTACACTGTTCGGTTCTGGACAGGCAGTGCCTTGACACTTAGAGCTGTGCGCGGAGAGCAGTTGGCTCCCTGAGATACCTGTGACTGTCAGTGTGAAAAAAGAAAGGGTCAGCACCAAAAACCAAAAGGAGTAAAAAGGTATGGAAGAGTAGTAGCTACTTACTGTGGGGCAAGGATTTCAGAGAGCAAGAGTCCCTTTTGCATGCTGTTGTGTTCCTGGTGATTACAAGTATGGAATATAGAATAGGAAGTGGTACATATTACACTACAATAGATATCATATATCATTATCTGTATAGGCAATGCTCTTAGCCATATGAGTTAGTTCTGTGTGGAGTAGGGAGCTGGACTCTCAATGTTCTTTATGTGGACCTGAAGATGTCCAGAGGTCCCTTCCAACCTCTAACATCCTGTGCTCTGATATATTCTGTGACTGTGCAAGGAAAATGACTGTGTCTTGTCTGCAATCTCTGCTTGGAGCACTCTTGCCTTATGGCTTGTGCTGTACTGAGCAGGCACTTTGGGCTTTTCCCTGGTGGGGTGACAGCCACGCAGTGTGCAGGCTGTGCCTTTCCTTGTGTGTTTTCACGTAGTAAACTCAGCATTTCAGACCTCCATGCACAGAATGTGGCTGCTGCAGTGGCTTCTTAAGGCCTCTTCCCCCATACAAGCACTGAGTCTTGCAGCAGAGGAGTAGTATTTTGTACTTCCAAAAAGTAGTTTAAAAGCAGAGGAGATGCTCACAGCATGGGGGCTGGAACTGTGCTGCTGAAAGAACATTAGCAGAGCTGTGCTGCTGGAGCAGCAGTTTCTTCAACCCTTCCTGAATTTTGTGCTGGGAGTACGTTTCACCGATTCAAAACACACCTGGAGCAGGCTGCTAGAGGCTGCTTCTCCTCTCCCTGATGCAGGCATCACTAGGTGGTGCAGAATCCCTCTAAACCTGACATCCTCTCTGTGCTGAACCTGTGACAAGAGTTAGAAGTGGTTGCAAAACTTGGATAGACAAACTGGTTTATATTTTTCACTTTAAAAAGGCTGCTCATAACCTGACAAATAAAATCACTAACAACAACCAAAGTGCAGTGCAGCTCTTTAAGAGCTGAGGTTTAGTTTATTGGGAAATTCTCTGCATTTATTGATTTTTACCTTGATCTGTGGTAACTTACAGTAAAACTGAAATGATGCTAACCAGGATTTTCTTCCAAGAAGTGATGCAGTTCTCATTAGCCTTCAAAAAGCCTTACACAACAATCCTAAATCCCAGAACATTTGGATGAATTGCACCATTCCTGAGCTGCTGTGAACATTGCTATGAGGGGTGGGGATGGGATGATTGGAACACTTTTTCAGTGCTGGCCTTGCTCAGTTTAAACATATTCACACATAAATACTTCACAGATGCGTGTAGCACCAGGAAAGTGCTGGGCACTGCTTCTACACCACCACACCTCACTCCCAACACCAGAAGGCTGAGGCTCTGCTGATGGGGCAGCGTTAAGACTCCCTCCACATGCCTGTGGGAAACCCTGACAGAGTGACATCACATTTTTTAAACTCCCTTTTTTCTGCTTTCCATGCCTCATTGTACTGATGAGTGTCTAGCTGGAAGAAAGAGAGTATCCCTGGAGGAGAGTTCTAATTTTGCTCCCTGGGCGAAGAGAAACTTTTACAGAGCAGGCTGCAGGCTGACGCTGGTGGAGGAGGGCTGGGAAAGGTCAGGGACCCCTGAATCTTGGCTCTTTTTTTCAGCAGCTTTGCTGGTAAAGCCTTGCAGACATTCTCCTAGGCTTGTGACAATAGACAGATCATTTCCCCCCTCTCGATTTATAAGACTGTTTAAGGTTATGGCATCCTTAGGACCCATGAGGCAGCCAGGGTCTGTAGAAACAGCTGGGAAAGCTGCAAACACAGAAGGTGACTGAATGCTAAAGCAATGGGAGGAAGCCTTGTCCACACCTTGATTGTTTCCTAACAACACTTCACTTCCTTTGTGCCATCTGATTACTGGCACACCAACCAGACAGCTGTTGGCAGCTGCAAGGAAAAGGGTCTCAATAATTCCTCTTCTAAAGCACTTCAGCATGCAATGCAATTCTCTTCTAGAATTGCAGAATAGAAGCAACCAGGTTGGCAGAGAGCTCCAAGCTCATCCAGCCCAACCTAGCACCCAGCCCTGGCCAATCAACCAGACCATGGCACTAAGTGCCTCATCCAGGCTTTGCTTCAACACCTCCAGGGACGGTGACTCCACCACCTCCCTGGGCAGCCCATTCCAATGCCAATCACTCTCTCTGGCAACAACTTCCTCCTCACATCCAGCCTGAACCTCACCTGGTAGAACTTGAGGCTGTGTCCCCTTGTTCTGTTACTTGTTACCTGGGAGAAGAGACCAACCCCACTTGGCTACAACCTCCCTTCAGGTAGTTGTAGATAGCAATGAGCTCTGCCCTGAGCCTCCTCTTCTCCAGGCTGCACACCCCCAGCTCCCTCAGCCTCTCCTCACAGGGCTGTGCTCCAGGCCCCTCACCAGCTTCGTCTCCCTTCTCTGGACACCTTCCAGCACCTCAACATTATATTTGTATTGACTCATTTATCACCAAGATCAAATTTCCAAATGAACCAAAGCTGAGGCTTCCCTCTCTCTTTTGCTGCCTATTCTTTTTAATTGGCTGTATGATATTATAGATATTCTGCCTCTGCTCAGCATTTATATCTATTTGGACTTCATCTGACCAGAAGTTGTTTGGTTTGACAGATTCTGTATTTGCGACATCAAAATGCGTTGCTATGGAAAAAGTTAGGAGTTCTAATTAAAAATGCAGAGGTCACAAGTTTCCCAGAACCAGCAGGGCATAGATCCTAGGAGAAAAGAATCACAACATAAAAAATCCAGAGATATGTCAATCTGCAGCCTCCCAGATCTGAAAGGAGCACAGCAAGCATTCATGAAAAAAAACCCACAAGGCTGAGATGTTGGTCAAGCTCCCTCGTGGTTGTGCAGATGCTGAGTGTCTCCCTTCCCACTGCCACAAGATGCTTCTGGAATTCATGCAGAGAACTGATAGTTCAAATGTCATCCTAATAAAAGTTAAAATGACATAGCAGCTAGTAGAGAGAGATTAGTCCTGCCTGGTGATCCTTTCAAATCAGATACCAGAACTGAAATAATCTCCATCTAATGCTGCTGAGTGTTTTGTGAGCCTCAGTGACAAGATCACAGAATTAACCAGTCTGGAAGAGACCTCTAAGATCATCAAGTCCAACCTAGCACCTAACCCTTCTAATTAACTAAGCCGTGGCACTAAGTGCCTCATGCAGCCTCCTCTTAAACATCTCCAGGGATAGGGACTCCACCACCTCCCCAGGCAGCCCATTCCAATATCAATCCTCTTGCTGTGAAGAACTTCTTCCTAACATCCAGCCCAAACCTGCCCTGGCACAGCTTGAGGCTGTGTCCTCTTGTTCTCTTACTAGGTGTCTGGGAGAAGAGACCAACCCCAGCTGGCTACAAGTTCCCTTCAGGTAGCTGTAGAGAGCAATGAGGTCTGCCCTGAGCCTCCTCTTCTCCAGGCTGAACCTCCAGCTCCCTCACCTGTTCCTCATAGGGCTGTGCTCCAGGCCCCTCACCAGCCAGATGTAGTTATGGTGTTCAGTTTTGGGCAGCTCAATACACAAAGGATGTGGAGGTGCTGAAGTGAGTGCAGAGGAGGGCAAGGAAGCTGTGAAGGGCCTGGAGAATAAATCTTATGAAGAGCAGCTGAAGGAGCTGGGGATGATTAGTTTGAAAAAGTGAAGGCTGAGGAGAGACCTCATTGCTGTCAGCAGCTACCTGAAAGGAGGTTGTGGAGAGGCTGCTGCTGGTCTCTTCTGCCGAGGTGGTTAGTGATAGAACAAGAGGGAATGGCCTCAAGTTGTGACTGGGTAGGTTTAGACAGGACATTAGGAAAAAAATGTTCACAGAAGGAGTGGTCAAGCATTGGAATGTACTGCCCAGGGAGGTGGTTGAGTCACCACCCATGGATGTGTTTAAAAGTCATTTGGATGTGGTGCTTGGGGATATAGTTTTAGGGTGAACCTTGTAGAGTAGGGATATGGATTGGACTTGGTGCTCCTGAGGGTCTTTTCTGAGCTGAATGTTTCTGTGGTTCTGTGATGTGCCCACACAACATCTTCACCAGAGCACAGGATTTAAGAGCTGAAACCAACTTCTGCTCAGTACCACACTGATGTGAACAGATCTGTGCTGTGCAGGAGACTTCTGCAGTAGTGTTACAGGACACAGGCAAGACGTAAGCATTTTTGCTCAAGATGTGTTTAGCTTTTAATCTGCTTTACAGTGTTGGTGCTCTCAGTGCTTCCATGATGTCATTCTTCTTTTTAAAGTGAGAATTCCTCTGTAATTGTCTTTTAAGTTTGTGCTTTCTGCCTGCCAGTAGCAGGGCAAAACCCTTCTGGACTCAGTTCTGCAATACAGAAGCAGTGAAGTGTTGCTACTACAGCAGTGCCAAGTTATGTCCAGTTTTCTCTCAGGACAGCTGTTAACTGCATTTCTGTCTTGTGGAGATGGGAAGTTGGAGTCTGATGAGTCCTGCTCACCCTATTATTCTTCTAGATAGAAAAAAAAAAGGAGTTTAAATGTCATTCAGCTGATGACTGAGCTTGCCAAAGTCCAAATGTCTGCAGGCACAGCTCTTTGTTCTCCGTCGGGAAGCTGCTGTTCAACAGCAGGTCTCATTGTGGATGTGTGCAGCTTCTTGTGATCAGCCAGGACTCAGCCTGGGATTCACATGGCCCATAGGAAGCCATTCCCGAGACTGAAGGACAAGCAGGAGTGGTTCTTGTAAGTAAGCAGACAATTGTTGTGATGTATGCTTTGATAAACCATAGGTGAACTTTGACTTAAGGTTTGAGTTACCTGCTAAAGAGCTTTAAAAAGGTGCAGCATGAGGCTCAGGAGGTAGATTGATCATTCCAGCTTAATGCATCTGTGCAGATGGGATTCCCCTCCCCCAACCCCCCAGTTCCTACAGGACTCCATACTTGCTTTATTGGCAGTGTTATGTATAGCCCTAGTATGACTGTGGCCTCAGACCACATCCCTTAAACTGAAGAGGTAGCCAAGTGGAACACCAGGACACCAAACTGACTTCATTGTTAGCATAGCTCTTTTCTCCTGACTACAGAACTGGCATTGGGATTAGGTATTCCAAAGCCTATATGCATTGTAGTAGTCTAATGGAAAATGCCATAACTGATAAATCAGCAGGAAATATCTGGTCACTTCACCCATTATTTAGATTTTTAACTACCATTTCTGATTAGGATGAAGACCAGGTGCTTTTCTAAGGGCTTGCAAGTGCTGATAGATAGTTTTATGAAGGTAGAAAATGTCCTGCATTTAACAAGCCTTGTTTGTATTTTTAAAGTCTATTAACTGAGCTAATTGCCACAGAAAATTCCAGGCAGCTGCCTTGAAACTGGTTTACTAACTTCTTGCTTTACCATTCTTTGTGTTTTAATATGGCAAGCTGTGTTCAGAGGGTTACAGAATATATTCAGAATCAGATCCCACACTTAGTATCTATTAAACTGAAGCAACATCAGACCTTAACATCCTTGCTTTGATTCTGAGCTACGCTAGATGAGAGACTCTGAATTCAGATGGAAGTTTAGAGGGCAACCATGCTTCTGAGAGCACAAACTTTGCACTTCACCCATTTCTGCATGCATCATTTGCTGAATTTGTGCACTAATGAAGCTAATAGTTTTTTAAATCCTTCCTGCATGAGATTAGAAACTGAACAGAATAATTCTCTCATTCTTGATTTCTATCATAAAGCAAAACAACCCCAACATGCTGCAGTCACTTTACATGAGAGTGGCATTGCCATTTTCCCACCTTAGTTGTGGAGGTATTTTTAGTGTGGTTTGTCTTTCCTTTTGATTAACCTTAAAACAAACAAACAAACAAACAACAAACCACGCACACACACAGACCCCAAACCCAACCAAAACACCCAGGAGGTGTGTACCAATGGGCATCTTGCTTCTCTCGCTCTGAAAACTCCTTGGCAGTTGCCCAGCTCTGACAGCAATCCTGTGGATGCTCTCGTTCCAGACTCTCAAATGCATTGCCATTACTTTGTCCTGTTGTAGTCAATGCTGGCAGCACAGCACAGAGCATCGATGAGCAGCAGCAGCATGAGTCTGTATTGATCCCTGTGCTGTGACAAACTCTGCCCCAGGCTGGCTTCAGTGCAAGGGAGAGAAATAAATCTGATAACCTCCCTTAGCATACTGCGTGGATGGATCCTAGGAGAATGTGGACAGTGCCTTAGTTAAACATGTTGAGATTAAATAACTCTGCCAAGGTTTAAAAATGGAAGCATTCTCGGGCAGGTTTGTAATCAAACTTTCTTTCTCTGATTATAGGCTACAGGTCAGCTTACTGAGGTCAGAATATAGATTAGATATGACTCGCTAAAAATAACTGTCAAAGAAGGTCACCATTGTGCAGCTGAGACATTTTTTCCAGAGGCTGTGCTAATACTGTTGTGCTACTCTATGTTGGTTGTGCAAATTAATTAGACTCATTAATTAATAGGTCACTGCAGTTTAGGACAAATTAATTGTCTTTTTACTCTGCTTTTAAGTACTAACCTGCCTAAGCTGGTCTGGTGTGCTGCAGTCAAGATGACCACCTGAATAACCTACCAGTGTATTAGCCTCATAATTTGGGATTAGCCAGCATGCTGATTTTCATCTTCTGGGCTGTGGACAAGGTAATGCATATCTCTGGGTGACTTTTGACAAGGAAAGTGCAGTCTTGCCATTATGGTGCTCCAGTGATGTTGCTCCTTTGTCACCATCTCCAGTAGGAAATCCTGACTGAAGGATTTGATACTTGCCAAAGCAGCATCCAAGGGAAGGAATGCACACTTCTGTCTGCTTGATTGAGGTTGCTTTAATGAATCTGTGTGGACATCAGACTTCTTTTTGAGAGCATAAATGCATTACTTAAACATACAGGGTGCCACTTGCTCCTGTGGAGCAAAATGAAAGTGAAAATATCCTCTGCACTCTTTCAAGTTAACTGAAATTTATGCTGTAAGGTGTGTGAGTGCCTTGGGCAGCAGAGTGTTACACAATGTCCTCAAGGCTTCGACACAAGGCTGCCTTTTGTCTTTGCTTTGAGTCACCCATTGATTTCCAGCAGGGATTGGCTGTGTGGTAGGCTGACTAAAAAGTGCAGCAGAAGCTTAGGCAGAGAGTTTCAAACACTCTTGTGCTGGGAGGTTGGGGAACTGAAGGCACTGCCTAAGACACATTCTTCTTCTCCTGATCGCTTTGCCTTAGGCTCACCGAATCCTAAGTGACTTTCTGAAGTACATTTGGTTTTCTCATGCTGGATCCACTTTCTGTGATTACTTCTAGATGTACCTCTGACATGACTCAGAATCGGAAGAGTGACCTACCAGTAACCAGCTTCCACTTTCCATTGACAGCTGTGACAGTCTAGGGAGTCAGTCTTAACAGAAGTGAGGCTTTTGAGGTGGATCCTGTTGATTTTAGGGCCATGTCACAGCTGGTTTTGAGCAGACAGAGCTTTGTTGACTTAAAACTCTTACTCTGCAGCTGGGAGAGCTGGTCCTGTCCTGCTCTCAGATAACTCTAGAAGCTTGGCATGCAAGAAATCCGTAGCTCAGAACAGTGAAACGAAGCTGTCATTACTGACCTTTATAACTAAAAATCTTCTGTGCCTGAGAGTGTCTCGCTGGACTCAAGAGAGTTTTTGTGTGATGGACACTTGAATGCAGTCAGTGGTATCTGGATGCGTCACCAGAGTGTATTTACTACTGAGAGAATACCTACTTTAGATTGGCAGAGCAAAGACATCTGTGAATAGGCTGTGTGCAGGCAATTTACTACGGAGAATATTCCAGAGCAGTCCTCTTGTGCTGCTATTCACTGAGATTTGCATGCCTGCAAAATGTCAAATTATCTTCCTGATTCATTTTCTCCTTCTCTCATGAATGAGGCACTCTCCATGTTTGCCTCAATGAAGGCTTTGTTTTTGTCTTCATCGTTCAGCTTCCTGGTGATCAGAATGAAAAATGCTATCATAACAGACATTTGTTTTCTTCTCAGGCTGCCAGTTTAGGATTATTGCTTACTGGTGGCTGGAGCTGAGCATTTACTGAAAGCATTCAGGTAAATCCACCTGCTTTTTCCTCAGCAGGGCCTGATGCAAGTGTCCTGCCAATGATGCTTTTGGAAAGACTATTCTGACACTATGTGTAAGAGAGAAATGAGTTTTCACTTTTCCTTGGGACACTTGGGTCTGTCACGTTGGTCATGGAGCAGATCCTCCTGAAGGCTCTGCTAAGGCAAATGGAAAACAAAGCGGAGGTGATTGGTGGTACCCAGCAATGGCTTCACCAATCCTGCCTAATTTAGTGGCTTTTTGTGATGAAGTCACAGCAACAGTGAACAAGGGAAGGGCAACTGACATCATCCACCTGGACCTGAGTAAGGCATTTGACTCTGTCCCACATGACATCCTGGCCACCAGACTGCAAATACACAGACTGGATGGGTGGAGCACTGCTGGGTAAGGAATTGGCTGGATTGTGGCCCGCAGAGTGTGGGGATCAAGGGCACAATGTCCACCTGCAGACCAGTGCCGAGTGGCTCTGGGTGGTAGGTTGGACTGGATGAGCTTGGAGGTCTCTTCCAACCTGGTTGTTTCTGTGATTCAGAGAACTTCAGTGGGGAAGCACACACTGAAGGGACACAGATAATAAAGACAGACAATAAGAGGCTTTATTTTTTTAACTCTTTGCCACACTGCAAATTCAATCTGAGCTTCACTCTTTTGATGGTAGATATTTGAAATGAAAATACTCCCTGAAATTCACTTTTGAAGTCACTAAAGCATGGCCATGATAGGAAAAAAAAAATAAGGAGTGTGCAGGCAAGGGCTACAGGTCTGTCTGATGCATCTTTTGTTAAATGAGGGAACTCTTCTTAGCAGAATACAGAATTTTACCTGCAGAAGAGGAAGGAGAATTATCATGGCTAAAAACACAGGAGGCAGCAGATGCATTTTTAGCCAAGTGAGCAGGTGTCAGGAACAGTAAAAAATGAGACCATGGGACTAGGTGTGAACTCAGTGGCTCAGTGGTGTGAAGCAATTGACTAGAAGCAGGTATTTAAGACAGGTGATAGGTGGCTGGAGTATGAAAGGATGACAGGGAAGAGCCTGAGGAGAGGCTGAGGGACCTGGGGCTGCTTAGTCTGGAGAAGAGAAGACTGAGAGGGAAATGAATCAATGATTATAACTATCTGAGGGCTGGGGGTCAGGAGTGAGGGAACAGGCTCTGCTCACTGCTCCCCGGGATAGACAAGGAGCAGAGGATGGAAGCTGCAGCACAGGAGGCTCCAGCTCAACACAAGGGGGAACTTCTTGGCTGGAAGGGTCTCAGAGCACTAGAACAGGCTCCCCAGAGAGGTTGTGGAGTCTCTTTCTCTGGAGCCTTTCCAGGCCTTTCTGGATGTGTTTCTGTGTGACTTGAGCTAGACTGGATGGTCCTGCTCTGGCAGGGGGCTTGGACTGGATAATCTCTTTGGGTCTCTTCCAACCCCTGACATCCTCTGATCCTGCGATCATGTGAACAGGAGCTTTGACCTGTGGAATCTTCTCCTATTTCCATATTACCTCTAGCCACAATGCAGAATCAGTAATTCCTTCCAAACCTCACCACAGTGCAGATGTTGCTGCAGGTGACACCATCTCAGACAAAAAAAACCCACTTGTAAACATGCCCAGGGAATGTAACAGTTAAGGTTTAGCTTCCAGTGGCAGTTGTTCACAAAGGAGAAGAATGCTCTCTGCTTCTCTTGTCTTCCTATACCTTCCCCTCAGCTGCAATCCAGGGCTCTCCAAAGCTGTGTTTCCAGCCCTCATCCCAGGCTCTAGGGATAAATTAGGAGTAGAGGAAAGGCTACCAGAGATACAAGAAATGTTTCTCTGACTTTTGTCACAGCAGAAGGAAAACCTTCCTTGAGCTGTAGGGTCTGAGAGTAAGGTTCTATGTGGCATTATTTGTCTGTTCTCTAATGGAAGCTATTGTCTGACTTTGGTTTTCTAATGGTTGGAAGTAATTTGCCCAAATTAATGCCCTCTGTTCAATTCATTTAATGTGACAATCTCATAACACTAAAGGCTTTATCAGTAGTCAAAATAACCCCTGGAAAACCCCAGGAGGCAAAAATGCCTGTCGAGTTTAGCTGTTGAGGCTGGATGGTACTGTCTGGTGAAAAATGAAGTGATTGTGTGGAGGGAAAGAGCCACCAGAAATTGCTGGGTCAGTTGGAGTTCTTTGTCTTTCATCAGATGTGTTACTTGCTTGTAACTTGGGTCTCATTTTGCTGTTCCTCACAATGCCATTTCTCTGTCCCTGGTAATACAGGAGCACTGTGAGACTTTTCTAAGCCTACACTACAAAGTATCCTACAGCTGCCTGTAAAAACCCTCACTTAATTATTTTAGCAGTTTGAGTTTGACTTATTTACCTATTGCAAAGATGCACAAACAGACACAGATATTTTTTGTTTCAACTTCATGTTTCAATTTCAGCCTGGAGAAGAGGAGGCTCAGGGCAGATCTCATTGCTCTCTACAACAACCTGAATGGAGGTTGTAGCCAGCTGGGGTTGGTCTCTTCTCCCAGGCACCCAGTGACAGAACAAGAGGACACAGCCTCAAGCTGTGCCAGGGCAGGTTTGGGCTGGATGTTAGGAAGAAGTTCTTCACAGCAAGAGGATTGGCATTGGAATGGGCTGCCTGGGGAGGTGGTGGAATTCCTATCCCTGGAGATGTTTAAGAGGAGGCAGCATGAGGCACTTAGTGCCACGGCTTAGTTAATTAGAAGGGTTAGGTGCTAGGTTGGACTTGATGATTTTAAAGGTCTTTTCCAACCTGGTTAATGCTGTGATTCTCTGAAGTGTCACTTTACATAAGAGCATCAAAGCTGTTGTGTAGGCCTTTTTTCCCCTTCTTTCCCCCTAAAGTGAAATAATTCTAACATGGACAAATGTGCTTCTCTGCATAGCCAACAGAGTTGTCCTTGATAGCTTTCTCTACATACCAGATTAGAGTTGTTTGCAACAGCTATAGCTAAGGAAGGATTTTATAGTAAAGACACCAGGTGGAAGGAGGGACTTTGCTGGGCAGGCAGTGGCTGTGAATATCATAGAATGGTTTAGGTTGGAAGAGACCTCAAAGCTCATCCAGTTCCAACCTCCTGCCATAGGCAGGGACACCTCCCACTAGAACAGGTCACTCAAGGCCTCATCCAACCTGACCTTGAACACTTCCAGAGAGGTTGTGGAGCACAGAATCACCCAATGTGATCAAAGATCACAACCTCCCCGGGCAACCTGTGCCAGTGTCTCACCACCCTCACTGCAAAGAACTTGTTCCTCACATGCAGTTTCAATCTCCCCTCTGCCAGTTTAAACCCATTTCTCCTCCTGTCATTACAAGACCTTGTCAATAGTCTCTCCCCAGCCCTCCTGTAGACCCCTTCAGATACTGGATGGCTACTCCAAGGTCTCCTGGAAGCCTTCTCCAGGCTGCAGAGCCCCAACTCTCTCAGCCTGTCCTCATAGCAGATCTGCTGCAGCCCTCTGAGCATCTCTGTATCCTCCTCTGGACTCACTCCAACAGTTCAAATATGCTGATTGCCTGTGCAAACAGTTCCATTTATTTCTAGTGTCAGGTTGGTGTTGCTTAGGCTGCTGAGACAGGTGCAGTGTGGTCTGTCTGTCCTCTGGGGAAAGGATATAGCAGTGTGACCATGAAGAGAAACAAAAACCTGCCTGAGAGAGAGAAGCAGAGCTCTGGCATCTCTGGGCATCCTTACTCCTCTCCAGCTGCTGCAGCTCCATTTTGGTGTGACACAAACTGAGGTGCTGGAGAGAAGACTCCCAGGTGACCTTATTGTGGCCTTTCAGTATCTTAAGGGGGCCTACAAGAAAGCTGGGGAGGGACTTTTTAGGATGTCAGGTAGTGATGGGACTGGGGGGAGTGGAAGGGGTTTCCCAGTGAGGTGGTGGAAGCCTCATCCCTGGAGGTGTTTAAGGCCAGGCTGGATGAGGCTGTGGACAGCCTGATCTAGTGCGAGGTGTCCCTGCCCATGGCAGGGGGGTTGGACCTAGATGATGCTTGTGGTCCCTTCCAACCCTGACTGATTCTATGCTTCTATGATTCTATGAGGGGAGGGTGGGACATGGGAGATAAATTTACATTAGTGACTGCTGCAAACAACAGCAAAGCAAGAAAATTGCCCAGGGATCACTGCTGCCTTTTAGCTGACACTGTTTTGCCTCCTCTCCCTCTCTGCAGTGGTTATCTGGTCTGTAGGCTGCATCATGGCAGAGATGCTCACTGGGAAAATGCTGTGGTTGTATCCTTGGTTGGAACTGGCTGATTCTTGTGGTCCATCCCAACCCTGACTGATTCTATGATTGTGTTGCATCTCACCACCTCTGTTGGAGATCTTAATGGTCATGCACAGTTATTAAATTGTAGTGAACTGAAAACTTTAAGGCTTTACTATAGTGTGTATGCAGTGGTTTAGAGAGGTCAGGGAATTATTTTTGTAGCCACCATGGAAATAAAATGTTCTTTTTTAATTTTCAGCTATATTGTGTTTAGAGACTCCAAAATTGACAGGTAGCTCTGTTTGCATCTGCAATCTAATGGTGCCATTTCTAATCATTTCCAGATTGCAGCCCTGAATGCTTGAAATGCATGAAAATTCCTGGGGTATGAGTGTCAAAAAGTATTTAAAACTAAGAGGGAGTGTGAGGTGTTACAATAAAGTCTTTCATTTGTATATATGTAATGAAGTTTTGTGTTCATCTATATCAAATGTAATTTTCTTCATCTACTTATTACAGAAAGGATTTGGACTGGATCTTAGGAGGAAGTTCCTCAGTACAAGGACTGTGAGACTGGAACAGGCTGCCTAGGGATACTGTGGATGCCTCCTCCCTGTGGGGTGTTCAAGGCCAAGTTGGATGAGGCCTTGAGCAGCTGAGTCTAGTTGAGAGGTGTCCCTGCCTCAGGGAGGTTGGAGTAGATGATCTCTAAGGTCCCTTCCAATCTAATCCATTCTGTGATTTAAAACCTTAACCCTCCCCTCAAAATGGCTCTCTATCCAGGACAGAAAAAGGGTTTTAAAAGACCCCCTTCTCCTTTTGCCTCTTTGCCGTCCCTGTTTGGGGCCGATTTAGGTTGCAGGTGAGCATTGCAGTGATTGTCTGAGGGAGGCGAATGAGGCAGCAAAGGAGCTAAGCTGCGCACCTCACACAGGGGCGGCTGCCCTAACCGTGCTCAGTGCTGCCACCCAGTGAGTAATTGTCGGCACTGCAGCGCTGCGACGGAGTATGGTGCCGTCAGTGCTCAGTGCTGCCACCCAGTGAGGAATTGTAGGTAGTACAGCTCTGCAACGGAGTGTGCTGCCGTCAGTGCTCAGTGCTGCCACCCAGTGAGGAATTGTCGGCACTGTAGTTCTGCCAGAGGCAAGTGCTGCTACCTGGCGTCTAAAGGCCCCGAATGCTCGAACTGCCTGAAAAAGCGGGGTGGAATTAAAAACATATTTAAACCTGTAGAGAGTAATGGGAGGAGATAATTAGACAGAAGTCCCCATTTTTATATATCTATTGAGGTTGGTATTCATTTCTAGTTTAAAAAGAAGACTTCAGAAGGCAGAGCTGCGCTGCTATGGCGCAGGCGCTATAGAGCCAAGAGTTACGGACTCCGCACACGCGTAGCACAGCCACGAGTTGTCAGGGCAACGGACCCACGCGTTGCCATGGACTCGATGCATGCGCGGTAGGGCCGGAGAGACCCGAGACAAGGAGTTAGGATTGGGGTACTCTGAGTGAGGGTTAAGCAGGGCAGCTGCAACTACAGTATGCTGCTCAGAGCCCCAGACAACCTGACCTGCAGTGCCGCCTTTCTGAGCAACCTCTCGGCATAAACCGGTTTTTTCTTTCCCTCCACTCTAAATTGTGCTCCTTTAGTTTCAAACCATACCCCCTTTTCCTGTCACAACAGGCCCTACTCAAGTGTCTGTGCCCAGCTTTCTGATTGCTCCTTTAAGCACTGAAAGGCCACCAGAAGGTCTCCCTGGAACCCACTCTTCTCCAGGCTGAAAAAGTCAACTCTCTCAGCCTGGCCCGACAGCAGAGTAAGAGAGGTAAAGTCAGTGAAAAACTGATTTTAGAATAGAAAAACGCCAGCAGAGTTGCCCTACTATTGACTGCTCTTAAAATGGATCATAATAGCTGAAAAATCTTCACCTACAGCGTCTCCCTCTGGCTGGAAATTGAAAGTGAACTCTGGAAATCAAAAGCTGAATGCTCACTGTCAGAAAAACCCAGGCAGCAGGCCACTGGCTCAGAAAGAACAGACTTAAGAGAGGGAATATATGAGGAGTAGGTCTCAGTTATTAAATAATCTGTTTATTGTAGGCTTTCACAAAGAAAAAAGACAAAGCACCCAAGTAGAAAGAATAAAAATGTATTTTCCTTCAGGTTTTCGACTGACACAGCAAGTACAAATCCCTCAGCGTGAGCACTTCACGGCAATTTGGAAAGGTAACAGAACGCAACTGAAGGAGCACATGGGACAAGACTGAACCCTGACAGCTGCTTCTGTGGTTCTGACTCAAGCTGTGGCTATCACAGCAGGACATCTCCTCCTCCTTCAGTCAGGGGTGGTGGAGGGAAGGGAAGGATGGGACAGAGCACTCAGAGTTGAGGTGTGCAGACCCCTTCTAGGAGAAGCCCTTCAATCAGCCAGTCGCAAGCACACAGGACCAACTGAGGTCTCAAGACAACAGAAATTGTTTGCCCTGCCAATTTATCTTCACAGTACATAGTCAGTGTTTGTGGAACCCAGTCCTGTCCTCAGTAACAAATATGGAAGTCAGACGCAACAGAAAGCTCCAGATAAAGGGAAAGGAAAAGTCAAACCAGCAGTGTCAAGCTCTTTTGGTATGGTACCTTCCTTTAATCTTAGACTATATGCATAGAGAACCTGATCTACCCCTAAAGAACATGCAGCATGACTTGCATTAATAAGCCCCATCAGGCCCTGGGCTGGAGAAAGCCTTTTCAAGTGAACCAAATGACACCAAAGTTTATGGATGAGCAATCCTTACACACCAGGAAATCCAGACACACACACACAGGGACACAGAACAGTGATCTTGGCAGCTTTGGCAATGTCATTGTCCTGGATAACGTCTGTGTGGCCTCCAGCAACTTCTGTCCTCTGAGAGCCACCACGAATCCAAAGGCCTGTTTGGTCCAGGGTAAGGAAGTGCCTCTGAAGTCTCAACATTGCCAAATTTTGCTTTAGAGTGAGATGTATTTAATCTGCAGTAGGACAGGCAAGTCTAAAAGAAGCCATCGTAAAACTATCAAATGCCACAGTGATTCAATTAAAATTAACTCATTACATCCAAGCCCCTCTGAGAAGTTCATACAGAAACCCCACAGAACACTTTTTACTCAGGGTAACTCTAAAAACAGCTTCTAATCCAGTATCTACATGGAAAAGTCACTTCTCTTCCACTTCTGCTAGCTCTCCTTGTGCTCATGGCCCACAAAACAAAAGGCAGTCCCATCCTGGGAAGTTATTTCTGAAGGCCAGCACCTGAAGCAAGTTAAAAGGAAAAGAAATCTTTACACTGGGCCTTCAAGTGTTGCTTTTGAAAGCCAAGGGCTCTAGCCTGGGGGTGACAGAGATGCTGCCACCCTCTCCTTGGGAAAAAGCAAGGGACCAAAGTTAAGAGACAGAGTAGGCTGCATCAGTAAAAGCCAAACTCTCACTGCTACAGCAACTGCCTCAAGGCAAAAAAGTGCCAGTAAGGGATAAAATGAAAACCTTAGAGCTCACTAACAGGTGAGAAGAGTTGCCTGCATCAAGGCCACCTCTCCACAGCCACAGGGTGCACCTCTGCACGCTGGAGGTTGTGCATCCAGTCAGTGCCAGCTTTTGCTTATGTTGCTTGTCACCTTCTAGGCACAGGCACTGAAGTAGAAAATGTCACCAAGTTCAGAAGCTGTTCTGGCTATCTGGGCACAGGGAAGGGAAGATGGGCAGGGCACTTTGGAGAGAGAAAGAAAGGATACTAAAACCTAGGTTTCAATAGCTCTTCTCAAAGGATTTAAGCAGCTAGATCTAAAAAGAAGTTATGTGAGTGGAAAGCAAAGGATACAGCAGACACCTAGGAAGTGGTGGAGGATTGGAGGTCATTGCTCTACAGGGAACTAACACCACCTTGGTGCCATCTGTTATTCTCACCTCATTCTACCTATTGGATCAACAGTGGAAATTGGCTCCTGAGTCAGTGAATAAGGAGGTGTTTGGATCCTCAGATCCCCCTTGTGGAGATGAAATTGAGCTTATCTGGGCCCAGGTGAGCTCCCACCTGGAACACAAGGAGTGTAACAGTAAGGAAACTCAGGAAAAACCTCATGTCCTAGGCAATGAAGTCTTTGGAGAAGCCCCATCAAGGCAAAACACAGATGATGCCCACCGGCTGAGCAGAGTCTCCATGGAGTCACACAAACCATCTCAGCAGAACAGCTCAGGTTTATCTAAAACCCTTGGAAGCCTTGAAGGAAGAACTTCACACTGAAAATGAACAAGGAAAGGATGGATGTGGGGAGGGGCAGCTGGGTGCATGGAGGCTATGCTGTAAACCAGAGTAGTGCTGCAGCAGTGCTGGGGCAAAGCCTCTAGGAGTTCAGCCAGGGGTGCCTGAGACACTCTGCTGCTGTAGCTCGTTTCTCCGGGATCAGCTCCAGCATAGGCAATAAGAAGTCTGTGAATGCAGCTGCCTCCTCTTGGGACCACTCGTATTTTTCCACCAAGACTTCAAAAAGGCCCCAAGGTTTCAGTTTGGTGATGTGCTTCAGATCACCTGAAAACCAAGACAAGTTGGTGAAGCAAAACAGGCTGAAGAGCTGAACAAGACAGGCTGGATTACACAGAACCCCAGCATAGTGAGGGCTGGAAGAGACCTCTGAAGATCATCCAGTCCCATACCCCTGCCAGAGAAGGATCACCTAAAGCAGATCAAACAGGAATACATCCAGACAGGCCTCTAGAACTCAGTAACTGCTCTGAGTAGCTGGATGTAGGGAGTGTAAAATGGTAGCTGAAGGAAGAAGTGACACTAAACCTCTTTCCTGACTGCTTTTGGAGACTGATCTAGAAATGTAATTCCTTAAAGGCTTCTATTTCTGATCCCATATCAGCAGTTATGGTTTAACTTCATCAAAGCACCCATGAGCCCAGCTGGCATGACAGATAGCCCATGCTGCTAGCTCTGGAACACAAGCAGCACTGAGGAAGCAATCTACCAACAAATCAGAGTTGATTTACACAAGGAGTGCTAAACTAGGTCCGAAACTTCTTCTTGGATCTCAATATATTCCTGAGGTACTGAGGGCTTTGTGGTAATGTGTCCTGAGCAACATGGCTCGGGATGCAAGGAGCTATTTATGTGACTGGAACATGCTAGAAATGGAACAAAGCTGTCTAGAGAAGACTTCAAAGGTGTCTTCTCAAGAGTCTTGACAAAAGATCAGCTTAATAAAGCCAAATCAAGTCTGAAGAGGTAGCTACAGTGTTGTTTTCCTACCTTCTGCATTTGATCTCCACCAAGATGTCAAGTGCTAGGATGTGGGATACTTCTAGCTGCAGTTCTACTGAGAAACCCTTCCCCAGAGCTGAGACCTAAAAGCCATGTTTGGCAGCATCTGCTGCTAACTGCTATCTCCAGCAAGGCACTCTCCTGTAAGGGGGCAGGGGACGATGGGGTAAGTGACATTTGCTTTGTCTCCTCTTACCTTTTTTGGTGAAAAACTCCTTGGAATATTTTCCTGCCAGAATCAGCTTGCGAGGTATCTTCCCCAGAAGTTCTATGATCAATGCAATGTGATCTGTGGGTTTGCAAGAGAGAGACAGTGAGACACAGCCACACAGGACATCTCTCTTCCAGTGGCCTTCTCTAGAAGAGCCATGGAATGGTTTCATTTGGAAGGGACCTTAAAGATCGTCCAGTTCCAATCCCATGCCATGGCCAGGGACACCTCCCACTAGGGCAGGTTGCTCAAGGTCCTGTCCACCTTGCCCTTGAACACTTCCAAGTTTGGAGCCTCCACAACTTCTCTGGGCAACCTGTTCCAGTGCCTCAGGGGGAAGAATTTCAGCCTAATGTCTACATGGAGCTTCTACCAGTTTGAAGCCATCATCCCCATCCTGCCACTTGATGCCTTTGTAAGAAGTCCCTCTCCAGCTATCCTGCAGCCCCCTTCAAATACTGGAAGGCTGCTCAAAGCCTTCTCTTCTCCAGGCTGGAATACAAGGACAAAGACATTATCTCCCTTAAAAATTACTCTGAGATTCAGCTGAAATCTGCTTACACTAAGCAAGGACAAAGAGGGGGAAAAAAGTTATGGCCATTTGAGGCATGGACAGTTTGAGAAGCAAGATAGAATCCAGTGGTAAGAGGAATGGAAAACATCAGAAAAACATGGACTTATTGCTTGGTACTTTACTGCACAGTTGGCATTGAATCATTTCAGTTGAAAAAGACCTTTAAGATCATTGAGTCCAACCATCCTCTAACTCTGCTGCTGCTAGACCAACATCCCTGCAGCTTTTAAACACTTCCAGGGATGGGCATTCAACCACCTCCTAACCCTACAGATCTGGGGAACTATTTCTCTGCAAGGAGCCTTTGCATGACTAACTCTCAAGCAAAGGCCCCTTCTGAAGCAGCATTTGTTGCATTTACATCTCATAATACAAAGTCAAAACTTGGACAAACAAACCTTCATCCCGTGAGTAGTCCTCCCCAGAGTGAGGCTCGAACAGGTAGTCTCCTGTTGCTAACTCAAAGGCCTAAAACAAACAGAAAGGAGCACATCAGACCACCTGAATGCACTTCACACCCTGTCAGACATGCTGCAGGTCAACTCTGCATCTGGCACCAGGGGAAAAAAACCTGTGGGGCTCCAGTGACACCTTCACCACCTCATGGTGTGCAGTTACTCTGTGACATTTTAAAGGCTGCATCACAGCTGTGTGTGTGCCGAGTTCCTGATCACAGCACAATGCAATGCGCTGGTGTGAGGCTGTGCAGAATTAAGGCATCTCACATGCTCAGCCTCCCTTCTACCTCAACAGCGTGGCCAAACTCCAGGATTTTTGAACAAAGGTTCTCCCCTCCCTATTTCAGATGCTAGAGCCATAAAAACTTCAGTTGGAGAAGACTTCTGAGATCATTTGGCAAATGTCAACCCAACAGCACTGTGGCCACATGCCAAGCTACCAGTGCCAGGACAAGACAGCATGGTCCCCACAGAAGTTGTTCAGCCCCTCCAGCTGACCCCACTCACCATGCAGGCTGTGCTCCAGATGTCTGCAGGGGTGTTGTACCCTGACCCTATCAACACCTCCAAGGATCTGTATTGCCTGGTCTGGATGTCTTCAGTGAAGTGCTTGTGCTAAAGGGGAGAAAGGTTTGTATGAACACCTTGAGATGGTTTAAGAGACGAGAAAGAAGATGGAAGGCCAGAGCAGATCAAGGCTCATTCCCATCACATTTCATTTCAATTTCACAGTAACTCTTTCCTGATGTTCCTAGCAGTACTGTTGAAATGCTGTGTGTGAGACACGAAGTAGAACACTCCAGCAACTGAGAGGAAAGCAAGTCACAAAACTAAGGCAAAACTGAGTAACTTTCTGAAAGAGAACAGACTGAAAAATAGAATTAGGGAAGAGCTGCAGCTCTCCTGACTGCCCACGACAGGCCACAACTGAGCCAGCATACCACAGATAAGTGCCACAGGACGCTGCAAGCCTGATGTGTACTTTACAAGTTCAAATGGTTTGGATTGGAAGGGACCTTAAAACTCAACTAGTTCCAACACCCCTGTCATGGACACTTCCCACTAGACCAGGCTGTTCTAGGCCTCATCCAGCCTGGCCTTGCACACCTCCCTGGGCAACCTGTTCCAGCGTCTCCCCTCCTCACTGTCAAGAATTTCTTCACTCTCAATCCACCCTCCTTAAGCTTAACAAGTCCAAGGCTCTTTCCTGCCAGAAGATCTGAAGTACTTTACCATCAAAAAGCAGAGTAAAGCAGAAATTTCTTCTGTTTGAAATGTCAAATGTTTAAAAAGCAGCACAGGAAAATCACTGAAGAATAAAACCATTTATGAGACTCTCATGTGCTGCTGGATCTCCCAAAATGATTTGACAACCTGATAAACTACAGATCCAGCATGTCAGAGCAACTGTTTGCAACTGTCTCCTCCTCAGGAGAGCTACAGACCCCCCACTTCAGGCATTTCACATGCAGACTTCTGCTCGTTGTGCCTGACCCTCCATGGGCTACTGCACAATTCTTGCTCACAATCACTATTAGAATTAATCCAACACCCAGGCAGGGAGCCAGGTCAGGCTGAAACCCTGTGCTACAGGATCACTGCTTTCTGTCTCTGCTCCCCTCTCTTTCCTCCCCAACACAGTTTCCAACTGCCACAGCTTTCACAAGCAAGTCTAAGCTAGATTCTGGTTTAGATTCTTTCCCATCTTGGCATCCTGTGAACAAATTAGCAGGTTTCAAGAAGCAGTGTGAAGAGATTCTGAACTTACCACCCAGCAGGCATTTCCTAGGTCAGCTATCTTCACTTTGAGCTTATCTGCATTCTTGGGCTCAAGGGGATTAAGAAGGAAATTCCCAGCAGTTGATTTTCCTAGAGGCAAGATGTACAACAGCTGATTAAAGCTACTAGGACAGTGTCACCATCTGTCATCCACATCCTACTGCCCTCTCCCCACCCAGGGAGGGCTTTGCTTATGGATAAGAACTTTTAACACACAGAGTGTTAGGAGTTGGAAAGGACCCCAAAAGATCATCCAGTCCAACTCCCCTGCCAGAACAGGATCACCTACAGTAGGTCACACAGGAAAGCATCCAGGTGGGTTTGGAATGTCTCCAGAGAAGGGGACTCCACAACCTGCGCTTCTTGAACTTCTCCCTCCCCAAATCCTAGGTATAAAAATCAGCATCAGTCTGCACAAGGAACAGAACTCTCTCCAGGGTCACAGCTGGTGTTGCAAGGCAGAAGGCCATGCAGGAGTGAGACTGCCAACAGCCTTACAAAGTCTGTCTCAGTCTCCACAGGCTTCTTAAATAAGGACACTGCCAGAAGCAAAACAACCCTCAGCCCTGAAGGCTAAGATTTTGAGAAGTCCACTGTTAAAGAATCTTTGTGAGACCTCCATTGCTCTTTTTTGAGAGCCAAAGTACATACTGGGATAACATCAATGCCACAACAGAGAGCAAAAACTGAGTCACTGAACTACATCCTGCTGTAGCTCTAAAGCAATCTGGGAGAGAGAGTTGTGGGGAGCAAATTACCCCAAGTCACCTAACCTGGTTAGGCCTAAATAGAGCATCCCTATAAACACAGTTCAAGTTTCCAGATTCATCATTTGCTACTTTTCATCCACAGAACTCCATCAAAATTGTACTTAAATGATCATTCTGCAGCAATGTGAGTTTTTCCCTCCTTCTCCCAGCAGACACACTTCAGCTGAGCTTTCTGCCTCAGCAGATGCACAGAAGGACAGTTTTTGTCACCCAGTTCAAGTTGATTCACACCTGGAGTGTGTTTAAAAGCCGCACACTGTTTGTGTTTTAGGTTCTCCCAAACCTACAAGACTCAGAGGTTCTTTTCCCCCTGGAACAAATCACATTTAAGCAAAAGCATTGAAGAAGTTTTCTCCTATGCTGTGTCAGCCTCTCTCAGCCAGGCTGTATTTCCACTTCTGGGAAAAAATTTATTCATCTTGGGTAACCAGGAGAAGTTTCCTGTGCTCCATGGTAAGAGCATCACTTAACAGCGCGCACTGAACTCTCCTCATCCATCATTTAACAGCCTGGGACAAATTGTGGCTCTAACTATATGTGAAAAACCCCACACAAGCATCTGCTAGAGAGGAGGGAATGTTCCTGCTCTGGAAAACAAATCCATAGTTACCTCTGAAAGGTGGAAATCTTTGTGCATCCCATAGGCAAAACCAAGCTACAACTGGAAGCTACAAACAGCTTGCATGTCAGAGTAGGGCTGGCAGGGTAACTACTCCTGGCAGGGAGAGGCTCAAACAGGTGGTTCTGAGCACTTCAGCCTTTCTACTAAGCCCCTGCTGAAGGGCTGCAACACAACTCTCCCACAGCCAGCAGAAAGCCTTTTCTCCCAGGGCTCCTCTTATACCTTTGTTGTCTGCAGGGTTGTTATTCTCATTCTCATCCTCTGAGGGGGTCTCTGTCCGGATGCTCTCCTGCAAGTGGTTCATCTCCTGCTCCTCGTGGGAGGTAGGCTGACACACCATGGAATCTTCTGAGGCCAAGGGCACCAACGAGTCCGACATTGCTTCCTGAGGCCTGTTCTCCACCTCACCGTTCTGCTGGCTGTAATGACAGCTGTGGAAGGTCTCCTCCTCCTGGGTGCCAGGGTGGTCACTGCAGTCATTGGCATTGTGGAGGTCGTCCTCCAGTCGCACGGAGCCCTGGTTGCTGGAGGCTGGGCAGTCTGTCGTTGCTAGCACTCCGTTGCAGTTGATTTCTGGCATGCATTTTTCCATGCTACTTTCCATCAGAATAGATTGCTCCTGTGCAACCACCTCAGCTGCAGAGTGGGACAGGAGAAGACAGCAGGAACATAGAACAGCATCAGAGAATCATGGAGGTTGGAAAAGATCCCCAAGATCATCATGTCCAACCTTCTAGCCAATACCTCCATGATCGCTTAGCCCACATCTCCAAGTGCCACATCTACTCATTTTATGAACACCTCCAGGGATGAGGACTCCACCACCTCCCTGGGCAGCCTGTTCCAATGCCTGACCACTCTTGCAGCAAAGAAAGTTCTCCTAATATCCAAACTAAACCTCCCCTGGCACACCTTGAGACCATTTCCTCTTGTTCTGTCATTAGTTCCTGGGAGAAGGGGCCAAGACTGACCTCACTCCAACCTCCTTTCAGCTAGCTGTAGAGAGCTCCTCTCAGCCTCCTCTTCAGGCTAATTAATCCCAGCTCCCTCAATCTCTCCACATAATCTCTGCTCTCCAAATCCTCACCAGCTTGGCTACCCAAGATGTCTAAATGAAGTAATAGCTGAAACTGTTGTGCACACAATCCACTTTGTAACAGGAGACTTCTAGGCCTCTTCAGAGAGGCAGACCCCAATAAACCTGGTAAAAATCACACTGGCTGCCTCTGCTAAAGGTGCTGCCTTAACTCACCCAGCATGGAAGGACAACAGTAGGCTACTTTTGCAACATGTCAAGTCCGTACCTGTCTTTTTGCTGACATTTTCCTCTGGTGGGCTCACTTTAATGAGCATTTCCAGAGGGCTCTGAGCTTCTTCCTCCTCTTCAGGCTGTGTCTGCCCAGGACTTGCTTCCTTCTCCATCTCCTCTATCTCTTGCATTCTCTTCTCTAACAGCTCAGCCTGGCGTTTCTGCTTCTTTTTCAACTTCTTTTTCTTGTTCTTTGACATTTTGTCAGCCTACACAGAAACAAGCAGAGAAATTTGGCTTAGTATTTCATATTTCAATCCACCTGAACCATGTCAAGTTTTAATGTAGAGCTGAGGAAGCTGTCTGGGTGACTCTGGAGGCAGTTCTTCTCCCAAACAAAAGCAGTTACAAGGGTTTTTGGGGCAACTGTCTCTGGCTCTTATCAGTGCATCTGTCCTGACCTGAGAAACTTAACAGTGTTGTCCAAATGAAGGATCTCAGACTGCAGTCACCTTGACATATGCCTTGGACACTCCAGAAGAACTGTTTGTTGTGGTTATGTAGGAGCCAACAGCTCCAAGAGAGCATTGAATCTGATGCCTACATCTATAGCAGATACAAATCAAAGTTTTCCTTCTGTTACAAAGTTGCTTTCCCTTAATGCTGCCTGCAATCAGCAAACAAACAATGCAGTAGATACCTAAGCATGAAAACAACACTTACCGGTTTAGGCTGTGGTGCAGTGCTCACTGAAAGAGAAAGGAAGATCAGATTAGTTAGGTTTATATTCAAAACCTTCAACTGCATTATTATCATCTTTAAGGAAGCTTTTCCCCACATGGTTTGGCAACAACCTTCTAAATTTATCAGCAGATGTTATTTTTGAAGGCTCATTTCTCTCCAGAAGTACAACAAGAACAAAACAAATGAGGAAAAACATGGAGTGAGTGAAGGCCTCATTAAAATTCTGCAGCAGACTTGCTTGACTGCTTCCTGCCATGCAGCTTCATTCACTCCACATTTACTACACACATTATGCAGTAAATTATCTTACTGAAGAGAAAATGCAAAGCAAAACAGTAAAATACTGAGGTTAAGGGAGCTTCCCCCAGCTAAACTCTGCTCTGCTGGGTTCAGCTAAACGTTGGTATTGCGAGATCCTGACTGACAGAGCCCTTTACTACCCACTCTGTACTGAATCCACACTGCCCTGCTGCTTGGAAGCTGCACTCTGGTAGCTGAGGGTATTCCTAATGGCCTAGGAACTAGAGATCTATAAAGATGTTAGCAGGTCATAGAATGGTTTAGGTTGGAAGGGACCTCAAAGCTCATCCAGTTCCAATTCCCCCACCATAGGCAGGGACACCTCTCACTAGAACAGGTTGCATCTGGCCAAGGAAGCTGTTTCTGCTACAAGTGTGTCAAACTCCTACAAACTGACAAGTACAGCATCTGGCTGGTTTTGGAGGGCACTTGCATTACTGCTCCACTGGACTTAGGACTCACTTTGAATCACAGAATAAATCAGGTTGGAAGAGACCTCCAAGCTCATCCAGCTCAACCTAGCACCCAGCTGTGTTCACTCACCCAGACCATGGCACTAAGTGCCCCATACAGGCTTTACTTGAACACCTCCAGGGATGGCGACTCCACCACCTCCCTGGGCAGCCCATTCCAATGCCAATCACTCTCTCTGCCAACAACTTCCTCCTAACATCCAGCCTAGACCTGCCCTGGCACAGCTTGAGGCTGTGTCCCCTTCTTCTGTTGCTGGTTGCCTGGCAGAAGAGACCACCCCACCTGGCTACAGCCTCCCTGCAGGTAATTGTAGACAGCAATGAGCTCTGCCCTGAGCCTCCTCTTCTGCAGGCTGCACGCCCCCAGCTCTCTCAGCCTCTCCTCACAGGGCTGTGCTCCAGGCCTCTCCCCAGCCTTGCTGCCTTTCTCTGGACACCTTGCAGTACCCGAACATCTCTCCTGAATTGAGGAGCCCCAAGATTTGGGGTGTTTTGGGGGCTGGGGGCAGGGAGTGGTGTTGAGAAACAGCAAATTTTCAGGAGACAAGGACCTGCTGAGCCAGATGGTGGAGGAGCCCCAGACCTCTGCCACTCTGTGGCTTCTGCAGCCAGCCTGCGGATGTACTGATCATTGACACACAGCAGAATGTTCTCAGGCTTGATGTCTGTGTGGATGATTCGACACTTGGTGTGCAGGTAGTCGAGACCCTGGAGAACCTGCAGGCAGGACAGAAGGGAAGTGGTCATCAGGAAAAGCAAAGGATGAGCAAACTGAGAATGCAGAGAAAAAGATGCACAAGCTCCTAGGAGGACCAGAGAAGCTAAAGGTGTCCCAGGTTTGAGAACACTACTCCAGATCAGAAATGCTGATTAGTAACCACTGACTACACTGCTGGAAAACACAGGTTCAGATCCAGGGTTTAACTATGAAGTTAAAATAGTCTCTTTCTTCTCTACAAGAAAGATGTCAAGGGGCTGGAGCAGCTCCAGAGAAGGGCAATGAAGCTGGTGAAGGATCTGGAGGTGTGCTGAGTAACAGCTGAGGGAACTGAGGTTGTTCAGCCTGGGGAAAAGGAGGCTGAGGGGAGACCCTTCTGGCTCCCTACAACTCCATGAAAGGAGGTTCAAGCCAGCTGGGGGTTAGTCTCTTCTCCCAGGAAGAAGCAACAGGACAACAGGAAACAGCCTCAAGTTGCAGCAGGGGAGGTGAGGTTGGATATTAGAAAAATCTTCAGTGAAAGGGTTCTCAAACACTGGAACAGACTTCTCCAGGGAGGTGGTTGGGTCCTCATCCCCAGAAGTGTTTGAGAGACAGAGATGTGGTGCTGAGGGATATGGTTTGGCCCAGGCTTGATAAGTTAGAGAATGGCTGGACTCAGTTATCATTTCCAACCAAGCTGATTCTCCAATTCTGCAACTTCACTTGCCACAGCTGGAAGTGTAACCTTCACACCCCACAGCAGAATCCTGCTGTCCTCCAGCCCTCCAGCTCACATGCAGAAAGATGCTTCCACTTGGGCAATCGCACAGTAGGAGGAAACAGGTTTCTCTTGTTCTTATCATCAAGCACTGTCACTGTGAGAGGCTTTTACCAAACTAGTTGCACTTAATGGAGTAGCAACCAGAGTGAGAAGAGGTTAAAGGCACAGCTGGCCTCAAAGCTGGCCTCACATCATGGTTTAAGTGTCAGAAGACAAATACCTGTGGCAGAAGATTTGTACAGTAGAGAAAGGAAATGCTAACACAGGAATGATTTTGTTGCCTGAGAAATACACCACTGATTTCTGAGCCTTGTTCTCCTTGGCCTGAGCAAGGTCAGTGAGAGACTTCTCACTGGGGTGAGGGGAACAGCCAGGCAGAACTGGAACTCACCTGCTTGATGATCTTTTTGACACAAGGGAGTGGAAGCCCCTGATAATTTGATTTGATGATCCACTTCAGGAGATGATGTCCTAGAACCTCAAACACCATACAGATATCTGGAACTCAGTCAAGGCAAAAGATGGACATCCCAGCCTGAGGAGACCTGAATTCCAAGAACTGAGGATCAAAAGAAATCCCTACCATGGGAGAATCCTCAGCCTTCTGACACAGCTTAGAGGAGTCTCCTTAACACCATCCTACCCTACACATCGACATTGAGATCTAAATCCAGAGGGATGGAGTTGGTTAGGAGAAAGGTCCTAATGCAGCTGTAGCAATCTACTCCTGCTTTGAGTGTGAGTCAGTTACCCCAGCAAATATGCATTAGTATTTCCTGCTAGGCCTGAGACAGCTTCTAGCCAACACTCTGTTTTGGAACAGCCAAAGCTCCTGCCCCAGGCAGAACTCGATGCCAGATCTCTCTATATCACATTACCTGAGAAGATAATAAAGTTTCTATCTCTTAAGTCATCTGCAGAACAATTCAGTTACTTTCTCCACCCTCCTGTGCCTCCTTACCAGCAAAACAAACTTCTGACAAGCCTGGACTCCAACATAATTACATTCTCTGCTTTTGTCTAAGAGATCTCAATGCCTACAGACACCCCAGTAACCTACTCAGTGTTGTGCCTTTGCTTTAGAAACCAGACTTGCAGGAGTTTATGAGGCTGCCTCTCTCCCAAGCTAGCTCAAAGAGCAAAAGAAATGCAAAGATCAAGCTGGTGCTAGGTAGCACAAAAAAGTTAGAGATAAAAATTAGGGAGCTAAAAGCATTAGGATGTTTATAACCTACAGTTTGATTCTCCCCACCAGCCCAGTAATCCTCCCTGAGATGAAATTCAAGCTAGCCCCAAGCAGAAGCATGCACTCCAGGTCCACCTTTCAAATCCTAAAGGTGCATTGTTAGGGCCTGAGGCAAATCACTGCCTGTCAGGAGGCTGTTCTCACAGCTACAGGAGATTTTCAAAGCAATACACTTTCTCACCACTGTTAGGATGTCTGAAGTCCAAGGTACCCAAGAAACAACCTTATTATCAAGTTACAGACTGCACAGGTTTGCCATTTTTAACACCTTGTGCCACTTGACTTCCAGAGGCATCAGCAGGTTTGCAAACTGGAGCTGTGGCAGGCAGCTCTCACCACAGCTACCCCAGCCATGAAGCCATTCTCTCCTGACTCCCAAAGCAGATGCAGCCTCCTCACCTCTCAGGTTAAAGCATGACTAAGCAGCGTTGCCTCCATGACTTCACACATCATGCAGGCTGGATGATCGCTCTGGATCTGAGCTCAGCAGGCAGCTTTGAGGCAGATGATTCTACAGCAGGTTCCTCAGGCAGTGAAATGGATGCCTGGGCATTGCTCAGCACCCACTGCCTCCCATCTTTAGGTCATTCTCCATCCCTGTTCCACAAAAGGATACGTGAACCATTAACCCCTGAAATCTTGAAGTCATCTAATAACTGCACAACTCTCTCTTTACTTGGATCGTTTGGGTCACTGTTGCGGACCTGCAGAGAAAAAAAGAGGATTCATTTTGTGTTCCTTCAGGCACTTACTGGGCAAGAGAGTATTCTGAAGTCAGATCAACACTACTGTTAGGTTCCCATCCAAACTCTCTGCAGACAGATGTTCCAGAAATCACTGAATGGCTTAGGCTGGATGGGATCTTAAAGATCATCTAGTTCCAACCCCCCTGCAATGGCCAGGGGACACCTTCTGCTAGATCAGGTTGCTCAAAGACCCGTTCAGCCTGGCTTTTAACACTTCCAGGCAAGGAGCCTCCCTAACTTCTCTGGGCAACCTGTCCCAGTGCCTCAGCCCCTCTTAGGGAAGAATTATCAAGCACATGAGTAATGTGAACTCCCCAGAATGGGTTTACAAACATCAAAACAAAATTTGAGGCCCATTCTCAGGCACTCACCGATTTTAGCAGCTTGATCTCATCCAGTGCTGTTTCTGTGTAGTGCTCTGCACTCTTCACGACCTTCATTGCCACAAATCTCTTCCCTCTGTGCACACAGGGTAAGGAGATTGGAAACTTAAGTCAAAGAATTTCTTCTCCAGGTTTATCCTAATTCTTTTGCATACAAGAGAACTACTTAAAGGCATCATGGAAAAATAAGGTTTAAACACTCATAAAGGTTGTTTCTGGATCTCTTTTATAGTAGTACCCATGTTAGTCATTGCTCATAAATGAATTAATAGGTCAGAGGCTGCTGAACACAAGAGCACTCTTCCCAGTACGTGGTTTGTCCTGCTAACTCCCTCCCACACTGGCATGCACAATATGAAAAGCAGCTTCTGTGTCAGGGTACAGATAGGTATGGTTTGTATTTTAACCTGCAAGTCTAAAGGTGTTTTCTGCTCATATCTGTGCAGGGCTGTGCCAGAAGAGGAGGACTTACTGGATATCCCAAGCCAGCCACACAGTGGAGAAGTGGCCCCATCCCAGCTTCCGAATCACATGGTAGCGTCCGTTGAAGAGGTCTCCTATTTTCACAAGGTGATAACCACCTGGAGACAGAGGGAGAAGAGCTCTAGCAAGAGATCACCCAAGTGCTGAAGAGCAGGTATGTGAACAAGCATCACAGCTTGAGGCAGACTTATTTGATGTGTTTAAAATTGTTATCATACAAATGAATGCAAATGTTTCTCTAATTTGACCTTGCTGGAACATACAACTACTGGAGAGAGTCCAGTGCAGGCTTTGAAGATACTGAGGGGCTTGAAGCAGCTCTGTGAGAAGGCCAGGGGGCAAGAGGATGAGGTCAGGCTCATTTCACTGCCCAGTGACAGGGCAAGAGGCACAAAGTGGAACCCAAGAGGTTCCATCTGAACCAGAAGAGAAAATTCTTTAGTGCGAGAGTGCTGCAGCCCTGGAGCAGGATGTCCAGATTTGAAAGTGTCCTTTTTCTGGACAGGGATATCTTTCACCAGCCCAGGTTGCTCCAAGTCTCATGCAACCTGGCCTTAAGCACTTCCAGACAGGTGTTCCATCCTCACCCACAACCTCTCTGGGCAACCTCTTGCAGTGTGTGACCCACCCTCACTGTCAAGAGCTGTGATGCCCAATGACAGGACAAGGGGCTACGGGAGGAAGCTGAGGCATAGGAAGTTTCATGTAAACATGAGGAGGAATTTAATTCCTGTGAGGGTGAAAGAACCCTGAAACAGGCTGTACAGGGGGGTTGTGGAGAATCCCTCTCCGGAGATACACAAAACCTGCCTCGATGCGTTACAGTGTGATCTGGTACAGGTGATGCTGCTCTGGCAGGGGGGTTGAACTGGATGAGCTTTGGAGGTCCCTTCCAGCCCCTGACATTCTGTGATTTGTTTCTAATCTCCAGCCTAAATCTCCCTTCCTGAAGCTTCAATTTCTTAATTACACTGAGAATTCTACCCCTGGCACAGAGGAGGCCTCACCTTTACAGTAGTCATTCGGATCCTCCTGTTCGTCGTCATCGGATCCCAGGATCTCCTCCTCTTGCTCTGGCAGCTCATTCTCTGACTGAGCAGCAGGGCCCCGGTGCTGAGTGTCAGGTCTGGAAGAGAACACACTGCATGTCTCACACACGTTACTCCAGTTCAGCAGCTTGCATCTCACATGGGGGATTGCTGATAACATGGGAGACAAGGCACAGCCTTCCCAAACACTACTCTCACATTTCAATCTTCTACTCCCAGGCCAATGTTAAAGTGGAGAGAAAATTCTTTATAACCCAGTAAGAAAGAGCTTAATGCTTTATAGATTGACTTTTGTAGGGGAATAAAGAAAGGACCAGATAAGAGAGTGATCTAAAATCTTAGTGATCCTACCCAAAGACTGGTCTCTTGGACCCCCTTCTCAGCCTCTCATTCACTAAGGACTTTTCATAGAATCACAGAATGGTTTGGGCTGGAAGAGGCCTTAAAGATTATCCAGGTCCAACCCTGTGCCATGGTCAGGGACACCTCCCACTGGACCAGGTTGCTCAAGGCCTCATCCAACCTGGCTTTGTACATCTCCAGGGAGGGGGCATCCACAGACTCCCTGGGCAACCTCTTCCAGTGTCTCCCCACCCTCACTGGCAAGAATCTCCAGTCTCAATCTCCCCACTTTCAACTCAAAGCCATTCTCCCTTGTCACAGCACTATAAAACCTTCTGCAAAGTCCCTCCCCAGCTCTCCTGTAGCCCTCCTCAGGTACTGGAAGGCTGCTCTAGGGTCTCACTTGAGCCCACCCACGGCAGGGGAGTTGGAACTAGATGATCTTTAAGGTCCCTTCTAACCCTGCTTACAACCAGACCTGACAGTAATCAAAGAGGGAGGTTCTGTAAAGGCAGTAACATGATAGGGAATGGTTAAACCTCTACACAGTTTCATCTTCAATACTTCTCTGTACAAAGCAAACACTTCTAACCAAAACACTGCCTGCAGCCCATTTGCACTGGCAAGCAGTGCAGGATATCAACCTCAACTTTCTCCTCTTAGAAGAGTAAGATACTAAGAGTGCTCCAAAGTGGGCAGCAACTCCTTCCCAGCCGTGACGTCCGAGCAGCAGAGAACATTGCTCACAATGAGCTCCCCTGGCAGAGTGAATTCGTGGAAGTTTCTTGTACTCAAACTATTGTTCCAGAGAAGCAGCAGATCCCACCAGTGCCTTCCCACCACCCTGATCCAAATCCAACTCCTTCTGCTCAAAGGAAGAACTGCTGAGAGAGTAGCTGCTTATGGCAGGGCATATGCTGAGGCAAATCCACCTCTGGGTGCAGTTTTTACAGCGTATGAGCTGGGGGTTCTGTGCTTCACATCCTGGCCATAGTCTTAGTCCATAGGACAAATCTGATGTTTCCATTTTCATATTCACAGAATGCTTTGGGATCAAAAGGACCTTAAAAGCCATCCAGTTCCAACCCTCCTGCCATAGGAAGGGACACCTCCCACTAGCCCAGGTTGCTCGAAGCCTCAACCAACCTTGCTTTAAACACCTCCAGGGAGGGGACATCCACAGCTTCCCTGGGCAACCTGTGCCAGTGTCTCTCCACCCTCACTGAAAAGAATTTCTTCCTAATCTTCAGTCTAAATCTGCCCCCCCCCAAGCCTTAATCCATTTCTGCTCCTCCTATCACTACAAGCCCTTGTGAACAGTCCCTTCTTGTAGGCCCTTTTCAGGTACTGGAAGGAATTTTCAGCAGTTCTACAGCAAAATGAACTTTCAACATTTACACATCACAGCATCACCAAATGTTAGCTGTTGGAAGGGACATCTGGAAATGAAGCCCAACCCCTCTGCCAAAGCAGCATCACCTAAGGCAGCTCACAGGAACACATCCAGGTGGGTTTTGCAAGTCTCCAAAGAAAGACCCTCCAAACCCTCCGGGGGCAGCCTGATTCTGTTGAGACTATGCATCAACTATGTCACTACACGTAACAGCTCCAGCCATCTAGGGGATCCATGGAGCATAAAAAGGAAGAAGTTACACCTTCCAATCCCATCATGACTAAACTTGTAGCCATTTACACTCTGGAATGGAAGTTTGTTAAAGAGGAGCTAGGAAGGTCACCCCAGGCACCACAGAACCACCCAATGTTTACTTCAGGCTGCTGTCAGAGCTAGCCCTGCTGAGTTTTTAATTCAAGAACAGACAAGTAATGCAGATTAGTGGTCCTGAAGCATCAAACAGGACTGTCAGACAGTCCACTGCTGCCAAGCTAATGAGACATCTATTAACAACCTTGCAGCCTGATCCAGCCCCAAGATAGTAAGTCTCCACAAAGCACAGAATTGCAAGTCAGGGGTAGGAAGAAGTTAAAGCCAAGGGAGAGAGGAGAAAAAAAAAAAGAAAGAAAGGTCTTGGAGGTCAAAAGGCTACTTTAAAACTGCTGCATTCCTTTGGGGACAGCTGAGCTGCAGATAAAGTCACAGATGATCCCCAAATGAAGAGCAGGCAGCAAAGGCAAGAAAAGTCACAGATGGAATGGCTGAAGGGGAGGGATGCTCAAATCTAACAAATCCTACAGAGTCAAGAGAACTAGACCCCAGAACTGGCCAGAAAGGAGAATTTAAGGGTGGCAGCCACACCAACAGTGTAAGTCCTAAAGAGTCCTTCTCCCCAGCACTGTTTCAAGACTTCAATTTGTGTCCCTGCGCAAGCTGCAGGGGATTAGCAGGGTTCAAAAGGAAATCCAGCTGAGGAGGCAGTGATGCAGACAGAAAGCTCACACCACTCTGCAGCCCCAGTGCTTTTCAACAACAGTCATTTCATGCAGCAAGGAAGAAGCCACTGGAAGCCCTAAATAAAGGGTATTCTCTCAGCAGCTTTCCACAGCCCCTTCTGCCCCCAGAAGGGGTGGAGGAGTCAATGCTGCTGAAAGCCTGGTACGTGACACACCCTGGAGTCTGCATCCAGGTCTGTTGTGAGGATCCAGAGGCATTTCCCTCTACGTTATCATCTGTTCTACCTACTAATGTGACAGGGAGCTGTATTCAGGTCACATCCATTTCTACAGTGCTATTTTCTTTATGAAATCTCCTCCAAAACATAGCTCGTCCCTTCACCTGCCTGCAAAAGCCCCACTGCGTCCCACCACCACCTAGCCCCAGAGCAACCATGTCAACTGCTGACAGGCATTAAGAGACTTAATCAGCACAGGTCTTAATACCGAAGGAAAACTGATAGACAAATCTATAACCCTCCTCTGTTTATTTCACAGACAGTACTCTAAAAGGCACAAAAGGCTGCTAAAGACAGCACAAAAATGCATGCTCTGTGTTTCGAGGCGACAGCTGGGACAGCCGTCAGCAACACTGCATGAGGCAAAGAAAACACAGAAGGAGCCTGAGAAAAATGGTGAGGAGTTTGCACGTTAAAAAAATGAAATCAAATGTTCCAGGGTACTTATTTTTTTTATAGCCACCTCTGTTCTGCTGAAGAACACCCTGATCACCTTTCCCTTTTGCTCCCCTGGTGTCCTAATTACCCAGCAGAATTAACTGGATTTGCAGGGTCGGTGTCACTTAAGGGGCACAATGTGGCACGGCAAAGCTAAAGCTAAACACCAGCTCTCCTGTGGAATTCACAGGAATCCACATCTAGAGACCCTCCCAGAAGTCCTGATCCTCTGGGGAATGCCTGAAGAACTGCAAATTCACCAGGCAAGAAGAAGAGAAGAGGTCACTCACCTGCAGGAAGCGCGGCCGCCCATGGCTGAGGAGAGCAGCGAGCACAGCCCAGCCGTTTTCGAAAGAGCCATCAAAAACCAGATGCCAGCCTGGTGGGGCAGGGGGGGCACATGGGTGGCAGAGGAGGGGCTGGTTCTTCTCGAACGCAGCACAGCTTTGTGAGAGGGTGAGGGAGAAGAGGGCTTTGCCTCCACCACCCAGCTGCACTGCACTGCATTGCAGGTACAGGCCCTTGCAGCAAGGCTGGGGCTGCTCTCAGCACATCCTCCTGCAAATCCACTCAGGTTTAGGGGCTGAGCGTAACGAGATTCGTCTCCTCCTCCTGCTGTTTACCTGTCTCAATCTTCCCTCTAATGAAATTAGGAATTCAGGCAGATACTTTGTTGCATCTTCCTGAACCAGCCGGTTTTATTTGCCTATTCAATACTGCACTGGATTCAAAGCTCAGGTGAAGACAGGGCTGATGGTAATCGCTGACAGTCCAACCCTTTTGATACCAGAACACCAGCACAGGGTGTTGAAAGGAAAAAGGAGTTTTCTGAAGTCATTTCAAAGCTCCCCATCAAGAGTTACAAGACAAACTTTGCCTTTATGCCTGAAAGTAACCAAAAAAAAATGCAAGAGGAGGAGTAAAATCCTCTTTATAAAGGTGAGCTGAGCATTTTCCCTAGCAGCAGGCGCTCCACATCAGCCTCTGATGATGCAGAAGAATTACCAGCCATTTCCTGTGCCTGTTTATCCTGCTGGTTTATGTAAGTGATAGGGAAACAAGTCAGCAACAACGTGACACAGCAAGCAACCATGAGAGATTCTCTCTGCTGGGGAGAGCTGTTTGGTAGCAAAAGATACTCCGAAGCTGACTCTTCAGCCATCAAACATAGGGTTTAAAGAATTGGACTCAACTGACTGTCTAAACTATTTCCACCTTAAAAGCTCCCTGAAGTTTGAATATCTTATTAACAGTTCAGCATTGCCAAATCTCTTTGTGTTAGGTGTTAACAACGTGCAAAATTTTCCACTGTAGACAAGATTTTGCTCCACATTCATTGAATTCATCCTCTGACAGCTCTGCTCACCTCTGCAAGGCAGGCAGGGGAGCAGGTATCTGCAGGAGCCGAGTTGCAGTCACTTGTCCCTTACAGAGGTGTTTTACAAATAATTTAGAGCTGTCAAGAAGATAGGAGCAGGCTCCCTTCAGTGATAGGATGAGGGGCACCAGATGGAAGCTGCACCATAGGAAAAACTGCTGAGGGTGCTGGAGGCCTGCAGCAAGCTGCCCAGAAAGGTTGGTGAGTCTCCTTCTCTGGAGAGCTTCCACCCCCAGCTGGCCACTCTGACCCTGGGCAAGCTGCTGTGGGTGCCCCTGCTTTAGCAGAGGGGTTGAACTGGATAATCTCCAGAGGTGCCTTCCAGTCCCCACCATCCTGGGATTCTCTGGTGCTTTCCACCTAAGCCACCAGAGTGGGTGTTTCCAGAGTGAAACATCAACTGCAGCCAGGTAACCCTTCAAGTGCTGCAAAGGATTCCTTGTTTTCATCTGCAAAAAGGGGGAAAACCCACTCCATATGGCATGGTGAGAAGCCAGGATTTAAAACCTCCCTCCCATTTTCACACCCATGCACCAAGACAATGTCTCTTTAAGGGGCGTCTGCTTGCCAGACTGCATCTCATTGCATCTCATTACTGCTCCTTAGCCTGCCTGTAATTTCCAGATCATGTTAAGGCACATCTAGGCTGAGGGCCTGCTGCTGGTGCCAGCCTCCACCATGCTCACAGGCAGATCTGCTGGCAAAGACACCATTCACCAGTGTTAGACTCAAACTTGAGTATAAAGTCAGGTTTGAAATACTAAACTATTTCCCTGCTTGTATGCAGCTCACCTTTCTGCCCAGGAAATTGAGTATTTGAGAGAATTTGAAGGAATTATTAATTGGGGGGACTTACAAGTCTGTAATCCACATTATTTTGAGATTTAACAAGGCTAAGTGCAGGGTTCTACATTTTAGCCACAACAACCCCAAGCAGCACTACAGGCTGGAGACAGTGGCTGAGAGCAGCCAGACAGAGAGGGACCTGGGGGTGCTGGTAGAGAGTAGCTGAAGATGAGGCAGCAGTGCCCAGGTGGGCAGCAGAGCCAATGGCATCCTGGGCTGGCTCAGGAGCAGTGTGGCCAGTAGGACAAGGGAGGTTCTTCTGCCCCTGTGCTCAGCACTGCTCAGGCCACACCTTGAGTGCTGTGTCCAGTTCTGGGCCCCTCAATTCAAGAGAGATTTTGAGGTGCTGGCAGGTGTCCAGAGGAGGGCAGCAAGGCTGGGGAGAGGCCTAGAGCACAGCCCTGTGAGGAGAGGCTGAGGGAGCTGGGGGTGTGCAGCCTGCAGAAGAGGAGGCTCAGGGCAGACCTCATTGCTGTCTGCAGCTACCTGAAGGGAGGCTGTGGCCAGGTGGGGTTGGGTTCTTCTGCCAGGCATCCAGCAACAGAACAAGAGGACACAGTCTCAAACTGAGCCAGGGGAGGTCTAGGCTCCCTCCTAGAACTAGCAGGAAGTTCTGCCCAGAGAGTGACTGGCATTGGAATGGGCTGCCCAGGGAGGTGATGGAGTCGGTGTCCCTGGAGGTGTTCAGGCCAAGCCTGGATGGGGCACTTAGTGCCATGGTCTGGTTGATTGGCTAGGGCTGGGTGCTAGGTTGGACTGGATGAGCTTGGAGCTCTCTTCCAACCTGCTTGATTCTGTGATTATTTTGTGATTTGCTCACTCTTACATCCCTGTTTTTCAGACTAAAGAACAGATGCTTCTGTCACTGAGGGATCCACACCAGTTGCTGCTGCACAGCAGCCATCAGAGCTGCAGGAACATCCCTTCAAGAGGGCTGGAGATGGTCTCACATTTAGTTTTGACAGATCAGCCATGAGAGGCACCAAGATACACTTTAGTTTAGCAAACCTGTGGGAGTTCAGTTTGAAGAAAAGCAATAATGATGCCTCAGGAGGGTGGTGCTAATGCCCAAAAGAACAGAGGCAATCAAGTTTCTTGCTCCCTAGACCCACTCCCCCACACCAGCACTTAATGAGCTGTTTGTAGAACTGTCTGCTATTCCAGCTATTACACACCATGGGAATTCCATGGAAACCAGCAGGTCTTCAGCTGTGTCTTGTCATAGTCTGTCAAACCCTTCTGTATTTGAATGAAAACATCCCATGGGTGATGAGATCTGAATCTACCTGAAACTTCTGTTCAAAACATTTAAGGAAGATGCAGTCCCAGTATTGATGATATGAGGAAAAACATAATCCGAGATCCTAATTCCAGGAAAAGTTTTGAATAAAGGAGCTGAGGAAGAAATTGTCAGAACCCCAGGGCTCCTCAGAACCAGCAGGAAAATGGAAGCAGCAAGATGTGCAATAACTGGGAAGCATCAGACTCCAGTAGGAGTTTTCGGCTCCCCAAGTGTATAGATGGAAAATTCACCAATTTCCTCCTCTCTCTTCATAGCAATTCTAGTGAGGAGGAAGCAAGAAGGGAGTTTTCACTGCATGTTAAGAGTCTGGCTAGAAAATTCCAGATAATTTTAAAGCAGCTTCTTGAAAATACTGAGGGCATCTGGGGAGGGGGAGAGGAAGCAAGACAGAGGCACTGTGCCAGCTCAGCTCTGCCACTGCCTTCCCTGCAGGAGCACAGAGAGCTGGAACAACTAGTGAAAATCCTGGGAAAGAATCTCCTGCAGGCAGGAAAGCAGCAGCCACCTTGTGGTCAATGCAAGGCTGAGCCATGGACATCTCAGCACTGCTCATGGAACACCAGGACACAGGAACTCAGTTCCCTACAAGTGGCCATATAAGAAAGAGGCCAGGAGCTGACCTCGGGAAAGCCCCATGCAGCTCCACACCTTCCTAAGCACCAGGGCTTAGGAACCACACTGCACATTTATCTGCCAGTGCTGAACTCCAAAGGCATTAGTGAATCACAGAGCTGCAGAACTCGTTTGGCTGGAAAAGACCTCTAAGATCATCCAGTCCAACTGTCAACCTAAGACCACCATTCCCCAAGTGCCATGGCTACAGGTTTCTTGAACACCTCCAGTGATGGGGACTCTACCACCTCCCTGAGCAGCCTGTGCCAATCCCTGACCACTCCTACAGCAAAGAATTTTTTCCTAATCTCCATCCTAACCGTCCCCTGCACAATTTCAAGCTATTTCCTCTCGTTCTATCACCTGATCCTGGAGAGAAGAGACCAACCCTCATCTGGCTCCAGCCTCCTTTCAGGGGGTGGTGAAGAACCAGGTCTTCCCTCAGCCTCCTTTTCTCCAGGCTGAACACTCCCTGTTCTCCAGACCCTTCCCCAGCTTTGTTGCACTTCTCTGGACCCATCTCCAGCCCTCAGTGTCCTTCTGGTGGTGAGGGCCTCAAAACTGAACCTGGGTGCTGAAACTGAAGCAAAGTGCTTCAAACGACTTCAAAAATCTGCCATTTTGACAAGGCAAAAATAACCACCCCAGTGTAGCTCACCAGATACAGCTAAAGAGTTCACAGGCAGAAAAGCCTGGAAGCCCAGCAGTTTGTTTTTTAAAGGCAAGCCTTCTTTCAGTGCCTTTGCAGAGCAACTGACTGTTAGTACCCAAGAATGTTCACACCTCATGAAATGATAAAAGTAATACACCACACACTCCCAGAGAGCTTCCAGCAAAGCTATCTCTTGGCAGCCACACACACTGTGCAGTAGCCTACGTACCAAACTCCCTCTGTTTTGTTAGCAGCTGAAGTTCTGACGTGTGGATTTCCTGACAGGTTCCCAATATTGAGGAAAAGGCCAAGCAGAAGCTTGCCTCTCATTTCCTAAAAGTAATTTAGGTTACAGCAACTTGAAGTGTAACTCCTTGCTGTTTTGGTAAAAAAGGCTGCAAAATGAAACTAAAATCAATGCTCCATTCAAGGCCACAAAGCAGCTTAGTGGAAGTCAGCAAAAGTCAGGATCTGGGCTTGCTTTTTGTCCCTTTAAGGCATTCAGCTGCCACTCTCCCTGCTCTTCCTCCTCGATGCTCGGGGAAACAGGAGCTAGGCAAAGGCACACAGCTACCATGCAACTCCACAACAGGACCAAGGAGCAAGCTGGGCAAGTAGAAGCTTCCTAAGCAAAGATCTGAGGCAGTTGGTTTAATGATTCTTCCTGACTGCTAAAAGACTTGGACTAGTTTTACTGGGGTGAGCAGAGGTCCCTCACCTTGGTAGTACCAAGAAACTTTGCCAGCTCTCTTTCTACCAGAGATAAACTCACTCCTTCACTCTGATATTGGTATCAAGTGGAACTGTTAACATAGGAAGGATGGGAAGAAATAGGAACATCCTGAATTTGTGGAAGAGGAAGAACTTGGCTGACATTCCTATAAAAGAAAAATAAATCTCCTATGTGGAAGTATGATTAGGATTTACAAGAGGTTTCTGTAAATAACCAGTTTAGGCTGGTCCTGTCTGAACCTAAACAGCAGCAATTTTAACTACTGCATGATGAAAAACCAGCAGCAACTTCCCTGCTTTGGTACTACACATGATCCACTTGGATTATTTTAATCTTTCCAAGTATTTTTTATTGTTTTGAATCTGATTGGCTTGAAAGGGAAACCTAAAGCAGGTATGGTTCATTTCTAAAGTGAAAGGCACATTGACTTGCTTCAAATCCCTTCAGCACATTCTCTGCATTTTTATACTTACCCATAATAAGATCAGTCCCAATCCTTACCAACCTTAACCTTTTAAAATCAGTTGTTTCAGGCTTTCTACTGCCTTCTATACAGGAAAAAAAAGCATTACATAGGTGTGATGTAATCAACTGCCACGGAACATCAGATGTTAAAAGGACATTTTATGTGGTTTCAGGTTTAGATTTAATGGAAAAAGTCTCCCCACAACCCAGTTAAGCTTATTTTAGAAGATTTAAGTAGAGCAGCTTTGTATTTAAATAGCACAAATGTCATGCAACTGCACTGAAAGTTAGCTGCCAAGCCTGGGTTCTTTTTGCTGTATAATGTAAAGAATATATTTAATTGCTGTGGCAGGGTCTACTAAACCTACAGCACCCAGAAAAGAGCTGAAATGGGGAGTTTAAGAAGATAAACACAGCATCTTATGAATGAGATGACAAAATCAAGAGCTAACCAGCACTCAAAAAGGTTTAAAACCGAACAAAAAAACTCAAGCAAACATGCCAGCACTCAAAGTTACCATTCAGCAACCTCAGACAGGAATGCCTTTCCAACTCTGGACTCTACTGGCAGAGTCAGTATTGTTTGTTTGCAGCTGGACAAGAAAAAGTAACTGGTATAAAATCAAGCAAAGGATTATTCATTCAGACATTAGGATGCAAATAACAGTAGAGAAAGAGCAGAGCTCTTCAAAAATTGTCCTAATGCTGTCCTCAAGGAATACAGGAACACTGCACTGGGGAGGCCACACCTCAAATTCTGGGTTCAGTTTTGGGCCTCTCACTCCAAGAAGGGCATTGAGGGGCTGGAGCAGATCCAGAGAAGAGCAACAAAGCTGGAGAAGGATCTGGACAACAGGGATGGTGCAGCTGAGGGACCTGGGGTTCAGCCTGGAGAAAAGGAGGCTGAGGGGAGACCGCATTGCTCTCTGCATTTCCCTGTGAAAGGAGGTTGGAGCCAGGTGAGGGTTGGTCTCTTCTCCCAAGGAAGAAGTGACAGGACAAGAGTAAATGGTTCCAAATTGCACCAGGGAAGGTTTAAGGTGAATGAGAAGAAATTTCTTCACTGAAAGGGTTCTCAACCACCAGACAAGGCTTCTCCAGGAAGGCAATTAAATCCCTTGGAGATATTTGAAGGAGGCACAGATGTGGTGCTGAGGGACATGGTTTAGCATCAGGCTTGGTAAAGTTGAATAATGGTTTGATGATCTTATGACCATTCTGATTGGAACAGACCTTTATGAACATGTAAGGAAGAGCACAGAAACACAGTACACACATCCCAAAGAGTTTAGTTAATGGTTCTCACCCTTCAGAAGCCTCATCTCAAAACAAATGAATCTGTTCTGGAGACAACCAGCAAATGTTTTAAAATCCCTGTGATTTGTCTGAGGAAGTGACTAAGAAAGCATTACTCCAGGCCTAAGGAGAAATCCCTCAAACTCCCATCCCTAAAGGCCTTACTCACTAAATCCCATTGGCTCCTAGGCATGAGCGAGTGGAAAACCTCCTGAGGCAGTAGGGATTTTACACAAATCAGCAGCATTTTACTGAGCACACGGAACCAGCTCTAGGATTTACATCACCTTTCAATGGAAAAGAACCCCCAAGCAGCCCTGAATGCAGCCTGGTGGGAGTCATTGTTTAGTATTTACTGGAGATCTTTGAATCTAAGTATCTGCAGCCAAAAGCTCACCACATACAAAGGCTTGGGACATTCCTGCGGTAGGAGAGAAGCCACACAAGAGCATCGGAGAAGGAAGCAAACAACACATTACAGCCTTCTGACGGCAAGATTTAAATCAATTATTTTAAAAAGTAGTGAGAGAAGGTGGCTCCAACACAGTGCTCTGAAGGATCCAGAGCGGAGAAGGGACGTCAAAAACGCTCACCGGCACATCCTAGGGCCGGGGGAAGGAGGCTGCAAGGGCATGGCACCACACGATGTACGGCTGCAGCTCCGCCACGGAGTCTAGGGGCAAATGGAGGGGACCCAGAGGCTTCTTATACCCCCAAGACAGCTCCGCTTCCCCGCCAACGGAACCACGACCGGGAACGGCGAACAAGGGTGACAAGCAGCCCCGGCGCAGAGCGGGACGGCACAAAACCCGCCGCCCCGGGCCAGCGGCCGCGCCAGCTCCTGCCTGTGCCGCCAAACGTGCCTCCAATTAAACCCGCCTCCCAAACCCGCCCAGGCCCAGGCCTCCGCACGCTCCTCCGCCGCAGGGCTCGCCAGCCCCGTCTCCGCGGGGAGGGCCGGAGATTAACAAAGCGGCGGCGGTGCCGGCGGGAGCTGCCGCCTGAGGGGGAGCCCGGGGGGGCTGCACTTACTTCCTCTGGGCCTTGTCTTTCTTGGCTTTAGTCCGCTTCTTCCGAGCCTGCAGCGCCAGCACTGAGAGAGAGAAGGGGACAGAGACGTGAGGAAGAGCACAGGGAGGTACGCACAGCCCCGCGGGTGACGGAGGAATAAGAGGAGTCCGCACGGCGCTCACCTTTCCGCTCCATGGCCGTCAGAGCCGGGAGCCGCGGGTACACCCCGCGCATGCGCTGTGCGCCCACCCCCTGCGCCACGCCGGGCAGCGCCAGCCGGAGCATGCGCGGCTTCGACACCTTCACAGCCGCAACCCCACCGCCGCCACTAGGGGTGCCGCTGGAGCTGGAGCTCTGCTCGGCTGCCAGGCCCCAGCGCTGCCGGGGCCGCCCCCGCTCTTCCTCCGCGGGGAGGAGCAGCGCCGCGGCCGCCTGTGGCGGTGGGGCCATGGCGGGCGGGCGGGAAGCGCGAGGCGCGCGTTGTGGCGGGAGACGCCGCGCGGGTGAGGGTCGCTGGGGGAATCGTCACAAAGCGATGGGAGCGTCTGGGCGGGAAGCGACTGGAAGGGTCGCTGAGTCCAACCGCTGCCAGGTCACTGCTCTGCCGTGGCCCTCAGCACTGCCTCTACACAGCTCTGAAATCCTTTCAGGGATGGGGACTCCACCACTGCCCTAAGGAGACTGGGCCAGGCCCTGACAACCCTCAGGGCTAAGAAATTGTGCCTCATGTCCAACCTAAACTTCCCCTGCTGCAACCTGAGGCAATTGTGTCTTGTCCTGTCACTTGTTCCTTGAGAAGAGACCAACCCCACCTGGCTCCAGCCTCCTTTCAGGGAGTTGTAGAGAGCCTTTTCCCCAGGCTGAGCAATCCCTGGTCCCTCAGCCGCTCGTCACCAGCCCTGTTCTCCAGACCCTTCCCCAGCTTAGTTGCCCTTCTCTGGACATGCTCCAGTCCCTCAATGTCCATGGAGTGAGGGGCAGAAACTGAACGCAGGGTTTGTGGTGTAGCCTCACCAGTGCCCAGTACTGGGAATGATCCCTGCTCAGGTCCTGCTGGACACACTGTGACTGATTCCCATCTGGGAAAGCCAGCATAGGGAGACAGGGCCACTGCCTGCAGCCGCAGTATGAGCTGTGTCTGCCCTGGTTTTGATTTCCAGGACACAGCTGTTTTAACTGTGTCCATCAGATCATAATATTTTTGCCTGTTCAGATGCAACTTCCTGGCTTCCAGTTTGTGCCCACTGCCCCTTGGCCTGTCACTGGGCACTACTGACAAGAGTCTGGACCCAACTTCTGGCCCCTCACTCTTTCACTCTTGCTGCACACTAAGCGGATCCCCTCTGGGGCTGTGCTTCTCCAGGCTCAGCCTCAGGACTCTCAGCCTTTGCTCCTCACAGCATCTTCGAAGCCTCCACTGGACTCTTTCAGTAGTTCCCTCTCTCTTGAATTGGGGAGATAGATCCTGCATCCTCCAGATTCAGCCTCACCAGGGCAGAGTAGGGCAGAGGGAGCACCTCTCCTGACCTGCTGGCCACACTCTTCTTCCTGCACCCCAGGAGGCCATTGACCTGGCATTAACTTTCAAAGACGAAAAAATGCCCTCAGACAATGGCCATCCATAACTGGTTTATCTGGTCCTTCCTCCTGGCTTCCTGCACAGTGTGACACACTGTGGGGCATGGCCCCAAGAACTGCTTCTGCCACTCGATGCATGACTCGTGGTGTTCCTCAGCTGCTTTGTGTCTTCTGCAGCCGTTTATGCACCACAGCCCTGTGTTACTAGCACAGGGTTGGGGGTGGGTGTGTGCACTTTGCACTGTCTGCAACGGTAACAGGCACATTGGGGGATCTGTATCCTCCAGTTCAACACAGAGAGGGAGCTGCCGGGGATTCTGCAGGAGAACGTCCTACCAACAGCTGGGAAGGACACCAAAAAGTTGCTTTATGCACAAAACAGGTGGAGTTGTCACAACTAGGTCAGATGAGAACGTCAAGCTGCCTCCAAACACATGATTACAGATGGGTCTTTGATCTCCGACTTCAGTGGGGTTTTGAAGAGCTATAGGCGGAGTGCCTGGCCATGAAGTACGTGCTTGGTCACTTGGCAGCCCACGTCCAGGGATTTGGGCTTGGCTAAACACAGGAGCCCTGTGTAGACACGGGAGCACTGCACAGCTCTAAGGGGCAGAGATCAGGATCTCCTGCACTTCCTCTCAGCCAGATTTTTGGTTTGCAACACGAAGAGCCATAATTTGAACGCTGACTTCGTGACGTCTGAGCTGTCCCCTGGTGCTCAGCTCTGCGCAGTCACAGGGCTGGGAGGGAAAGAATCAGAACTTTGCAGAACAAAAAAGAAAAGAGAAAAGAAAAGAAAAGAAAAGAAAAGAAAAGAAAAGAAAAGAAAAGAAAAGAAAAGAAAAGAAAAGAAAAGAAAAGAAAAGAAAAGAAAAGAAAAGAAAAGAAAAGAAAAGAAAAGAGAAAAGCACCTAAAAAAACTTTGAAGTTTGCAGTGGAGAGTTTTGATGGTGCCAACAGCCAGGACTGACACTTGACCTTAAACCAAGGCTGCTGCAGGAGAGCCGACAGGATCTGGAAATCAGGGCTGTGCTTTTTGTGGGGTTTGTATTACTTTGTTTTGAACAGAGCTGCGAGCAGCCTGGCATGAAGCCAACATCCAAAACAATGCAGGGAAGCATATGTGCTTTGAGAATTACTCACCACCATCTGAGCTTTCAGTTTTTCCTGTCTTTCAATCCAAAAGGTATGAAGCTTCCAGGACTTAGTTTCCTCTACAGCAAGCAGCTCTGCACATTAATGCTCACTAAAATCTTCTACTGCTGCAGCATAAACTGTGGCTCCCCTTTAGAGATTGCTTGGAAGCAACAGGATTTTAAATGGAAAAAATTAAAATAAAGATGAGAAGACCTCCCTGGAATGCCTTACAGAAAATCTGATTTTAATATGCCTATGAGCCACCAGATCACTGCTAGAATTTAGCAGCCAGGAGCTGCAGAAGGCAGAACCTTGCTGTTAACTGCACATCCAGAAGCCACACAATGTCCAGCAGCAGAAGTCACTGTTCACACTGAAACAGTTAGCCCAGAGCCCGGGATTTGTACACAAAGGATTATAGAATTGTTTTGGTCAGAAGAGTCCTTTAAGATCATCAAGTCCAATTGTCAACATAAGACCACCATGGACACTAAGTCATGTCCCCAGGTGCCATGTCATAGAATCATAGAATCAACCAGGTTGGAAGAGAGCTCCAAGCTCATCCAGTCCAACCTAGCACCCAGCCCTGGCCAATCAACCAGACCATGGCACTAAGTGCCCCAGCCAGGCTTGGCTTCAACACCTCCAGGGACAGCGACATGTCCACACGTTTCTTGAATGCTTCCAGGGATGGTGCCACCACCACCTCCCTGGGCAGCCTGTTCCAATGCCTGTCCACCCTTACAGGAGAGAATTTTTTTCCAATACTCAACCTAAACCTTCCCTGGCACAATTTCAGGTCATTTCCTCTCATTGTATCACCTGATACTGGGGAGAAGAGACCAACTCCCACTTCACTCCAACCTCCTTTCAGGGACTTGTGGAGAGAATCCATCCTTTAAGTCCATGCTTTGCCTCTAAATGGGATCTGAATAGTGCATATACAAAGTGCATGAACGTGCTTGCAGCTCTTCCCACCAGATTTGTGCCATGAGATAATCCTCCAGGTGAGGGCATGGTGAAGCCTTGCGATACATGTTACTGGCACAGTTAAAATGCTTCCCCGGCTCATGTCGCTGTACTGCTATTACTGCAACAACCTCTGTGCTTGATCTACAGAAAACAGAACTGAGTTGATTGTTTTTCTCAAGTGCTAACGTCCTCCAAGCCCACAGTTCTTGAGGCTACTCAGCACAAAGTGAATACCTTTGTCTATTCTTCAGTATTTCAGTAAAGGACTATAGAAAGAGGGGGAAAACTCCACTATAATGTTTACCGGGATTTTGTTGTGGTGTCTAAGAAAGGTACTGAGGGAGAACTAATGGGCAGACACCACAGCATGTCAGACAATCATAGAATCATTTCAGTTGGGAGAGACTTTTCAGATCATCAACTCCAACTGTTAACCCAGCACTGCCAGGTCACCACTAGGCCATGCCCCTCAGCAGCATGTCTGCTGGGGCAGACAATATCAGTGTCAGCAAAGTGCTGAAGAGTAATAATAAAATGTTTTCTTTGAAGCTTCATGTCATTCTTCTCCTGTGAGGCCAGGCTCAGAGAGTTGGGATTGTTCAGCCTGAAGAAGGGAAGGCTCCAGGGAGACCTTCTGGTGGTTTTGCAGTGCTTAAAAAGGGCAAGAAGAAAGCTGGTGACAGATTTAAGCAGAGTCTGTTGTGACAGGACAAGGGTTTGGAACTAAAAGAGGCAGATTCAGCGTGGAGAGAAGGGAGAAATGTTTGACACTGGGTGGGAAGACACTGTCCCAGGTTACTCAGAGAGGCAGGAGATGCTCCATCCTTGGAACCAGTGAGGTCAGGTTGTTTGAGGCTGTGAGCAGCCTGCTCTAGTTGCAGATGTCCCTGCTGACTGCAGGGAGGTTGGACTGGATGAGCTTGAAAGGTCCCTTCCCACCCAAACCAGCCTGTGACATTGACTCTAAACACATCTGAGAGCAATGAAAGTGCTCTGCCTGTCATCTGTTGGAGTACAGCAGATAGATTTAATTTGTTGGCCAGCAAGAAATATATCAGAAGTGCTAAGTTAGGACATTAAAATACAGAATTTCAGAAAACAAAGGCAAATAACTTACTAGAGTTAACTACAAAATTAGGAATGACCCATTGCAGTGTTCTGGGCATGGCTGGGTAGTGCATCCACCTGAAGACGCTCAGAAGCAATAACCAAAAAGTTGCTTTTTGTTTAGAACAGAGTTCCTGGAGGCATCAGGCAGGTTGCCTATACTGAGAACACAAAAAATAAGAGAGGGTTCAAGGCTGATAAAAATCCCCAGAACTGCAGCTTAACTGTACCCTTCTCTCTGCACACATCCCAGTTCCCCAGCAGCTGTAATCCCAGGCTTGCTGGTGTGCTTCCATCTCTTCTTCCACCAGCTTTGGTGCTGGAAATCTGATAGAAGGAGTGAACAACACTGCTGGAGAGAGCTTGGCTTTGCTTGATCCCAGGCTAAGCCTGAGCTATCTGCTATTGGCTCTTCAGGAGAGGTTTGCTGATGGGGGGATTTGCAGAGAAAAAGTCTCAGTTCTTCTCCAAAAGCAAACTTCTTTCCTGAAATGGTCCCAAACATTACTGTCAGCCAAGGGTGGCCGATCTGAGCTGGTCCAGCGTGGCTCCCGTGCCAAGGTGACCTCATGGGAGCAGTGAGAGGCCACGCTGGCGTGGGAGCACAGGACAGGCCAAGTCCCCAGCTGCCAAGGACAGGACCTTGCAAAGGCTGCCAAAGTGGACATCACCGAGCTGCTGAGGACACGAGCTGGCAGGGGCTGCCCAAGCGGACGGCACCAATCCGCCATGGGTTCCGTCTGCACCCCCAGCCCAGCCTCATCTCACAGCGGGTCCTGGGGAACCAGTGTCACCTCCTGCCTGGTGGCTGCTCCCAACCCTCCCCACCACATCCATCAAAGGCAGATTGGTGACTCTCCACTGTTTCAAGTTTTTTCTTCAGGGAAGAGTCCAAGGTCAATATCCTTGTACAGACTCTCCTGGACAATGCCAAGACGAGAGCATTAATCAAGCTGTTCCATGAGCAGCAGAAACCTATTATGCTGCAGATATGGAAAGGTTTTTGCCTTCATTCTCACCTCCTTCAGCTCTAAGACCCCAGCCTGACAGTATCCATGGGCTGATGAGCCAAGGCAGGCTTCTTGCCCTAGGTGGGGCAATTACTGGAATCTGCTACTGAGAACCAGGGCTTTTCCCAGAACTTGCAGCTGTCTGCCCAGTTCAGACTTGGCTGAGCCTCCCAGTGAGCTTCAGAATTACTGCAGAGTACTGACAGAAAGAGCATGTGCACAACCCTCAACTCTCCAGGCAATCAAGCCCACACTGTCCTTCTCTTCCCCCATTAGCCCCACAGGAGCTGGTGCAGTAACCTCTGGTTTTGCTATGTCCTGGCTCTGTTGGAGAAGTGGAAACAGTTTAAAAACAAAGCCCCCAAGTTCAGCTGGATGCCTTTGCAGCCTGCACACACAGATGCCCTTCCTCAAACAGGAACACACAGCTCAAAGAAACAAATTGGATTATTGATGCCTTGGGAAAAGGGCAAGTACCTGTGAAAAAAGAATTCAGAGAGCATCTGCTCTGCCCTCTTTCCCCAGCCACGTGATAGGATTTAAGTCATGGACTGGATAATGTAACAACTTGAAATCTTACAGAATCCCAGCCTGGTGGGGGTTGGAAGGGACCTCTGGAGAGCATCTAATCCAACCCCCATGCTGAAGAAGGGGCAGCCACAGCAGCTGCCAGAAAGACTGAAAAACAGTGAGGGAAGGAATTGCCAATTGACCTAAGAGGCCAGAGCTCTACATTATGATAATGTGAAGAACCTCACAGGTAAACAGCATTGTAATAAGCCAGCTTCTGAACAAAACAGCAATGCAAACCCATCAGCAGTTCAGTCACAGCAAGGAACTGCATAGAGAAGACCATGCAGAAGCCCAGGAGCCAAATTCATGATTCACAGTAACATCCTGGGGGTAAATGTGAAGTAGCTTGCGCTGGTCCTTTACATAGGAGACACCTCCATGACACTCCAAACAGCTCCTCTGCACTGGTGCCTGCAGTAGCTCATGCCCTCAGGGGTACAAAGGACCTCAAAGCTGAAACTTGACTGTATGCTAAGGATTGGAAGAGACCTCTAGAGATCATCAGGTCCAACCCTCCTGCCAAGGCAGGACCACTGTGGGCAGGTAACACCAGAATGCATCCTGGCAGGTTTTGACTCCACAACCTCTCTGGGCTGCCTGCTCCAATGCTCCCATCACTCTCACTGCGAAGTAAAACCATCCTGAGTTCTTTCTGAACCTCCCCAAGGAGAAGCTGAAAAGACTCAGATAACCTAAGCTATGTGTAATGCCTTTTACATCTCCATCTCTGCAGTGCTTTCGCACACTCTCCCCCTCTGCAAGCACAGAAGCTTGGCAGTGCTGGGTCAGCAGCTGGACTCGATGTTCTTAAAGGCTTTTTCCAACCTAAATGATTCCATGATCCTGTGATTCTAAGCCATGTGGCTATGGTTAGCTCCCTTGCAGGCACTGCAAAGCTGCACAGGCACTGGCATTCCACAGATCCAGCTGGCACATGGCACGGATCCTCCATAGGCAGCCCCAAGCCTTTGCATTCCATTTGGATGAATCGCAAATACTCCATGTGCCATTCCTATGATAGCCTGGACTGGAGAGTCCAGAGAGCTGAATGCACCCATTACATGACCTGATTAACACCACAGTAAAAGAGGAGGTGGAATTTGGATTCTTCCTCTTCTGATCTAGAAGAAAAACACAAAGCTACTGCATCTTGGGGAGCAACACCAAGCCAAACCTATCCCACCTGTCCCAGGACAGCCAAATGGTTCCTGTTACATTATTGAACAAAGGGATGCCAGCAGGACTTGACCTCCAGGGTTTGTTTTGTGTATGGTTTTGGATCAGTATTTCCAGTAGATAAACTCTGACCAACCCCAGTCCTGGGCTCCTTCTTCCCCTTTTTTTATCCCCTGGCAATGTTGGTGATTTTCTACTTATAAACGATCACCCCAAAGCTTCTGGCAGCCTTGGACAGTGGCTGTGGGCACTGACCCCAGTGAACATTACAGAGCTGAGTCTCTCTCCAGCATTTTGTTGTCCAAGCTGGCCACATGCTGGGCTGACAAGTGGGTACAAAATGGAGAACAAAGAGATGAGATAGGGAAGTGGAAAAGAAACAGGGGAAAGGGTATGAGGAAGGCAGGCAGGCAGGCAAGCATGGTTCTTAAACCATGAGTTGGGGGAGGGAACAAAGAGTCAGGGTGGCGAGACATTGGAACATGCTGCCCAGAGAGGTTGCAGATGCCCCCTCCCTTGTAGGTGTTCAAGGCCAGGCTGGATGAGGCCTTGAGCTGCCTGGGCTGTGGGAGGTGTCCCTGCCTGTGGCAAGAGGATTGGAACTGGATGATCTTTAAAGTCCCTTCCAACTCAAACCATCATTCCATGAATCCATGAATCTCAGTATAAAGGGGGAAGTTTGCTGAGGCCTCTTGCTTGGGCTCTTGCTCATGCTTAGACAGCTTCTGACCCTGCATCTCTTCCTTCTGCTCTACAGGGCTGCTCTCCCATTTGTGTGCCTCCTGTAGTTTGCTGTGCTGAGTGTAACTTTATACACTTTATATTTGAATTGGGCTCAATTTTGCTGCTTCATTAACTCTGTTTTCATTTTAACCCACGGTCTTCTCTCTGTTTGCCAGTCCTCCTTCTCTGCTGGGCAGGGGTCATCAGGTGACAGAACAACTGCTAGAGTTTAGCCCCAGATATGGGCTAAATGTGGGCTTCATAAGATGAAGCATCAAATGCAATGATAAAGCTTCCAACATTAGCCATGACCTTAGAGTAGAATTCTCCTATTGATCTCTGGGCCAAGGTATTTTATTGCACCAGGTGCTCCTGGGTGGACACCTGCCATAATTCTATATGGCTCCACCCTCTCCATCAAATAGTTTTGTTTCTCTTACCCCAGAACTTCATCTAATCTCCCTCTTCCATTGTTTATTTTTAATGTATATGAAGACAGTGCTGGAGCAGAAGGCTATTGTGCAACCTAAAGGATTTTGTTTTAATTAAATTAATCTTGATGACAGGTCTTGGTGGGGAATGCAAGCTGGAAAACATAATAGCAGCTCAAATTATGGCTCAGTTTGCCTTCACTTATCACCAGGAAATTGCTTTCCAGCAGCCTAAGTTAGCTGTGCCCCATGGTTTGAGGCTGTAGTCTCACATGTAGCTGAGCTGATGTGGGAGTTAGCTACACAGAAAGAGGGGGGACTGGCTCCTGCTTCCCTTTCCCTGAGTGGTCCTGTCCCTTCTGGCAGCAGCAGCTGTTAGATTGGCTCACCACACCTTGAGGAACCTCACCCAGACCAGACTCCAGCCTCAAGCCCTGCCGTGCTCTCCAGCAACAGTTGAAGTTTCAGCAGAGGTTCAGTGCACATGCTGAAACAAAGCCCAGGTAAATGATGAATCAGGCACTTTGTGTTTGCTTTCTCAGGAGGACTCTGCAGAGCAGACAGCCATGACCACTGTCAGTCCACTCCGAAGGCAAAAGGAGATTTAGGAAGAAATCAGAGATATTGAGAGTCAAGGAGAAGTGATGAGCAGACTCCGTGGCTTTTATTCTGTTTGCCTTGCTGGAACAACATCAGGAACTCTCCTGTGCTGCCAACAAGATTGCCTTCTGGTGAGCCTGGAGGGCTCCTGAGGCAGAGAAGATGCATCTCCTCCTAGTAGGGTGCCCCAAACAGGATTTTGGCAGGTGGAAAAATGAGGTTGTGGAAACATCAATGTTTCATCAGTACCTTAGCCTGACCCCTTCTCAAAGAACACAGGAACATAGCTCCAAAGCAGTTTGGTCAGGCTCAGACTTACCACTGTGCAACTTTCCATGTCCCCAGCTACAAGGGAACAGAAAAGGCTCTTGAAAATGAAGTACTGAAATGCACAAATCAAGGGAGAATAGAACCAACCAACCAAAATGCAGGCCAGTATCTGACAGCTGGGCTGAGGGAACAACTGAAGGCAACTCCAGCTTTTGGCAGTGTATCTTTACAGGGCATATATCCCTCACAACATCGCAGTCCTGAGTGGAACAGACACCTCTGCAGATTGCAGCTTTGGCCCCGCAGCTGCGAACTGGTCCTGCGCCAGGCGCATCTTGCTGTGACCTTTACCCTCTGCGCGCACCCTTGGGAAGGCCCCAAGCAGGCTTCTGTGACAGAGCGGCAGCGAGTGCCCAGCTCCAGTTTACTTCTAGGGGTGTCACCGGCACCCTCTAACGCTCCAAACCCCGCAAGAGACCACCCCGGCCCCGGTTCCGCCGCTAACCCCGGCCCGCCCCGGTGCCGGCCGGCGGCTCTCGCGAGAGGCGGCCGCGCTGGTTCCATATTGGGTCATCCGCGCCCTCGGCGCCTCGGCTCTCGCGAGAGCTGTCGTGACGAGCGACAGGAGTCGGTGTCGCGGCGGCCGGGGGTGTGTCGGGGCGCTCGTTCCCCGGGCAGGGCGGGAGGCGTCGCCTGCACTGTGCGACCTGCACCAGGGGAGGTCCCCGGCCCTCAGCCCCTCGCCGCGCCCCCCCCCGCTGCCGCTGGCCGAGCCCCACCGTCCCTTCACCTCGCCTCAACCTCCGGGGGCTGTCCCGACCCTCGCCATCAAGGGGGCGGACGGAGGGAACCCGGAGAGGGACTGAGGGAGCCAGGAGGGAAGCAGGGAAGGGAGGGGGAAAGGCGGTGACAGGACCCGCAGCGCCCCGCTGACCCCGCGGCCGCCCCTGAGGTGAGGGGAAGGCGGGAGCGGGGAACGCCAACGGTAGCGGCAGCCAAGGGGCGGTGGCGGCAGGAGGGGAGGGCGTTGCTGCTGCAGGGCCGCCCCCGCTCGCCTGAGAAGCGAGGCGGGGAGAGGAGGAGGAGGAAGGAAGGAAGAAGCCGCTGCTGGAGAAGGTGGTGGCGGCGGTGGTAGTGCTGCAGCCCCGGGCAGAGCCTCCCCCTCCCGCCGGGCCGGGCGGGGCGGGCTCCGGAGCAGAAATGTCTCAGGAGCGGCCCAAGTTCTACCGGCAAGAACTGAACAAGACCGTGTGGGAGGTGCCCGAGCGTTACCAGAACCTCTCCCCGGTCGGCTCCGGGGCCTACGGCTCCGTTTGGTAAGTGCAGGGAGGGTACCGGGGTGTGTGGGTGTGCAGGGGAAAGGGGGGGTTGCTGTCCGCACTCCCGGCCCCTGCCCTCAGGGCTTCGCCTAGAAACGTGCCCCGGGTTGTGTGCACCCGCGGCGGGGAGCGGAGCTTGCTTGTCTTCCGCGGGTTCGTCTGCCTCGGTTCTGCAGCAGCCAAGAGCACTTTTCCTCCTCGCTGGAGCGCGGTGCCGCTGGGAAGCCGCAGTCCTGCCTTTGGAATGCGACGGGGATTGCACCACATGGCAGGTGGCACCGAAACATTTTTGCAGGGGAAGATAATCGCGTCCCAACCTCCCCCCCACCTCCAGTGAGCTCATATAGACATATTTCACCGTGCCTCTTTGCAGCTAGAAAGTGGGGGGTGGAGAGGGATGGAGCCTGGCAAGGCCCCCGTGGTTGGATTTGCGGGGCTGAAGGCTGGCCGCTCTTGTCCCATTCCCCTTATGGACCTGAAGACTAGGTTAGATTTGAGGCATTTATATTTTTGTAATTGGCTTCTATCGATAGGCAGGGAGGGGAGAGGGACGGCTGCGAGGGCTGTTTTTGCATCCCTGAGTTGTAATACTGGGTTTACAAGTATCGATATTTTCTTGGCAATAGCAGATCAACAGAGAAAGTCTTGTTTTATAGCTGTAGAGTGACAGAATGCTGCAGTATGAGCTGCCTGGCAGAGTGAAATCTTGGTGTGAGACCTGCAGAAATTGGGCGAGGTGGAAAATACAAAGCTTAGTTTTTAATGCCTGCCTAAGGGGAACAGAACATATGACAGGTTACACGTGTGAAATGCAGCACTTCCTTCATCAGAGACACTACAAAGGAAGAATGTTGGATCATTAAACATGAATTAACTGGGCTGCACACATTTAGTCTCCAAGACAAGGTCGTATTTGTATTGGTCTCATACCTAGACTCTGGCAGTCATGTAGCAGAGCTGCATAGAAGTATCCGCAGATTACTGGGGCGTTAAGAACTGTCTCCACACAAACATTCTGGTTTCTATTCTCAGTTAATTGTCTCTATCAGAGTGTGAGCAGAATTTTCAAACGTGGGTGCATAAGGACTGGCACATCTGTAGTGCTGTCTTGGAGCAGGCATGCATCTTTTTCATTAACATAATGTGCAGGTTTCTGTCGTGAACGTCATTTATGGTGTAAGAAGGGATGCATGCTGCTGCTCTGCTAGTACGGGTAAGGAGTCGGTTTGCATGTGCTGCAGTTAAATCGCAGAATGCACTGGGTTGGAAGGGACATGCAAAGTTGTCAGTTTTTCTTAACCTCCTGTAGAGTTGTTGGTAAGTAAATATCTGTAATACATAACCTGCATTTCTTCAAGCTGCTCTGCTCCGGGTGTGCAAATGCTTATATGTCATAAAAGAGAGAGTGGCCAGTTCTAGTAGCAAGAATAACCCATGTATGTGCTACGTTTGTTAAAACAGAGGGGTTTAGTGTGGTGAAAGATGGAGCTCGCTGCTGATAAACTCCCCTGGAAGTGCCCTGAGTTACGCAACTCCTGAATGCAATCGGAAATTAATTTGCTCTGTGCCGTGCCCATTGTATTCTCAGGTTGTCCCTACCCAGTCTAGCCCATTCCTCTTTTGTCTCCCCCCCTCCCCACAATCTCAGTTGTGCCTGTGACACTTCCAAAGTTTGTTTTCCCAACCCATAACTGTGGAGTTTGCATCACGAATTTCCTGGTTTTGCTGTGTCAAAACTTTCAAAGATTGTCTCATCTTGACCTGAATGAAGTTGCACAATCTCGTGTTGGAGGTGATTTCAGGCTTGTGGCACACAAGTCTTGGTGCAGCCCCTGCTAGTGGCTTTCTGTGTGTTCTTCTCAAGGCAATCCTTCAGAAAAGATACCCTTCAGAAGGATTAGTGACAGGGAAAGTGCAGCATTGAAAACCCCAGCAGCACAACAGACAACCCCTTGCATGCATGTGTGGTTTTATTAAGCTGCAGATGTGATGTTCCTGATATTCCTGCAGTGACCTCATGATATTTGTAGAATCAGGCTCAGGTTGGAAGGGACCTCAGAGATCATCTACTCCAAACCCCCTGCCATGGGCACACTTCTCAACTAGATCAGGTTGCCCAAGGACTCATCCAGTGAGGGAGGCATCTACAGCCTCTCTGTTCCAGTGTATCACAACCTTCGGACTTAAGAACATCTTCCTGAGATTCAGTCTAAACATATCCCTCAGCTTCGAATCATTCCCCCTTGTCTCTAGACACCCTTATTGAAAGTCCCTCTCCAGGCTTCCTGTAGTTTCCCTTTAGGTATTAGAAGGCAGCCCTAAGGTCCTCCCTGGAATCTTCTACAGACTGAACAACCCCAGCTCCCTCACCCTGCTCTCACAGCAAGGGTGCTCCAGTCCTTGGGTCATCCTTGCAATGACTCTTCTACTCTCTATCCCTTTCTCCCCAGCAAAATATTAGCAGTTTCATTGAGTCTTTGCTTTAGAAGTACAACTGGGACAGTAAATCCCGGGGTTTTCACCACCCTTAAACTGAATGGCTACATAAACTTCAGTGTGTTCTATTAGAACACACAAAATGTGCTGTTGTTTGTTCAGTTGCAAGACAAGGCATTTAAAAATGGAGAACTTCTACAAAGTGGGGGAAGAAAAATTAAAAAAAGAAAGAATTAAACCAGCAGATGAATCATGTAGACTCTGGAGCTGGCTGCTGTAGGCTGCTTTTAATGTCTAATGTGAGTATGACTTGGAACACCCTCATATGTAAGAACCTGACTTGATTTTGTAGTCAATAGATGCAGGGTGAGGCATTTGCTGCAGGCAGGTAAAGGTACCTGAGGCACGTTCTTGAAGTTGGAGCAAATATCCTCTTGTTTTCTGGAGTATTGGGTGCAGGGTTGGAGAAAGGGGGTTCAAATGACTGACTTGGCTGTTTCTCAGCATCTGTGTTCTTTTAAGATCTGAAAGTCTGTGGAGATGGAGGGATTTGGTTCTAAACCATCAAGAAACGTCACTGTGTATCCTCAGATGGATCCTTACTGAGTTGTGTAACAATTGCTGGGACATCTGGTGTGTGAAATGCTGTTTCGTTTAATTCTTGCAACAGTTTTGGATATTCACACAACGTTTTTGTGTTTCTTTTTTTTATCCTGAAAAAGGCTTTGTGATCAGATCAACCCCAAAACGTGTGCAGGGTCCTGAGTTACCAGCTTTATGCTTCACGTGGAGCACAGCGTCCTGCAGCAGGAAGTTGCAGGAGGGAGCTGGGATCGATGAGTGACTCACAGCTCAGCTGCAGCTTCATGTGAAGCCTCAGCAAAGGGCGTGAGTTCAGCCAGCTCGGCCTGACCACAGAGGTGTTCTGCTGAGCTATGCCATGAGTGGCATTCTCTTAGGAGTTTACTTTGTTGCTTCCCCCCCCCCTTTTTTATTTTTCTGCAGTTCTTTGTGTGTTGTCCTTATACCTTTGTGAAAAAGAAAGTTTAGGTTGGATTCCTGTTCAGCCTGTCTGTATTGCTTTATTTAATTTGGAAAGGAATTGAGCAGCCAAGACTTGCTCTTCTGCAGAAGCTGCTTTTTCTGTTTGTAGACCATCAGGTTATGTAGCTCTTCCAAAACCTGGGATTTGGAATCCTAGAATGGTTTGAGTTGGAAGAGACCTTAAAGATCATCCAGTTCCAATGCCCTTGCCATGGGCAGGGACACCTCCTACTGGACCAGTCACTTAAGGCCCCATCCAAACCTGGCTTTGACCATTTTCAGGCTTGGAGCCTTCACAGTTTCTCTGGACAGCCTATTCCAGTGCCTCACCACCCTTATGGGGAAAGATTTCTACCACCCTTATGGGGAAAGATTTCTTCCTGTTGTGTGATGTAAATCCAGCTTCTTCCAGTGTGAGTTTCAGTTCTCTTTTTTACCCGTGATTGTGCCAACACTGACCCTGAATTTTCTGAGTATTATGAGAGTACTGAGATAAATTCTTCTATTTAACTAATGAGGACACACTGGATTTAAGTAATTTTAAAACACAAGACTCCAGAGGAAGTGCACTGACAACCTTAAATATAGCTTGGTTGCAACAATTCCTCTGTGGTTTATCATTTTTAACCAAAGTGTGCAGCTGCCTGCTGTCCACTTGGTGCCTGCTTTTCCAGTAAGGTGTGGCAGATGTGTGAGGAGTGATATGAACAGCACCATCAAACTGTGTGGAATGAAGCAGCTGCACAGGTAGGATCAGCAGGAGGCAGAAGGAGCAAGGGGCAGGTGGACATGCACAGAAATGCTGTGAGCAGAGCTTGGGAAGTGGTTTGAACATCGTGGGAAGCAAGAAGTGAAATTAGTGTATGTCTGCCCTACAAGGACGGTTTTATTTCACCTTTGTGCACAAAAGATGCAGAGAGGCTGGAAAGTGTCCAGAAAAGGGCTCAGAGGACTGGCAGCCCTGCCGTGGGAGAGACCTGGGCTTGTTCAGCCTTGAGAAGAGAGGCTCAGGGGACAGCTTATGGCTATGCACCAGGACATAAAGGGTGGCTATCAGAAGGATGGAGACACCCTTTTTGCAAGGAATCTCATGGAGAAGGCAAGGGCTGGTGGGAACAAGTTACTGCTGGGGAGATTCCCATTGGAATCCAGAAGAAAAATTTTCACCATGAGAACAGAGATTGGAATCATCTCCCAGGGGAAGCAGTGGATTGGACAATTCCACAGGGTGCTGGGCCAGGTCACTTCAACTACACCATCACTTAGAAAGGTTGGACCAGATGACCCCTGGTGTCTCTTCTAACCTGGCATTCTGTGATTCTTTCTTAGTAACAAAAGCCAACAAGCTGAGGAGAAACAAGATTTGCACAAGTAACTTGTACCAACAACTTCCTATTGTTGTGTTAAAAAGGAAAATTGGGAAGCTGTGGAGGCTTCGACCCTGGAAAGGTTCAAAGCCAGGTTGGATGGGGCCTTGAGTAACCTCCTCTAGTAGGAGGTGTCCCTCTCCATGCAGGGGGGTTGGATTAGATTCTAACTCTTTATAGCCTGTGGAAAAGTAACTGGTTGAAATGTTTGTATGAACTGAAGTCAGTGGCTGGTGTTGGTGACAAAGTGTCAGGTGCCAGAAGCAGTGATGCTCTGTCTGTGACTAGAGTGGCATAATTTAGCCCCAGAGGTACCACTGAAGAGATTTGGCTAGAGCAGGTGTTTGCATAGGCGCCAGTGATGAGCAGCACACTATTATCAGAACAGCCTTAGCACAGAATTAACATCCAGACTATTTACTATTTTAATCAGTTGCACTCTTCAGTAATTTTGTGTGTGCTGCAGTTCTTCAGACTGCTTCAGGTGTTGCTTCCAGGACGCTCTAAGTCAAGTGTGTGGATAGGTTCTGTGAAGCAGTTGTTTTAGTCCACCTCTTGCGTTCTAGATCCAGTTCAGGTTAGCTCAGAGTTGTGGTTATGGCTGGAATGGGCTGCCCAGGGAGGTGGTGGAGTCGCCGTCCCTGGAGCTGTTCAAGGCAGGATTGGACGTGGCACTTGGTGCCATGGTCTAGCCTTGAGCTCTGTGGTAAAAGGTTGGACTTGATGATCTGTGAGGTCTCTTCCAACCCTGATGATACTGTGATACTGTGATACTTAGGGTGAGGAGGATGCCGTTTGTGCCGTAGCACAATACCATGGAAGAGGTTAAATGTGAAAGCTGTGATAAACTCTGAATTTATGATAATCTTGTTTTAGAAGGGATTTAAAACAGTAGCTCATGCAGTTTCTTCCCAGTTGAGCTTTTTTAGCTGAAGCATGGTTAGTGAAATGCAGCTGTTCTAAGGCTGCTGAAAGGCAGCGTAGTGTTCTTTAAAATGTTCTCCAAGGTGACAGCTGTTGTGTAGCTTTGTGTTCCAGGCTCCTAAAAAACATTAGGCAGTTATCTGTACTGGCAGCAAGTTACTTAGCCTGCCTTTGTCTGGAGGGGAAAGTTCTTTAGACCTTCAGTGTGGCTCAACTTAGAAACCTTCTCACTTCAAGAGCAAATCTACATTGTGGACGTGCAGCAGTGCAATTTTTTCTTTCTTGGACTTGTGCACAGTGTCACTGTGGGGGTTAAAATGTGTTTGAGTTCTGATTGCAGTTCTCCTTGGAGGCTGAACATTCACTACAGTAGAGTGATAATTTTATGTGGTTCCACAAATGACCTCAAAATGGCAAATAGAAAAGTGCTAGGTCTTGCACTTCAGTCACAACAACCTCCTGTAACACTCCAGGCTTGAGGAAGGGTGGCTGGAAAGCTGCCTAGCAGAGAAAGACTCCAGGCTTGAGGAAGGGTGGCTGGAAAGCTGCCTAGCAGAGAAAGACCTGTGGGTGTTGGTCAACAGCCAACCAAAGATGAGCCAGCTTGTGCCAAGTGGCCAAGAAGGCCACTATCACCCTAGCTGGGGTCAGCAGTGGTATGACCAGCAGGACCAGGGGAGTCATTGTCCACTTGCCCTGGGCAGGGGTGAGGCCACACCTCAAACACTGGGTCCAGGTTTGGGCCACTCACTCCAAGAAGGACATTGAGGGACTGGAGTGTGTCCAGAGAAGGACAACAAAGCTGGAGGAGGGTCTGGAGAACAGAGCTGGTGCAGCTGAGGGACTCAAGGTTGTTCAGCATGGAGAAAAGGAGGCTCTTTCAACTCCCTGAAAGGAAGTTGGACTTAGGTAGGAATTGGTCTCTTCTTCCAAGTAATTAGTGACAGAACAATAGGAAACAGCCTTAATTGCACCAGGGGAGGTTTAGGTTGGACATTAGAAGAAACTTCTTCACTGCAAAGGGTTCTCAAATGTTGGAAAAGGCTGCCCAGAGAGGTGGTTGAATCCCTGGATATATTTAAAAGCCACAGAGATGTGATGTTGAAGGACGTGGTTGGTAAAGTTAGATCATGGTTGGACCTGATGAAGATCTTTTCCAACTGAAACAATTGTATGATTCTATAAAAGTTGAAATTGAATTCCTTTCAGAGTCTGAAATAGCTGATGGTAGGCTGGTGGCTCTGAGATCTTCACTCAAGAGCATCTTGTGGAAACTGAGAGAGCAATCTGACTGCTTAGCTGCTAAGGTGGTTAATGTGAAAGGGATGCTCTGCTTTCAGGATGAAGGAGATTCTGGTATGTGTTGTCTTTCATCCCCTAAATGTTTGAAAGCTGCTAAGGATTCATGACTAATTCACAACAGCATGATATGAATTATGATGAGTAATCTTTTTGCTCAAAGTCCTAGAAAACACCTTGAGTATCATTAAAATATTGTCAGATAATTGCAGCCTGAGTTAGATATATTTCTAGATTGCAAAATCATGTGTGAGAAGCTTAATAACCCCAAAATCCTGTGTTTTGTGTAGTGCTGCAGCTTAAGTGTTGATGTTGTAGTGACTAAGAAGAGTAGCTGAAGCTTGTTGGAAGTCAAGGTGAAAAACTGAAGGCTTAATGGCTGCTGTTGTCTGCCCAGACTGAGTCAGGTGTGAAGGGTGACCTGCATGTGGAAGTGGTTGATAAGGGCATTCTCTTGGCTGGTCTGGTTGAGCTTGAGTAATGTCCCTCTCTGGCAGTGCTCAAGGCCAGGCTGAATGGGTCTTTGGGTGTCCAGTTGCAGATGGCCCTGCTTGTTGCAGGGGGTTGGACTAAATGAGCTTGAAAGGTGTCTCCCAAACCATTCCATGATTCAGCCATGGCAATTTGGTGGTCCTGTGGTCTTCTGGATAGCTTGAAAACAGACTAGGGAGAGTTTGGCTTGTTCAGCCTGGAGAAGAGAAGGTTTTGGGAGGCCTTAGAGCAGTCTTCCGGTACCTGAAGGAGGCTGCAGGAAGGCTGGGAAGGGACTGTTTCCAAGGGCTTGTGGTGATAGGACAAGGGACAATGATTTGAAACTGGAGATGGGGAGATCTAGGTTGGACATTAGGAAGAAGTTCAGATCAGCCTTGATATAGCTCTGGACAGCCTGATGTCACTGAAGGTGTCCTTGCTGACTGTAGCAGGGTTGGACAAGATGACCTTTGATTGTCCCTTCCAACTTGATGCAATCTGTGGTCTGTGTATTTGTGTCTTTCCAGGGAGCTGTCTGCACGGCAGGTGCTGTGCAGGTGCCCCTTTGGAGAGGAGGAGATGCTCTTCCTTCATCATGCACAGCAGGTTCAACCATCCCCTTGAAGGGCCTGGGGAAAGGACCCATAGAAAGTTCATGGAAATCAGCGTGTAGTTTTGTTTTCTATTTCTCATAAGCCTCATATATCAAATTCCTTGGGAACTGAGCAACTTTGAGATAAGGAATCTGTTTGCAAGTTAATTCCAGTTAATTAAATTAACAAATATTTGCCTTCTCTGACTTTCTCCATTCCACCTTTTCCCTTTTGTTACCTTGAATCAAGCATAACCCTGAGTTCACATCCTCTCCCTTCCTTTTTCAGCAAACGAGACCTGGTTTAGATAAGAACATCAAAGAGAAGAAAGAGGAGTAATTGAGTTCACAGCTCAAGACCTATGTTTCTTTAGTTCCTCATAAATAAGCCCTGAGTTCTGGAAGATTTGCTGCTGCTGTGCTCTCGCAGCCCAGAACCAGCCATGTCCTGAGCGGGCAGCAGGTGGAGGGAGGAAATTCTGCCCCTTAGCTCCATTCTGCTGAGACCACACCTGCAGTGCTGTGTCCAGCTCGGGAGTCCCCAGCACAAAAAGGACACTGAACTGTTAGAGAGGGTCCAGGGGAAGCCACGAACATGATTGGAGTGGAGGCTTCATTGCTCTCTGAAAAGACACTGCAGTTAGGTGGAGATTGGTCTCTTCTCCCTATTCTCAGGTGATAGGACGAGAGGAAGTGGCCTGAAATTGTGCCAGGGGAGGGTTAGGTTAGTTATTAGGAAAGTGAGTTATTAGGAAAGTGTCTTTGCTTCAAGAGCAGTCAGGCATTGGATCAGGCTGCTCAGGGAGGTGGTGGAGTCCCCATCCCTGGAGGTGTTCAAGAAATCTGTGGTCATAGCACTTGGAGACATGTTTTAGTGACCATGGTGGCATTAGGTTGATGATTGGACTCGATGATCTTAAAGATCTTTTCCAACCAAAACAATTCTGTGAAATGCCTTTAACAGTGACTCTGTGTCCAGATAGCTGCTGCCTGGAGTTGCTAGGTGTGGGTTTGAAGGTGTCTATAAATAGTTCCTGTTGGAAAAGTAATTATTTTTTCTTGCAGTTCTGCCTTTGACACCAAAACTGAGCAGCGTGTGGCTGTTAAGAAGCTGTCTCGACCATTTCAGTCCATCATCCACGCCAAGAGGACCTACCGAGAGCTGCGGCTGCTGAAGCACATGAAACATGAAAATGTGAGTGGTGGGAGGTGGTATCAAACAGCAGGCTGAAGTTGGGCCATCCTGTGACCAGGATTGTCTCTCGGGATCTTGTTGCACATATTGTTTTCTGATGCCAAACACAGAGTTTGCAGGAGGCCAATGGATTTGATTTGTAGCAAAGTACATAGTTAAAAAAACAGACCTCCAAAAATACATAACCCATTTTGTAGTAAACACCTTAATATTTCCTAGGATAATCTGGAATCTGCTTGGCAGCTTCCATAGAACAGTTGAGATTGGAAGATACCTTTGTGATCAAGTACAACTGCTCACCTAAAGCTCACAACCCCACCACTGCCACTAAACAGTGTCTCTCAGAACCACATCCATACATCTTTGAAACCCCTCCAGGGATAGTGACTCCACTACTCCCTAGGCAGCCTGTTCCAGTGCCTGAGAACCCTTTCTGTGAAGAGATGGCTCCTGATACCCAACCTGAACCTCCCCTGGCACAATTTGAGGCCATTCATGCTGTCTTAAGGGTTTAGGAGGAAGTTGGTGTCACCTTCTGCTTGCCTGCTGTAGTGAGCTGTAGTTGTTGTTACTTAAAGAATTTCATTTAAAAAGGGAAATCTCAAAGTGGTTTTTAGTGTCTTGTGGAGAGTTTTTTGTACTGGGTTGACTTCCCTGTGTCAGAGGATGTGGAGTAGATGTTCACTAGATTCCTGTAGGTGAAATAGAGAGGCTAAAAGAAGGTGTTGAGGGGATGGAAATCAGATGGCTTTTCATACAGGCAGTCCAATGAAATCAGCAACAGGGAAATGGAATAGGATGTGACAAATGTTGTGTTGAAATGCTTTTTTTTGCTGTAACTTCCATTTGCTGCAGTAAATGATAGACCAGCTCTGTGTGGTTGTGGTGTTAACACATTGATACTGCCTGGCATGCAACAGAGCAAAAGCTCTCCTAACCTGCCCTTCATAGAGCTCTCTGAGTGCAACAAGTCTGGCTCCAGCTCTCCTGTAGCTCCCTTCAAAACCTGGAAGGCTGTTTTAAGGTCTTTCCAGGACCTTCTCTTCTCCAGGCTGAGCAACCCCAACTCTCTGTGCCTATCTTCATACTTCAGAGCATCACAGAGAGCCTGTGCAGCTTTAAGGGATGAAAGGAAGTGAAGTTGTTTATATATAGAAGTCTTTATTATCAGTTAATCATGCCATCACCCCTCTGTGGGCACTTCATCTAGGTTGTGGGTTAGAAGTCCTGCAGCTGCAGAGATGTTCAGAGCAGGTTAGTGCTGGTGTCTCAGCTCTTCAGGGCTCATTTCAGAAGCAGAACACTTGGTTTGACGTGGCACAGAACACACCAGCACATCTGGAAGCTGTGGTGGTTCAAGGGGCTTGAGCATGGGGTGATTTTCTATATCCTGTCTCTGCTCTGGTTGCTGGTAATGCTGAACACATAAAGGGAGCTGCAGAGCACTCAAGTGTGGCTGCATTGCATTTCCAAATTCCAGCAGGCCTTGTTAGCTTGCATGAAGCACAGCACTCAGCAGATGGGAGAGCAAATGTTGTCAGAGGAAGAAATTAATAAGCTCTGTAATATCCTAAAATGCTGGGAGGGGAAAGCAAAAGGTTAGCAGTTGGATTCTAAATCCTCTTGTGTTCACACTTCCTGAGAAGTGAGTCACTGATGCACTGCAGAGTAACTGTGTCTGAGTGTTTGTGAGACTCAGTGGTACATATGGGTAGTTTGATGCTGTGCCAGGGAGTGTGGCAAGACACAAGTGATGAAGGGGGTGAGGCCAGACTTGTCAGTAGTGCCCAGTGACAGGACAAGGGGCAATGGGCACAAACTGGAGCCCAGGAGGTTCTACCTGAACCTGATGTGAGGGTGCTGTAGGCCTGGAGCAGGCTGCCCAGAAAGTTTGTGGAGTCTCCTTCTCTGGAGAGATTCCAACCCACCTGGCCATTGTGACCCTGGGCAGGCTGCTGTGGGTGATCCTGCTTTAGCAGAGAGGTTGGACTTAATGATATCCAGAGGTCCCTTCCAACCTCACCATACTGGAATTCTGGGATTCTATAAAGTGGGTGGATAATGTTCTGTAAAAACTGCTCTGGAAGAGTGCACCAGAGAAAAACTGTGAGCATGAGAATTATTACACAGGATGGATGTGAATGTTTGGGTTTGAAGAGTCTAGAAATGGAGTTGCTATGATCTATATCAGGAGAGACTGGAAAGTTGCTTTTTTTTCCTCTTCAATTTCCTCAATCAAATGTAATCTGTGATGTAAACAGAGGGGTTCATTTCCTACCTACTCACTTCTCCAAATCCTAGTCCAGATTGCCCAGAGTTTTTTTGTCTTTAGCTCTCTGCTTGGAGGTAACTCAGCTGAGCCTGACATCCCTGGCCAGTGTAAAGAAGGGGAGAAAAGGGATGGTCCCAAAGGGAACACAGGAATCCTACTCTGAGTGTTGTTTGCACATTTGAGCTGTTGTTGGAGGTGTAGCCAAGATGAGAGGTGCAGACTTGAAAAGGGAAGAGTTCTCTTGGAGGAGGAGAACCTGTCTCTTTAGCTCATAGATTCATAAAATACAATAGTGTTTGCTGTAAAGAGAAGAAATAAAAGGTTTAAAAGTAAGTTTCAGTGAAAAATGAATATTTGTCAACTGGATGGATTTTTTTTTTTCCCGTTAATGCTGTGTATGACCTTGGAGGTAATTATGGGATGATAAGATAAAGCTCTGCTTTCCTGCATGGTAACTCATGCATTTCCTTTCACTCTGTTCCCATGCAACAGTTTAGCTGTAAAATGAGAAGCGGAGCAGCAGCTCTTTGGGCAGAAAATCCATGTGGCAGTGTGAAGCTGTCTGCTCTTTCAAAAGCAGGTCCTCGCTGCAGTGCACTGCTTTATTTCTGCTGTAGTTATCATTATTCATTGCTTGTGTCACAAATCCTTGAGTTTTCCTAGCCATTAGCACAAGTGAGACAAGTGCACTCTCCCAGTTCTGATTCCAGTCTGTGTTGAACAATACAACTGAGAATTGAGCAGGAGGAATCAGCTTTGTCTGACGTTTGGGCTTTTTGTTTCTCTCATACGTTTCTTTCCTGAACAAACTTCAGCTTTTCCCAGCTACTCCACATCAGTGCTGACACCAGCCCTGTGTGCTGGGTGTTTGAAGTGGATGGCTGCTCTGAAACACCAGCTGTGTATTTTCAACCTTCATTTATTTTTTTATTGCACAAGGATTGAACGTTTCTGATCCTGTGTGAACACCAATTTGCCTACATCAGAATGATTCATGTGGTTGGAAGAGAACTGCCTTGTGAAATGAGTAGTTTCTGCTCCACACAAGGATCTTACTAAGTGTTTCATATTTACTGTGATTGTGGTTTTTCACTTTTCTGTTTCCTTTCTAGGTGATTGGCTTGCTGGATGTGTTCACCCCTGCCAAGTCACTAGAAGAATTCAATGATGTGTAGGTAACTTTTCTAAAGACTGTAACCAAACAGCTTTTGTGTCTTCCTTGCATGATTATAGGAACATTTGCCACCTTGATTTATTTGCCATCCTTTCCAGACAACTCTGAATTCCAGCACAAGAGGTATCTCAACATTCTAAACCGTTGGGCTCATCAAACTTGTCCACTTGTGGTTTGCTGCCCAGTGCTGTAGGGATCAGAGTGCTGATCTGCTGTGTTACTTCAAGTGTGGTGAACTGTCTTTCATTCAGCTCTGGGACAGTCAGCCCTGCTACGGGAGCTTCACAGGGAATTTCTATCCTAATCCTGCTGAAGGGATTGCTTCACAGGCTGTGTCTCTCCTTTTGTTCACAGGTACTTGGTGACACACCTTATGGGAGCAGATCTCAACAACATTGTGAAATGCCAGAAACTCACTGATGACCACGTGCAGTTCCTCATCTACCAGATCCTTCGGGGGCTCAAGGTACTTCACCCACCCTGCCTGAAGGGTGGTAGCTCACCAGCAGTGATGGAGGCTCTTGATGAGTCTTACATCTGCAGAGCTTCACAAGAGAATATGCTGGGGCCTCTCTGACTTCCCTAATGTATCGTAGGAGGACCTGTTGGTATTGTTTCTTCCCTTCATAACTCTTTGGAGCTCTGTAACAGTAAAGTTCTGCATTAAGAGTTTTGTATACTTTATGGAACGTTCTGAGCTGTGCTGCTCTCTTAATCTGCTTTGACTGTGAGTCTTCTGTGTCCTCAGTTTTGTTTGTGCGTTGTCCTACCCGTGGTGGCAGTGCTTCTGGGTGTTCCTTATGGAAGCACCTACCTAAAACCCACAGACGCTCTGGGTTCCTCCTGCAGACACATCTTAGCACTTGAGCTGTGTGGGATGGGGTAGGGCAGTGCTGTCTGGTGAAGGAATGAGAAGGAGCCTGCTTGGACTGTTAAATATTTGTCATCTTGCCTTGCAGTACATCCATTCAGCTGACATAATACACAGGGTGAGTATTGATCTGGAGATTGCTTCCTGTGCAGAGCCAATGCCTTGAAACGTGTAGCACAGAATCTTACAATGTAGCACACAGAGAAACAAGGACTCCTCAGACTCCTTTTGGTTATATGTGGGAAGTGGTTGTCACAATCCTTAGTTTCTCTTGCTGCCTATGTGTGACTTGTATCTTTCTGAAGCCATTTTTCTCTGGTTTTGAATGTAATAGACAGTGGAGGGCAAGGGGATGGTGCCAGATTCTTGTCTGTGGTACTCAGCAACAGGCACAAAATGGAAACCAGAAGGTTCCATCTGAACAGGAGGAGAAACCTTGGTGTGAGGGTGCTGGAGGCCTGGAGCAGGCTGTCCAGAGAAGCTGTGGAGTCTCCCTCACTGGAGGAATTGTGTCCCCCCAAGCTATTGTGACCCTGGGCAAGCTGCTGTGGGTGCACCTGTTTAGAAGGACTTTGGGTGATCTCCAGAAGTCAGCCCTCACCATGCTGGGGTTCTGTGTGTGTGTTCCATACACATTTACAGCACAGCCTTTATGCATTTAGCTTATGTGGGACACCTCTGAGGACCCCACAGAAGGGAGAACTGCCTCTGGGACCAAATAATTTTCTTGAGTATGAAGAGTTGATATTTGCAGCCAGTTAGAATTCATTTTCTTTCTGCATTTACTTTATCTACTTCAGACTTGTGGAAGCAGCTCTATAGCACCTTTAATGCTGGTGTTTAATTTTTCAGGATTTAAAGCCCAGTAACCTAGCTGTAAATGAAGACTGTGAGCTGAAGGTAATGTAACCATGAGGTCTGCTTGGTTTGCCTGAATGCCTTGTGGATGTCCCTCAGAACTAGAGGGAACATAATCCCACATGGAAGTCCTTTTGTGGCCCAATGAAATAATGTCTCTCCCAGCTATAAAGGGATGTTTTTTTCTGTTTTTCTTCCAGTGTTTTTAATGAATCATTCTGAAAGTGAAGTGTTAGCAGCTGTGGCTTGGGTTTAGTTGTTTTAGAGAACAGATACTGAGGTAGTTCTGGTGGTTGGTTCCTACCTGATCCAGGCTGGTGTTTTAATGGGTTGTGAAATCCTCATTTCATCATCTGCCTTTACAGTTGCACCACCCCTCCTCCACCCAATCCAACAACTGCCCAGTTATTTGCTTCAACTACTTTGCATGGTCCCACTGCAGTAGTTAGGGGATGTCCTTTCTGTGCCCTAGATCCTGGACTTTGGGCTGGCGCGGCACACGGACGATGAGATGACAGGGTATGTGGCGACCCGCTGGTACAGGGCGCCCGAGATCATGCTGAACTGGATGCACTACAACCAGACAGGTAACCTCTGCAGCTGGCTTGATGCTTTTCAGTTCTTCAGCTGTGGGAGAAGAGAAGTTGCCCTTTGCACCTGCTCCATCCATTTGATGATGTAGATGGTTAGGAGAAGAAAGCCATGGAATGAATATTTGGAGTGTGTTCTGTCGGTGTCAGTTAAGATTTGTTTTGGCAGACCTCACAAGACTGCTTCAAACTTGATCCTTTGAAATTGCAATCAGTAAAGTTTTGTTAGCACCTTGTTTTCTCCAACATGGTGGTTTTTGAAGGGAGTGGGATGTGTCTGGAGGAACAGGTATGTTTCTAGGAAGCTTCTGGGAATGCACTGAAAAACGCCTGGAAGAAATTACTAGAGAGTACATAAATCTCCTTCCTCTCCTCTCTTCTTAGCCACCTCTTCACAGTTACATCTTCCTCCCAGTTCCCAGTATCTTCCCAGCAGCACACCATGCTTCCCAACAACCCTTCCAGGCCAGGCACAGGGGAGAAAAGCAAATGCAGAGAGTGGCTCCTGTACAGGAGAGTGCATGGCTCAGAGGCAATAAGATTTCAGACTTTACCTCTTTCTCGTCTTTCCTGTTTTCCTCTTGCCTGTCCATGGACTTGTCCTCTATCTGTAGTGTAATGGTGGTTTTTGGGGTAGAGTTAATGTAAGGCCATATGCAAATTAATTCCTCAGAGTTGTCTGTGACAGGTTTCTTCCTGTTCAGTTGTGCAGATTCCTCCCTAGCTGTGGTGCTCATTGCACGTTATGCTCTGGAAGGGACACTTGCCTGCTCTAGAACAAGTCTTAGGTGATAGTTACTGAGCGGTGTCAGCTTGTCTCAGGCTGTTTGGGTGCCCTAAGAGGATTTCAGGATAAAGCTGTCTAGCTTAGGACTAGGCTTTTAGGACAGGGTGATTCTGAGACTGTATTTTTTCCATGCCATGATTTTGTCTGCTTTGTTTGCTTTGCTCAGTTGATATTTGGTCGGTGGGCTGCATTATGGCTGAACTGTTGACTGGAAGAACACTGTTCCCTGGTACAGACCGTATCCTTTGAAAGTAGCATTTGAAATGGAAGTTAGAGCTCTTCACTTCCATATACTTCCCAGGAAAAGGCATTCTGGGTTTGGTTGTGGGAGCTTTGTTGTTTGGTTTTAGATCAACAGTTTCTTCTACCTGCAGTACAAAGAGGTGAGTCCTTGGTTTTGCTGCACAGGAAACAAGAAGGCAAATCTGTTCCTCCTCATTGTCCATTAACATTGCTGGAATTGCTCACTGGTTGGTTGTTTCTGGGAGTTAACTTTCCTATAAGTTTATTTCAATTCATTGCTCTTTTGAGTTTGTAGAAACTAACTGCATGGAGTAACCTGACTGCTCAGAATCACTCCCACTTCAGGTTTCTATCCAATATGAAGCATCCCTCCTGGCCTTAATGCCTTGAAAGCAGTGGCTCTACAGGTCCCTAATGCCAAGGATTTTCTTCCAAATTCAGATTCACAGATTGCACTGGGTTGGAAGTGACCCTCAAAGGTCACCTTGTCCAACCCCACCCTGCAGTCAGCAGGGACACCTCCAACCAGGCTGCCCATGGCCACAATAAGTCTGATCTTGAATGTCTCTAGGGTTGGGGACTCAACCACATCCTTGGGAGCTTGTTCCAGTGTTGTACCACTCTCATGATAAAGAACTCTGAATTCTTGTGAAGTGTTTGGGCTCCCCTTCCATGTGAACAGATTCTGAGCCTTCTTTCCCTGTGTGCTTGTACTGGGATGAAAAATCAAGCTCAAATAACAGCTCTTCAGAATTATGCTTTTGCTGCAGCAAAAGGGGCTGGGTAGGACCCTTGGGCAGATTTCTGGGGGCACTTAGTGAGAGTTGACCACTTCTATCCCCAGGAAATTAGAACTGAGGCTTGATGCAGACTTTTACACTTGAAGCTTCTGTTGGTTCAGCCACACAACATTCAGGGTAATTTACTACTGGGAGGATTTTTCCTTGCCTAGAAATCAAACTTTATTTACCAGAGAAAACAACATTGCTCACCTTCTACCAAATTTTAGTCTTTCAACTTTAATTAGTATTTTACCTGTTAATTCAAATGGGTTAGCATTTGATGGAAAGCAAGCAGGTGCTGGAAGTCATGGCTTCTGTGTATGACTTGGGAAAGCATCTTGATTCCAGAACTCTTCCCTGGAGAGCAAAGCTTTCATTCCACTTTTGCCACAGTTTCCCCTCCTTTTTCAATGTGCTTTAACTTTTTCTTCTTTTTTTTTCTGCCTATCTCCATGTCCCAATCTCTCTCCAGATTTGTTGATTTGACTGTGCTCTGCTGTTCAGTCATCTCTGCTCTATGTTTTTTTCTGGCGTCAAAGACAGAAGCAGAACCAACAGCAAAGAGTTTAGAAGCTAGAAGAAAGTTGCCAGGTTTCTGTCTGCTGCTGTGGAACCTGAAAATTGGGGCAAATTTTGTTTCTTTATAGAAAAAAATGATAAATCAAGAATCACTGATTCAAATAAAGCAAAAGTCATAGAATCAGCCAGGTTGGAAGAGATCTCCAAGATTATCCAGTCCAACCTAGCATCCAGCCCTGTCCAGTCAGCTAGACCATGGCCAGCCCTGTCCAGCCAGCTAGACCATGGCACTAAGTGCCTCCTCCAGTCTAAGCTATTATTGCTATTTGACCCTACTAATGGTGAGGCACCTTAGATTTTGCAAGTCTTGATACTTACAAGTAAAATACTTGCTAATAAGATTTGCAATCTGTAAGAAATGCTTCATGCTGTGAAGTTCTTTTCTTAGCCTGAGAGATTTTGGTTGTGTTTTTTCTTTTTCTCCAAGCTAAGAATTACAGCAAATCATAACCACCATGCAAAATAAAATTGACTTTTAGGATCTAAATTGTTCGCTTTGTCATATTAAGATACTTCACTAATTTATTTCTTCCAGCAGATGCTTCTGAATCTTTTAGCTGCTTGTTTTCTTTTACAAATGTTAGTAATGCTTTTGAATTAAAGTTTCTGTCCTAAGTTGGTTAGATTTTAAGCAAAGTAAGGCACAATCCTTTATCCAGTAGATAAAATGTGGTGGTGTTTTAGTTCTTCCAGTCAGTGTGTGTGGTTCCCCACTTCAGTGTATATGCTGCTCAGTCCTGAGGTTAGCACTGCCAGGGGAGCAGGGTTTGTGACTGAGCTTTGTGCATGAAACAGCCAAAGATCTAGAAAGGCACTGATCATCAGCCTGCACTTCAGCTTTGACATCTGAAGTACGGTAACAGTGAGCTCTAGCTTCTTCCTGCCTTGAAAGGCTCTTTGAAATCATTAAATCACCATGGTTTTAGGAGTTCTAGAGATGTAGAACATGTTGGCTGCTTCTGGGCTCAGTAATGTCCATATATCCACAGGTTTGCTGAGCCTGGGTTCCTCCTGCAGTGTCACTGTGGTTGCTGACTGACTCCACAGTTAACGTTAACATGCTTCGCTCAGGGAGGATTTGCCATGGCAAATTCCTCTGCAGTTGGAGGGAATTCACTTTGCAGCTGGAGGCAACATGACTCTTCAGAAAGCTGGAAACTGCTCCCCTTTGACAGCTGAAAATGTGACATTCTTCTTGCTTTTTGATCTCAAGACATTAATTTTCTCAGCTACATAGCTTCACATTTCCAAAGTGAAACTAGTGACAGGCTAGGGAATAACTTCTCAGGTTGATCATCCTCCTGTTCAGGTGGGTCTCTACTTGGAAATGCTGGTTCCTTTCACCAAGGATTTAGCAGAAGTGGTGTGATGGCATCTCCAGTCCATCAGGTACTACTTTATACAGCCCACAGATGTGTGTATCCCTTGTAAGGGGCTTCAGCACAGCCAAGCTGTACAGTTAATTTAATCTGGTAAGTAATGAAGTTATATTTTGAGATTCTGATCTTTAGTGCTGTCTGCGATGATTATGACACTGATGAATTAATGCTGATTTGACAGATTCACAGATTCCATCGGGTTGGAAGGGACCCTCAGAGGTCCTCTTGTCCAATCCCACTGCAGTCAGCAGGGACACCTCCAACCAGAGCTGGCTGCCCAGGGTCACAGCAAGTCTGACCTTGAATGTCTCCACAGACACATCCCTGGGCAACTTGTTTCAGTATTTCACCACTCTAATTGTAAAGAACTTTCTCCTTATGTCCAAGGCAAATCTACCCTGCTCCAGTTTCAGACCACTGAAGGACCTAATTCTGAATGTGGCTGTCATTGACTTAAAGCAAGGATTGGCCTTTTTCACTCCTAACCCCCCCAGCCTATGATTAGAGTGAGCTTAGCTCTGCAGGGTTGTTCCAGTATCACTCACTTCACACTGAGTGTAAGTCAATTGAATTGTTCCTGCTGTAAGCTGCAGGTGGAAAGACTTGGATGAAAGATGGATTTCTGCTATTGATAAAAGCTCTGCCAGGAGGTGGAGAAGGGGAACAAGGCTGTGGGGTAAAGTAAAATCCAAGAACCCTTTGGGATTTTCCTGTGAGGCTTGGCTTAGAGGCATTCTTCTGTTGTTGTCATCTCTGCCTTATGCTAAGATCAGTTTCTGTTAAACATGTAAATTCTTGATTGATTTTTTTTTTTACAGCTCTTGTAAGGTGACTGCTTCATATCAATGAGTAGTGAAGTTGACAATTTGCCTTGCATAAACTGATATAAAGAACAAATAAGAATACCTTCAGGGTTTGGTCCTACTTTGGCCTGTTTCCTTTGTTTTAAGTTGACTTCATTCCCTTTAAACTCTAAAGAGTGTTTTTATTACTGCTTTTACTCAGTAGTATGAGGCTTCCATGAGAACTAACCCATCTGCAATCACTTGTTCTGATATTCTTGCTTGTGGTGGCAGCTAAAACAAGTCCTGACTTTGCTTTGCCTGGGTGATCTCTGACACTCCTGACAGAAGGTTTTCTGCTCAGTTTTGGAATCACTGTGACTCACCAATCCTTGGGGGTCCTTTGGTGGTGGCACTGTGGGGGTTGCATGCTGCACTTTCCTTCTTCATGCACATCTGTTTGCTTGGCTTTCTTTTTCCTTTTGATTTGTATTTACTAAGTCTTTTCCCTGTCTTTGATTGCTTATGGCTCCTTTCTCTGGTACGTGGTAGGCTGAACACTGCAATTCAGCAGCATATAGGTGGCAGGCTCAAAACTAGAAGCAATTCCAGTAGCAGTTTTCCTTGGGAAGTGAGCTGGCAGCAAACTGGGCAGGCAGCCATGGTGCAGGTGATCTTGGGTTTTTTTAACATCATAGAATCATATCATAGAATGGCTTGAGTTGGAAGGGACCTTTAAAGATCATCTATTTCAAATTGCCCTGCCATGGGCAGGGACACCTTTCACTAGACCAGGTTGCTCAAACCTTCATCCAGCATGGTCTTAAACACTTCCAGGGATGAGGCATCCCCAACTTCTCTGTCCAGTGCATTGTCCAGCCTCTCAGCACCCTCATGGTAAAGAATTTTAAATGCCTTTAAAAGAGTGTAAATAGTTAAACTGAGGTATGGCCTTCTGAGGCAGGCCAGCAGGTTCTGGCACTAGGAGTGGAAGATCTGAGGGCTGCTTCAGTGGCACCAAGGAGAAGCCAATTTAACTGAGCTGGTTGTGCTTGGCCTGGCACCTTCTGCTGATTCTCCTGCACCAGTGGATGTACTGATTTCATTTTAAGCATCAACACTTAAGCATTGGTGATTCAGCAGCTAAGCTAAACCCAGCTGAGAGGATGTACTTGGTTCGAGTGTTCAAGCAGGTGGGAGTTGAGAGGTGAGGAATTAGTTCAGCTCTTCTGCAGAGTGCTATTTCCAGGGCTCTTGATTCATTTTGTACATAAAACTTGGGTCTGATGTTTACATCAGAAGATAAAGGCTTTAGGACAGTGTTGGTGAGTTCCTTCATACACAGTTTGCTGGTGCTACACAGGAGCTGGGAGGCTTTGTTAAAAGGCAGGAGAGCATTTCAGAAGCTCTTCTAGCAATTAGAAGATACTGGAGTTAGAAGATACTCTAGCAGGGAGCTGGCAGCAAGGTGGTGATCCCAGAAAAAACATCATCTAGTAAGTGACTCCTCCAGTTGGAAGGGCAAAGTGTGAGTAGCTTGGTGCCATTTAAGAGCAAATAGAACTGTTACAGTCTGAAATCACAAGTCTTGAAAGGGCAGCATGAAGGAAGTTCAGAGAAGAAGGGAGATGAATCTTTTAGCCATTTTAGAGATACCTTGTGTCTCCTTTTTGTCTTGAGTTTTAGGCATAAAACTGTCTTTAGTGGTTTTTTCCATCAGGGGATACCAAATACTTAATTTTTATTCTCTGTTAAAGAGGACAGCAGCCTGGTGGAAGCTCTGGTTTGGATAAAATATTCTTTACTCCTGCAGTGTTAAGTCTTTCTGCACAGACATTGTAAATCCAAGCCCATGTCCTCTTTCAGCCACTGTGCAGGTCTGTAGGGCAGAAGAGAGGGAGATTCAGGAGCACTGGCCTCCTGCTTTACTTGTGCTGAGGCCATCACCCTGTGCTGGCTGCAGCGTCCTGCCTGAAAGGTGCTCCACATCTTCAGGATGAGAGGTCGGGAGCAGGCTCCAGGCATTTCTTTTTTGAGTTCCAGAAGTGGCTGAGTTGGAAGGTGTTCAGAAGAGGCCTTAACTTTTCCCCTATTAGTGCCTACACTTCTCAGCCCTGTGCTTCTCCTTCATCTGTCACTAACACAACCTAACCTTGCTCACTGCTGCTACTTCAGTGTGTGGCCTGTAAAGGAGCATGTGAACAGACCTGTGCCAGTGGGGTGAGAGCTCTGCCCCTGCCTCTCGGTGGCGGAGGATGCAGGGACCAAGTCCATGCATGTGGAGCATTCCTAGATAAAGCTGCTCAAGCTGTCTGATGCAGACAGAGCTCTGCTCCTTGGGGGCATTCCATTGTACACGAGAGGGATGAATGCAGTTTGCTTAAAATAGCTTTTCAGCGGAGGCCTTGGCAGGAGGTGACTGAATGAGAGCTGATGTCTTGCGTTTGGTTTATTTTTTTTTCTTCTTCATTTTGATTTGTCCCAGCATTTTCCTTTATGGTCCATCATTAGATATTGATCAGTTGAAGCTCATTTTGAGACTCGTTGGAACCCCAGGGCCTGAGCTTTTGAAGAAAATCTCCTCAGAGTCTGTGAGTTTATACTTTGATTGTAATATCTGCCCTCTCGAAGTCCCTGGTTTGTGTCTCGCCATCCTGTAGTCTCCCTCTAGTATGTGTTGGGATTTATTTCCTGTTATTTTATTTCCTCTGTCATTCTGTGCTCTTGGATGGCTTTGAGTTCTCACATTGTGTGTGTCTGATCTTTGTTCCTCTTTACCTCTGCCTGCAGTGTGGTTTCTTTCTTCCATCTTCTCATTTTACTGCTTCGTGACTTTTCTTTCAGTTTGTGGGTTTCTGCTTTGTGATCTCTTGTACCATCAGGTGCTGCTGGGGAAGGATTTTTCACAGCTAAGATCTTGAGGCTGGTCTCTGTTATTATTCCTACACTTTGCCTACCCAGAGATCTCCCAGAACAGGAGGAGTGTGCTGTCCTCTGAACACATGCAGTCCCTTCTGCAGTGTGGTTCATTCCTGAAACACCTCTGCCAGTGTCTTTGGTTTTGTAACATAAAATCCAGAGAGCTTTTTTAGGTGCTTTATGTGGCAGCTGTTTGCAGGGCACACAGTGTACAGGCTGCTGAGAGGAAAACTAACTGGGTGGTGTAATGAAAGAGTATTGCTGCCTGGGGCCACTTGATCAAGGTAATAGCAGAAAGCTTTCTGCAGTTCCCCTTTCTAGAGGGTGACTTCTTCCCAGCCATGCTGCCGTTTCTGCACTGTTCTACCCATGAACTGTGAACTCCTGCAAAGGCAGTGCTAAATGGCATTTCATGTTACCTGTTTCTGAAGGTGAAGGACATAGAGTGAGAGATGCTCTACCAGCAGGGATTGACAGGGTAAAGCACAGCAAGCAGCGAGCTTGTGTAGAGGTAACCAGCAGAGTACTTCAGCAACTCACTCTGTTGCCTCTGAGACAAATGACAGAAGGCCAGATTAGGAGGGACCCCAAGGACCCAGCCTCTCTGGGTGACTGTGTAGCTGAATGAGCTGGCCCAACACCCTGCCAAGCTGAGACTTAAAGCTGGCTAATGCAGGGGAATCCACTGCTTCCCATGGGTGATGATTCCAGTGTCCAGCTGTTCTCATGGGGAAATGTTTACTTCTGGGTTCCAGCAGTGACTTGTCCTCATCACCCCTTTTCCATGGGACTCCTTATACAAAGAAAGTCTCCATCCTCCTGTTAGCCACAGATGTGACACTGTTCTGATGGGGACATGGTTTAGTACCAGACTTGGCACAGTTAGATTGTGGTTGGACTCAATGATCTTAAAGGTTTTTTTCAACCCAGACAATTCTGTGACTCTCTGTGGTAGAAGATCAGAGTGGTGGAGAGCAACCTTGAAGTTATTTTGTGCTGCAGCTTCTCCTCTCCTTCATGTAGCAGTAAATGAGAAACAGGAGGTTAGCCTTGAGTTCTGTCTCATGGAGGCTGGAATCAGTTGGTCACCGTGCAGAGTATCAGCGCTTAAAAGAGCCCTGGAAAGGTCAGGACTGGGTAGTGCAGGTTGCTTTGGGCTCTGTGAACTGACCTGAAGGGTAGTCTGGAAGTGCAGGGGATTAGCAAGAGATAAGCTGGAAGATTGGCTGGGTTAAGCAAAAGCTCAGTTTGCATACGTAAGCTGGAAGCGGGGCACAGTGAAAAGAATAATTGCTCCTAGCCAGGTCCGGGTGAAGTCTGTTAAAAACAAACCAACCAAAGAAATCCCACAGCAGAGTTCTGTTTCTGATCACTTTTTCTGTTGTAGAGAGAGGAGTATTTGAAGTGCCCTCAGTCTGTCAGTGTAACGAGTTCTGGGTTTCTGCTGCATGACTTCACTTGCTCTCACTTTCCTCTGCTCACTGCCATCAGCTAACTCTGGCTTATGCAATGCTCCTGGTTTGCTAATTTTGCATTTATGCCTTCTATCACCTCGCCCACATACCAAAGTGCATTCAAAGCTGTTGAGAAGGAGGTGTCACTTGTGAGCCCATTTCACTTTGCACTGCAAGGAACTGAAGCACTTTCTATGCAGCAAGGGAAAAAAAACCAACAAATCAGTGCAGGGGACATGATTCTGGATCCTGTTTTAATTTCTGTTCACTTTCTTGAGGCTGTTTGGAGCTGCAGCAGCCTAGGAAAATTTTTGAGGGGTAGCTTCAGCCAAAGGAAATGTCTGCTCTGGTGGATTAAAGCTGTTGGAAGCATGGACATAACCATGTGGTAGGGTAATGCTGCTTACAGGGGACAGAAATACTTTGTGCTGATGCTGTTGCCCAGTGGTCAGTAATTCTTCACGGGGTGAAGTGTTGGACAAGTCCAGTCACTGAACTTTTTCCCAGTCAGTGGGCCCTGCCTCTGCAGACAGCTTTTGCTTTGTGGTTTGCAGAAGAGGTGCTCTGTATGCAGCTGTTCTTCTGGTTCAAATGGTTTTTGCACTGTTTTTAGCAAAGCCCTTGACTAGGCACTTAAGATATTAACCAGCTTCAGCAGATCATGCGTCTGACGGGAACACCCCCTGCATATCTCATTAACAGGATGCCCAGCCACGAGGTGAGACCTGAGCAGATGTGGGGAGGGAGGGTTGCAGGACAGGTCTTCACTTGCAGCATTCACTGCTGCTTGCATGCAGCATGGAGTGGGAAATGGATGTAAGGTGGTGCTGAGGCTCAGCAGAGCCTGGATGTGAGGTGGTTTGGTGCTGTATGGCTCACTGACAGACACCTCGCTGGGGCTCAGGGCACTTGGCTCTTGCAGCACCTCTCTCCTTTCCGGTTGTGCATGAACCCCTAATCACCTCAGCTCTTCTTCCACTGTCCTGAGTGGCCTTTAGCTGGGCAGGGATAATGCTGATAGGCTTAGTCAGTATTGGAATATAAGAAGGGAAAGGTAGGTGTCAGACCACCATACCTGGTGCTTCAGGATGGCTGAAGTGTACTTTGGTGGATTGCATCAGACTTCAACAATGTTTATTTCTACAGGCAAGAAACTACATCCAGTCTCTGTCTTACATGCCGAAAATGAACTTTGAGAATGTGTTCATTGGTGCCAATCCCCTAGGTAAGGCTGCCTCGAGCATTCTGCCGTTCTCTGGGCTGAAGCTGCTGTGTCCTGGGGCACCAAAGCTTTGTTCTGAAGGCAGAAGCAGTTCAGAGCAGAGCTCCCTGCCGTTTCCAATGCTTGAAGTCTGCGTGGGCTGAGGATAGAAGAGGAAGAAACTGTGGGTGATGGGAGGGTCTTGAGAAGCTGCAGACTCCTCACAGATATTTTAGGAGCTGACATGTCAGATTAGTGCCACAATGTAAAATCCTTTCTCTGTTTGGTGCTTTCCTAGCTGTGGACTTGCTAGAGAAGATGTTGGTGCTGGACACAGACAAGCGAATCACGGCAGCAGAAGCGCTGGCTCATGCCTACTTTGCTCAGTATCATGACCCAGATGATGAACCCGTGGCAGACCCCTATGACCAGTCCTTTGAAAGCAGAGAGCTGGAGATTGAAGAATGGAAAAGTGAGTCTGGGGGACAGGAGTGTGAGCCAAGCTGCTTCCTCCATGCTCCACTCTGTGGTTCAGCTGAACCGTAGTGGTTAGAGGCACAGAGAGAAACATGGGCCTCCATGCTGCATGAATCCATCATGTGCTGTGCACATCGCTGGTGTAGTCTCTGGTAACTAATTACTACTCTGAGCACACAAATATGTAGAATAGAATAGAACAGAATCAACCAGGTTGGAAGAGATGTCCAAGATCATCCAGTCCAACCTATCACCCAGCCCTATTCAGTCAACTAGACCATGGCACTAAGTGCCTCATCCAGGCTTTTCCTGAACACTCCCAGGGACGGTGACTCCACCACCACCCTGGGCAGCCCATTCCAATGCCAATCACTCTCTCTATGAAGAACTTCCTCCTAACATCCAGCCTATACTTCCCCTGGCACAACTTGAGACTGTGTCCCCTTGTCCTGTTGCTGGTTGCCTGGGAGAAGAGACCAACCCCCACCTGGCTACAACCTCCCTTCAGGTAGTTGTAGACAGCAATGAAGTCTGCCCTGAGCCTCCTCTTCTCCAGGCTAAACAACCCCAGATCCCTCAGCCTCTCCTCATAGGGCAGGCCCCTCACCAGCTTTGTTGCCCTTGCAGGGTGTTTGCCCTTGTAGGTGACAAAGTTGCTCCTGTCCTTATTCTCTTTCAAATTTATTCACATATCTTCAGTAGTTCAGAAATAACTTTTACTCTGTGTGTCAATCACAGAGTGGTTTGGGTTGGAAGGGACCTCAAAGCTCATCCAGTTCCAACCCCTTCCCATGGACAGGAACACCTTCTGCTAGACCAGGTTGAGCAAGGCCTCATTCAACCTGGCTTTGGGTCTCTGAGAAGGATATAACCATTCATTTCCCTTTATTCTTAATGAATCCTGAGGTTTCACTTGAAATAGCATCAGAACCTTGCAGATTGTTGCAGATTTCTTGCATGAGAGAGGTCTTTAGTGCTGCTTGTCAAGCTTATGTAAAGTGGCCTCTGTGATGACAGGAGATTGTCACATCACACAAGATTCTGTCACATCACACAAGGCCACGGCTTGAGTACTGTGTATAGTTCTGGGCACCACAGTGTAAGAAAGACATAGAGGTCCTGGAGCGTGTCCAGCAGTGAGACTGTTTGGAGTTTGGAGTCGGGGTGAGGAAGCTGGGGTTGTTTAGTCAAGGAGACAAGGCTGAGGGGAGATCTTATTGCTCTCTACAGCTGCCTGAAAGAAGGCTGGAGTGAGGCTGCTGTTGCTCTCTTCTCCCAGGTAACTAACAATAGGATAAGAGGAAATGGATTTAAGTTGTGCCAGGGGAGGTTTAGGTTGGATATTGGGAAAAATGTCTTTGCTGCAAGAGTGGTCAGGCACTGGAACAGGCTGCCCAGGGAGGTGGTGGCGTCACCATGCCTGGAGGGGCTCGAGAAGCTGTAGATGTGGTGCTTTATGTGGTGGTAGCTGGGTTACTGTTGGACTCGATGATCTTAAAGGTCTGTTCCAACCTTAGTGATTCTGTGACCTTTGTGCCACCAGGCCTGACTTACGATGAAGTGATCAGCTTCGTGCCACCGCCGCTTGACCAAGAGGAGATGGAGTCCTGAGGAGCTGCTCTCTTCTGCTCGTCCCACGTCACTGTGAGGGGAAGGCCTTTTCCTAGGGACTCTCCGACTATCGTTCAAGTGCCTCGTCACAATATTCTCCTTGGTGGAGGGGTTTTGTGTGTGTTGAATGGGGGAGGGAGGGGGGAGGGGAGAAAAGCCGACTCTGTGTAAACATGCTGCATGCTCTCGTGTTCTGTGTACAGCCTGGGGCAAGCCCCTGAGGACCTGCTCTGGCCTCTCCTCTGGCCTTGTGCTGCTGGGGCAAGGCAGGGAAGCTGATGCTGAAAGTTTGGTTACAATCGTTGCCATTTTGTCAATTCTTCTACAATTAAGTAACCTCAAAGTATTGGAAGTTGTTTTCTAGGCGTAGAGAGTCCTCTGTTTTCTTCAGGACTGAAGGTGGGGGTGAGGGATGTCCTTGTTCAGTGCCAGGGGACTGATGTGTGCCCAGACCTTCCTGGTACAACAGGGTACAGGTCTTCTAATGTCTGATTCTGGAACATGGAAAGGTTTGGTTTGAAACTGTAAATATGTTTGTGCCTTAATGAATGGGGAGAGAGGGGATGAAAGACTGGAGTGGAAATCTGACCCACTGCTTTTTAGGGTGTGAAAGCTCCCAGATAGCCAGGCATGAACTCCATGTAATTAGGAAGTAACTTCCAGAGGCAACAGCTTCTATCCCTGGATTAGGTATTCCTGTATTTTTCCCTCTTGTTGTGAGGCTTCCCAGCATTAGCTCCCAGGAGACGGAGGCTGGAGTTGATTCTTGCTAGCCACACGTTTGTGTCTGTTCTCTAAGAGGTGAGCTGTTTTTGCATGTTGTAGCTGTGCCTGCATGTGGAGCTGCTTGACCTTTGTCCTTCCTCTTTTGGGGACGGCGCTGGGGCAGTCACACCATCGGTGAAGTGTTCCACTGAGTACCTCAGCCAGTGCCATGAAATCGCAGCCTCCGTCCTCCCTCTCATGCTGCAGCTCATGGTGAAATCCAGGCCGCTCCGGAGGCTCCAGCAAGGGCAGGATAAAACAACAGGGCACAGAAACATGCACCTTGGGCTCTGACCTTCTGGTTTCAGAGGAGGAGAGCTTGGGGTGAGGGAAGTTCTTATGAGATCAGATGTAAAGGATGATCTTCAAAGACAAAACCAGTGCAGCTTGGGCCAGGACTTAAGTTATTTCCTGAAATGAATTTTTATAGAAGCCTTGGAATCCAAAGCAAAAAAGCTCAGCATGCATAAAGCCACACTCCCCTTTCACTGTCTATAGCTATAAATAGAAATATTTATATATATATAAAAACCTAACATTTACTGGAGGGTTGGGCTTTTTTTACCCTCCCAGAGAAGAGTTTCTGGGCTGGTCTTTAGCAGGTTGATCTCTGCCTGAGGGAACAGGAGAAAGGAGTATGGCTCAGATCTTCTGGGTTTTACAGAACTCTGCCCAGAGTCAGACACTGGCAGGAGGGAGGCTTCTCAGCATGTTTGTGGCCTAGAGCTGGATCTGAGGAGCTCCAGAGCCCCATTTAGGGTTTGTGGAGGGGATGTTTTAGGTGTGATTTTCAGGCAGCCTCTGTGGGCCACACAGCTGTGTGTAAGGAGAAAAGCTCAGGCAGTGGTTTGTTTTTTTTTGTCACCCGTGGGATGGAGTGGAGCCATTTGTGGTGGTTTTGCCCTGTTTGAAGAGGCAGCACAGAGGGCCAGGATATGGTTGACAAAGCCATCGACAACTCCTAGGCTACTTCCCAGTGATCTCTGCAGGTTCAGTGCTTGCTAAAGGGTCTGGGGGTGAGGTGAAGTGGGCAGATAGTTCATGCTCTGCTGCTGAACTCCCCTCAGCCCCACACAGCCCTCTCTTTTCTGCTGGCCCAGCAGTCCAGGCACCCGAATGGAAGTGTAGATAATAAACTGTAAACCTCCAGCCGGATTATTTTTCTCATCCAGTTTCTGTGTAGATGCTACATTTGTGATTCCCTGCAGAAATACTGCTCGAGATTTTTAACAGTGTAGGTGTTGTGTGTGTGTGTGTGTGTGAGAGAGAGAGAGTGAGGATGTCCCTCTGGAGCCCGTGCCGGAGCGGGAGCCTTCGTGGCAGGCACTCCCCACCCGCGGTCTGACGCTGCCCACGCCGGAGGATGCGCTGAGGAGAGCTGTGGTTTGGTTTCTCCCCATGAACTTTGCTGTCATTGGTTCTGCCAGATGAGATGTCACAATACCACTGGTTACAAATAAAAACTATTTTTCAGATGTACTGCACTGATGCTGCTTCCAAACCTCCTGTGGGGACAGGGTTGGGCTTTAGCCCGATGGGAATTACTCCCTTCTGGGGTTCGCCATCCTGGGTGTGGTGTTTGGGGTGGAGGGACCAAGGCTGTGTGGCTGCCTCCTGCCCAGCTTTGTCCCAAAACCAGCTCGGAGTCTGATCATCCATGCTGGACACAGAAGAAATCCTTCTATTAGTCATAGAATTGTTTCATTTGGAAAAGACCTCTTGAGTCCAGCAGTCACCCTAGCACCACCCTGGCCACTAAACCATGTCCCCAGGTGCCATGGCCACACCATTCTTGAACACCCCCAGGGATGGTGACTCTACCACCTTCTTGGGCAGCCTCTTCCAATGCCTAACCGTTTTCCACCGAGTCCTGGGGACTGCACTCGTGACTGGGCACCAACTGGAGTTAATTCCATTCCCCATCACTCTCTGGGCCCAGTATCCAGCCAGGTTTTTAAGCAGTGAAGCATTCACCCCTCCAAGCTGAGTTTTGTCCTGGAGTCCTGTGTACCCAAAATGCCTCTCTCTGTGGTGTGAATGGGAGAGGAAAAGGCACGAACAGACCTGTTCCCCCCTGCCCTGCAGGCATGAAGGGGGGGAGCAAGAGACCCTTCCGGCACCAGGGGTGTCCCCTGCCGGGCCCGCGCTGCACTCAGCTGGAGATTGGCTGAGTGCTAACTCAGCTCTGTGTCTATAGGGAGGGGATAAATACTGGAGGGGCTTCCCGCCTTGGAGTTCGTTCCGCCTTCGAGTTCTCCCCCCGCCTGGATAGCTTCTGCAGAAGGAGCCCCTGATGCTCCGAAGGACAGGCTCCTGAGGGACAGGACTGTCTCCGCTTTGGAAGGCTTCACCTTAGGCACCCCCTTTGTGCAGCTTTATAGCTCTTAACGACCCTCGGAGGCTTCTGAAAGACCCGGAGGGACAAACATTTGGACCAGCCTGACTCTTCTGTGAGTAACTTCGGCTCAGCCTTATCTTGACAGTGGGGATGCTATATATATTTAATAGCTTAAGCCTTTTCCAACTTCTGACTTCCAAAATAGTCAAGTCTACCTGTGGTATCCGTGTAGATCTTCTCAACCAACTGAACCTGCTAATTAAACCTAAATTAATTTCTGTATCTAGTTTTGGGGGCAGGTTTTTGGGAAAACAAAGTAACTCTGTTGTTCTATAAATTCCTGACTCGGCCACATCAATTCCCTGCCTCCATAACAAGTTTCTCCAGGAGGATGTTCTCTGTTCAGCACAACAGAACAACATTCTCCTACTTACCTGGAGCCAGGACCCTTCCTCAGTAGTGCTGCTTTGTGTTTGCTGTTTAAATGTGATTCTTTTTTTCCCTCTGTGAGCTGGTTGGTGGTGGGAAGGTGTCGGTGGTGAAAGGCTGTTGAGAGCAGCAGAAGCAGCATGGTTGTTGTCTGTCAGTGCCTGAGAAGGACTGGTCAGGGCTGTGTTCTTCACACTCACAAAGCCTCAGTGGCTGCAATTCCCAGCCCTGGGTGAGTGGTTGATGTTGATCCTGGTCAGGAAGCTGATCTCCCTGTCACTGAGTTGGCCAGAGCTGGTGTGAGGAAGTTCTCTCAACTACTTCTTGCTTGTTTCCACCCTAAGCTTACCTTGGTGCAAGCACAGCAGAGGAAAAACTAAATTGGACCTGTCCTTTATTGTGTTCAGGGAGAAAAAAATCCCCCAGATCCAAGATCATAACATGATAGAATGGGAGGGGTTGGAAGGGACCTCCAGAAGTTATCAAGTCCAACCCCCACTGCCAGAGCAGAGTCACCTGGGGGAGGTCACACAGGAACTCTACAGAAGGAGTCTCCACAGCCTCTGTGGGGAGCCTCTTCCAGGGCTTCAGCACCCTCACAGCAAACATTTTTTTCTCACAGTGAGGTGGAACTTCCTGTGGTTGAATTAATGTCCATTGCCACTCATCCTACCCCTGGGTACCAGTGAAAAGAGGGTGGCTCCATCCTCCTGCCAGCCACCCTTCAGCTCTCTGTAGACAATAAAGTCACCTCTCAGCCTTCTCTCCTCCAGACCAAACAGCCCCAGGTCACTCCGTCTTTCCTCATAAGAGAGATGCTCCAGAATGTCCTCACTCGAAAAAGCACTAAAATCAGAGAGAATTGCACAGGGCAGGGGGGAATAAACTGCACTTACAACATGAAGTTACATAATTCAAGGTTCCCTCTTCAGATGGAATCAGTCACTTGGATTATTTCATCTTCTGACAGCCACGATGTGCCCAAGACACGCAGGACTCTGTCGTGCGCCCATCACCTGTGCACGCGTGGTTGGGCAAGAGTTCATGAAACAGCAAAGGAGTTAGAGGTTTGCTGATGTCCCAGCAGCTTTGCTGTCACTGCTCTTGCTCACAGGTGTATTTATAGCTCTAGCCACTGGCAGGTTGTTTCCTGACTTGTCTGGTGCTGTAGACACAACTTGGCACATTCATAGGTGAGTGTGGTTAGAAATCTGTCCTGGCACCGTGTCCCTGGTTTGGATTTCATGAAGCAGCAGCTCTCGCCAGGGCTGCTCATAGAATGGAAGGGGCAAGACTAATGTCCATGATGGTGGTCAACACAGAATTCCAGCAAGGTCAGTGTGGTGGAGGTTGGAAGTGACCTCTGGAGATCATCCAGTCCAATCTCCCACTAAACCAGGGCACCTGACAGCAGCTTGCCCAGGATCACAACGACAGTGGGGGGTTTGGAATCTCTCCAGAGGAGACTCCACAACCTCTCTGGGGAGCCTGTTCCAGGCCTCCAGCACCCTCACACCAAGGAAGTTTCTCCTTCTGTCCAGCTGGCGCCTCCTGGGTTCCAGTTTGTGCCCATTGCCCCTTGGCCTGTCACTGGGCACCACTGACAAGAGTCTGGCCCCAGCCTCTTGCCCCCCACCCTTTAGCGCTTGCTGACCATTGATCAGATCCCCTCTGGGGCTGCTCCTCTCCAGGCTCAACAGCTCCAGGGCTCCCTGCCTCACTGAGATGCTCCAATCCTCTCTGTATCTTAGTAGCCTTCTGGACTCTTCCAGCAGTTCCATCTCTCTGCAGGTAGAAGGATTCTTTCCTAAGTCCCTGGCAGTGCTTTTTCTGTATTTACTATTTATTGAGTAACTTGACTCTAATCCTGCTGCCCAGATGTGCTGGGAGCAGGGACACCAGTGCAGATGGCAGGCCTGGAAGGAGCAGTGGCTGTGGCAGGGGGGTAGAGCACAGCCTAAGCAGCAGGGCTGGCTCGGTAAGACACAGCTGAGTCATTTCCTTTGGGAACTGTCAGATGCACCGACCAGCAGTGTAGGAGCCCCACCTGAGTCTCCTCAAGCTGCAGCAGAATGCTGAGGTGTGCTCAGCTTACCAGAAGGGACCTTCTTGCAGGCTGGGCTGGCCTGGTACGGGGAGGCACAGAGAGGATGTGTGCTGTGTGCTTGCTGTGTGCTTGCTGCGTGCTGTCCGGGGAGAGCCGAGAAAGGGTTTCACCTGCTGCAGGAGATGAAGCCAGAACCAGCAAAGCCTGGGGCAGAAAGAGTCCTCTTGATGGCCTCACAGCTGATCCTGAACCTCCTCCGTGTAGTCACCTGAAGGCAGGTGGAGGACCTCAGCCGGCCTTCCTCACACCCCTGCTCTGCCGGGAAGCTTGGGAGAGGATCCCTTCAGCTTCCTTGTTCCCTGGCGTCCTCCCTCACAGCCTGGAGCTGTGCCCTGCCGCTGGGCAGAAGAACGCCCGGGCGTGCCTGCCGAGGGGCCGTGGCTCGTCCCGCGGATTCCCCGGCTCGGCGAGGCCTTACTCACCTGCTTGGTCAGCGCAGGGGTTTCACGAGGTCCCCTGCGAGCCCCACGAGGACATTTCTCGTCCGGCGGCAGCAGGCGAGCAGCAGCCGCGGGTGACGGAGAGGCTCTGGCCCGCGTCTGGAGGAGTCCAGCGGCACCTGCACAGGGCCGAGGCGTGTCGCGAAACCTGATGCCTCACCTCCGCCAGTGTGGAGGCGGGAGGAGGGCCCACGGACATGTCCCTTCTCGCTCCCGACAGCTGAAAACGGAGAAGGAAGCTCGCTAGCGCCCTTCCCAGCAGCGCAGGAGGCCTCGCTGCTGTCCCGCTCTCGCCGCTGAAGCCCTCCCGCACTCCAGTACTCTGGGGGGGTGGCAGTCCCGCAGCCGCCGGGCGATGAACATCGCAAGGAGGAGAGGCTTTTACAGACAGGAGGTGAACAAAACCATCTGGGAGCTGCCCAGGAGATACACAGACCTCCACCCGCTGGGCTCCGGAGCCTACGGCTCGGTGTGGTGAGTAGGAGCTGCCTCCACTGCAGGCATGGGACCGTGCCGGGGGGGGAACGAGGAGGTGCCTGCTGGTACCCCTCCATTAGGAAAGGCCATTTGCATGTGTGATGAAGGTGGTTTGCCTCCAGAGTTGGTCACTTGAAGAAACCGAGGTGTTTCCTCCTGTGGTGGCTCTTGGTGGGCAGAGAGGGAAGCGTCCTCCGAGGGAAGCGCCCTCCACCACAGCTGGCCCTGGGTGGGCATCCTCAGCCAGCAGTGAGGGCTGCTGCGGGCAGCTTGGGATGTCTGCTTAGCCATGGGAGACTTCTGTCTGGGATGAAATCCCTGGACAGAGATTTGTAGATGGTGATGACAATGATGATGGGCTCCTCAATTCAAAAGAGATGTTGTACCAGGGGAGATTCAGGCTGGATGTTAGGAGGAAGTTCTTGCCAGAGAGAGTGATTGGCATTGGAATGGGCTGCCCAGGGTGGTGGTGGAGTTGCTGTCTCTGGAGGTGTTGAAGCAAAGCTTGGATGGGGCACTTAGTGCCATGGTCTGGTTGATTGGCCAGGGCTGGGTGCTAGGTTGGCCTGGGTGAGATTGGAGCTCTCTTCCAACCTGCTTGATTCTGTGGAGGTGGGCACTAGAGTAGGGTAAGCTGTGGCATGTCCCTGCAGTAATCCTTGCTTCTTGGGTCTGAGACAGCTGGCTCTGAGCTGCCAGGGGAAAGGAGCTGGACAATGTGACCCTCTCTTTGGTACTGCTTCCAGCTTGAAATGATCAAGTAGAAGTGATCTTAAAGCAGGATCAGGAGCAGGGGTGGGGCTGTTAATCTTGGAGAAGAGAAGGCTCCAGGGAGACCTTAGAGCAGCTGTGGAAAGACTTCTGACAAGAACTAGGAGCAACAAAATGAGGGACGATGGCTTTGAGCTGGGAGAGAAGAGATTGAGACTGGAGAGGAGGAAGAAATTCTGAAGAGTGAGGGTAGGGAGACATTGACACAGGTGGCCCAGGAAGGCTGTGGATGCTCCCTCTCTGGAGGTGTTCAAGGCCAGGCTGAATGAGACCTTGAGCAACCTGGGCTGGTGGGAGGTGTCCCTGCCCATGGCAGGGGTTTGGACCTGGATGATCTTAAAGGTCCCTTCCAACCCAAACTATTCTGGGATTCTCCCCAGCTGAGGACGGTCCTCAGCCTACCCTGGAGCAGCACAAGCTGCTCTGATGCCTCGGCTGGGTGAAGGTGCCTGCGGTGGGTGCAGGCAGAGGTCAGAGCTCGCTGGGTTTGCGCTGGCGAAGCAGAGGAGCCAGGCAGCTTTTAGGAAGGTTCACCATGAAGCAGCCCATTGATAGGATCTGAACGGAGCCTTTGTTTCACAACACACTGAGCTAAAATAACCCCAGAGGTGTGGCCCCGCCGGTAGTGTAGGGCAAAGTCTCTGCTGGTTCCTGTGGCTCAGCTCCTGCAACCTGGAGCCCAGGTCCTGCCTCGTCCCCTGGCTGCCTGTTTACAAAGAGCACACAACAGTTCTTGTCCCCTCCTTGGTGTTCAGGTGCATTTAAGCTTCTGAGGTTCTTGAGCCTTGCAAAACCAGGCAGGACTAAACCTGACTTTTTATATATCACAGGACCACAGAATGGCTGGAAGAGACCTTCAAGGGTGGTCTTGTCCTTTGGTCCCTTCCATTACAGATGTATCACATACAGTCAACAAATATCAAAGTACCTAGGTGCATCTACAAATACAGCTATCAAATACATTCCTGTCTTTGAATCCCAGCAGTTCTGGAACAGGCTGCCCAGGCAGGTTCTGGATGCCTTCCCACTGGGGGTCTCCAGGGCCAGGCTCAATGAGGCCTCGAGCAGCTGAGTCTGCTTGAGAGTTCATCCCTGCCCACGGCAGGGTGTGTGGAGTAGATGATCTCTGAGGTCCTTTCCAACCTAGGTCATTCCATGATTCATTCAATTTTCTGGGTTCTATCACGAAGGAAAGCAGGACTAAAGAAGATAAAGACAGGACAAGAAGGGAAGAGGGAAATCCTTCTAGAGTTTCCTTGCCCACGACTAAATAAACCCCAAAGCTACAAGAGAAACCTTTCACTGGTCCCGAGGAAAGGTTTGGCTGCTCTGGAGCTTCCAGGAAGGGATGGGAGCAGCCCCAGGATCCAGGCTGGACAGGAGGGCTTAGTGTCCATTCCAGCCCAAAGCAGAGGTGTGTGGAGCTGGCGTTTGCTGTCCTCTGCTGGGAACTGCTGGGAAGCTTTTCCTCTCGCAGTGTGCTTCGGAGCTGCTGCTTTTTGCACCTCCTTGGGCAGCTGAGAAGCTGAGAGGGGACAGCGAAGTTGTGTTTCTTCCCTTGGTAAATCTGCCCAAAGCTGTAGTGATTTGGCTTCCAGCTGAGGGTGTTTGTGGAAGAAAACCTTCTGAGTCCTGCAGCTTGCTGCTCTCTGCCAGCTGAGGCATGGGCATGGCTCAGCCTGCCCTGTGTCACCTTGAACTTCAGCTGTGGGAAGAACGTGGTGGGCTCAGTGGAATGAACTCGTAGCTGTGCCTGATGGCAGTGGTGAAGCTCCTCTGAGTCGAGTGGTGGGGTCAGATGCTCTATGCTGTGCTGTTTGCTCTGCCATCACCTGCTGGACAACTCTTCATTGTCCTCCTGAGAGGTCCTTCAGCACAGGAGCTGCCTGATGTGGTTCCTGCACTTCCTTGGCTTTTCCTGGCTGAAGGGATTGACAACATCACCATCACAGCAGAGTTCCCAAAGGGTAGTTTTGCTGTCATCACACACACCTCGGAGCAGCTGGAAGCACCTTGGTGGCCAAGAGCAGGGAGATTGCCTGATGGCATTAGTAAGGCTGAGGAGAGCTGTTGTCAGCCCAGACTCCTGGAGGATGCACCACGACTGATGCCTTGTGGCTGAGAACTGGGGAAGGCTGTGTGAGAGGCAAGGAGCTGATAACTCCTCCTCAGCACTGACCTGAAGGGACAGCCACATGCAGAGGCCTTCTCCAACCTTAGTGGCTCTGTGATATTCCTGCTCATGCAATCATAGAATGGTTTGGGCTGGAAGGCACCTCAAGGATCATCCAGTCCTAATTCCCTACCATAGGCAGGGACACCTCTCACTAGAACAGGTTGCTCAATGCCTCATCCAACCTGGCCTTGAACACCTCCAGGGAGGGAGCATCCACAACCTTCCTGGGCAACCTGTTCAGCCCTCAACCCAACTAATTCAGCCTGGCTGGGTTATGGGTGGTATTTCCCTGCTTGCTTATGAGCTCCTGTCTCTGAGCAAGGGCCCTGGAGGTCACAGGTGATGCTGATTTACAGCTTTATGGCACCTGTGTGTCCAAGTCTGGGTCCTCTAAGAGCCTTGAGGAAGGAGCAGTGGCTGCAGCCTGGCAGCCAGAGACTGTTGTGGTGACTCACGTATCCCTTGGGTGTAGGAAGCAGGAGGAATGTGTCTGTGCCAGGCTGGGGGTTGCCTGCAAAGTGCCAACAGCATCAGCATGCAGGTGTGCTTGGTCAGCCTCTGCAGGCACACAGCAGGGCTGGACATGCTGCTCTGCAGCCTTCTGTTTCCCCAGCAGATGAGATAAGGATTTACAGAGCAGTGGGAACTGCTCTGGAAACCCAGGGCAGGATGTGGCAAGGAAAATCCTTTCTTCAGCTCTCTGCCTCTTGGAGGGGCCAAGCAGAGGCTGGGCTGCAGCAGAAGTGTGGCCAGCAGGGACAAGGAGGTGATTCTCCCCCTCTACCCTGCTCTGCTGAGACCCCACCTGGAGTAATGCATCCAGTTCTGGAGCCCCTGAGACAAGAGGGATGTGGAGATGCTGGAGAGTGTCCAGAGTAGGGCCATGAGGATGCTCAGAGGGCTGCAGCAGCTCTGCTGTGAGCACAGACTGGAAGAGTTGGGGCTGTGCAGGCTGGAGCAGAGGAGGCTCTGCGGTGACCTTCTTGTAGCCTTCCAGGATCTGAAGTGGGCTACAAAAAAAGCTGGGGAGGGACTTTAGGCTCTCAAGGAGTGCCAGGACTGGGGGGAATGGAGCAAAGCTGGAGGTGGGGAGAGTCAGGCTGGAGATGAGGAGGAAGTTGTTGAGCATGAGAGTGGTGAGACCCTGGAAGAGGTTGCCCAGGGAAGTGGTTGAGGCCAGGCTGGATGAGGCTCTGGCCAGGCTGATCTAGGGTAGGGTGTCCCTCCCCATGGCAGAGGGGTTAGAACTGGGTGATCCTTGTGGTCCCTTCCAGCCCTGACTGCTTCTATGACACCTTTTGTCTCCAGTGATAGCTGCTGCAGGCTGTGCTCCTTGTCTTGGTGGCACAGAACAACACAAAGAGCAACAAAGATCCTCCCTGCTGGAGAATCAATTCCAGCAGTCTGTGATTTCAGTGTGTGACATCCACATTCCTTCCTCCCACACGAGGTGAAGGTGGCTGCTGGACCTTAGAAGGCAACACCCCCCAAGCAGAGGGTGAAGCAGTGTTGTGGAGGCAGGGAATTGATGCAGCTGAGCCAGGAATAGATATAAAAATAGAATTATTTTATTTTGCCCAAAACCCACCCCCAAAACTAGACACAGGAATTAATGTGGTTGTCGTTAGCAGATTCAGCTTGATTGAGGAGATCTTACAAGGATACCATAGATAAATTTGACTATTTCAGAAGTCAGGAGTTGGAAAAGGCTGAGCTACTGAACAGCATTCCCTGCAATCAGTCAGGCTGAGCCAAAAGCTCACTCACAGGTGAGCCAGGCTGGCTGAGAGGAACGGCAGCCCAGAGGCTTGTCCACTGCTCTCTTTCAAAGGACAGCTGAGGCTCCTTAAGGCCAATCAGGCTGCACAAAGAGAGTGCTTATGGTGGGGAGCATCCAAAGCACCTCAGGAGCTTGTCCTTCCAGCGCAGGGGGACTCCTTCTGCAGGGACTGTCCAGGTGGGGGAGAGCTCTAAGGCAGGAACCCCAAGGCGGGAAGCACCCCAATGTTTACACCCTTCCTAGACAAAGATCCCAGTCAGCACTGCCTGGGCACAAAGCAGAGTCAAGTCAGTGCTGCCTGGGTGCGAAGAGCACAGCCCGATCCCCCCGCGGGCACTGCACGGGCACCCCTCGCACCCTAAGGGCCCTCTGCTGCCCCCATGGGCACTGCACGGGCACCCCTCGCACCCGAAGGGCCCTCTGCTGCCCCCATGGGCACTGCACGGGCACCCCTCGCACCCTAAGGGCCCTCTGCTGCCCCCATGGGCACTGCACGGGCACCCCTCGCACCCTAAGGGCCCTCTGCTGCCCCCATGGGCACTGCACGGGCACCCCTCGCACCCGAAGGGCCCTCTGCTGCCCCCATGGGCACTGCACGGGCACCCCTCGCACCCTAAGGGCCCTCTGCTGCCCCCATGGGCACTGCACGGGCACCCCTCGCACCCTAAGGGCCCTCTGCTGCCCCCATGGGCACTGCACGGGCACCCTTCGCACCCAAAGGGGCCCTCTGCTGCCCCCATGGGCACTGCACGGGCACCCCTCGCACCCTAAGGGCCCTCTGCTGCCCCCATGGGCACTGCACGGGCACCCTTCGCACCCAAAGGGGCCCTCTGCTGCCCCCATGGGCACTGCACGGGCACCCCTCGCACCCTAAGGGCCCTCTGCTGCCCCCATGGGCACTGCACGGGCACCCTTCGCACCCAAAGGGGCCCTCTGCTGCCCCCATGGGCACTGCACGGGCACCCCTCGCACCCTAAGGGCCCTCTGCTGCCCCCATGGGCACTGCACGGGCACCCTTCGCACCCAAAGGGGCCCTCTGCTGCCCCCATGGGCACTGCACGGGCACCCCTCGCACCCAAAGGGCCTTCTGCTGCCCCCATGGGCACTGCACGGGCACCCCTCGCACCCGAAGGGCCCTCTGCTGCCCCCCTTCATGCCTGCAGGGCAGGGGGCACAGGTTTCCCATGTGGTTTCCTCTCCCATTGAAACCACAGAGGGAGAGGGCTTTTGGGGTATAGTGGACTCCAGGACAAGCAGAAGTTGATTTATTGCTCTATCTCCATGAGTTAGGGAAGGAGAAAGCAGAGTCAGAACTAACCCTGACCTGCAGCCGTTTGCCTTTCCCTCCTCTGAGGGCTCTGTTAGCTCCATCTCGTTTCTGCAGGTTCAGGGGAACAAAGCTGAGCACTAACACTTTGCTTGGTGTCCTTCCTGGTCCTGCAGAGAAGATGAGCTGTGGTCTGCTGTCTACAGCTATAGAGAGGGACACCTCTGTAGCTCCCTCGAGGAGCTTGGAGACAGGTGGGGGTTGTTTTCTTCTCGCATGCAACAAGTGACTGGACAAGAGGAAATAGCCTCAAGTTGTGCCAGGTTGGACATTAGGAACAATTTCTTCACAGAAAGGGCCCTGGAGCAGGCTGCCCAGGGAGGTGCTGGAGTCACCACCCCTGCAGGTACTTGAAAGAAGCATGGATGTGGTGCTGAGGGATGCGGTTTAGCGGTGGTGGCTTAGCAGAGTGGTGGGGTTGTGAGCTCTTGGTGAGTGCTTGGACTGGGGGATCTCCAGGGTCTCTTCCAAGCTCAGCAGTTCTTTGACTCTACATCTGTGTGCGCAGAGCTCTGATGGGTTTCTCAGGGAGCTGAGCCCTGCCCCGGGGTGAGCTCTGCCCCAGAAGACTTTGGGTATTGCAGAGTTTGCTAGGACCCCTTGCTGGTGTCTCAGCTGGTTTTTGTTTGCCCACCACAGCTCAGCCATAGACAAGAAGACAGGGGAGAAAGTGGCTATCAAGAAGCTCTGCCGCCCCTTCCAGTCGGAGATCTTCGCCAAGAGAGCCTACCGAGAGCTGATGCTGCTGAAGCAGATGCAGCATGAGAATGTGAGTTCTGCCTGCTCCTGCTGGCATCAGGGGGATTCTTTTCCTGCCACCTAGGTGGGAGTAAAGCCTTTCTAGTGGCATCACTCCTATCTTCTCCTCATAAGAGGAGGAGAGTCATATGAGGAGTACCTGAGGGAACTGGGATTGTTCAGCCTGGAGGGGAGGAGGCTGAGGGGCGACCTCCTGGCTCTCTGCAAGGCTCTGAGAAGAGGTTGGAGCAAGGTGGATGTAGATCTCTCAACCCACGTAAATAGTGATAGGATGAGAGGAAACGACCTCAGGTTGCACCTCGGGAGGGTTAGGTTGGAGATGAGGAAAGATTTCTTTGGTGCAAGTGGTCAGGAACTGGCACAGGCTGCCCAGGGAGGTGGTGGAGTCCTCATCCCTGGAGGTGTTCAAGAAACCTGTGGCCATGGCACCTGGGAACATGATTTAGTGGCCCTGGTGGAGTTGGGTTGATGTTGGACTCGGTGATCTCAGAGGCCTTTTTCAGCCTTAATGATTCTATGACTGAGAGGTCCTGGCACTGGGCATGTGCAGGGTTTAACTGCCTGCCTGCTGTGCCCAGCTGGCAGCAGGCTGGAGCAGATGTGTCATGAGTGCTGCCTGCGTTAGTAAGAGGGCAGGCAGCTGTGCAGCACAGCCAGGGGTGCTTGGGCTCCTCACACGGAGCCCTGGGTGCTCACCCACGCCCTGTGCCCGTGCAGAGCCATGTGCACAGCCAATGCTTTCCGGGTTTCACCGGGGACCTCTCCTCCCTCGCAGGTCATTGGGCTGCTCGATGTCTTCACCTCCGCCCCCTCCTACCACGGCTTCCAGGACTTGTAAGTCTGGCGTCGGTGTTGGCTGTGCCAGGGCTCAGCTCCTGCCCAGGACTGTGGTGACTTAGCAGCAGGGTGGTAGGGGCAGGCTGAGATGCAGCCCAGCAGCCTGGGACACGAAGGGGCCAGACTGAAGCCAGACGTCCCCAAATAACAGGGAGAGCCCAGAGCACGAGGCTGAAACACTCGGGATGCAGAGCAGCTCCCGTGCCCTGCTCTCACAGCTGGCAGAGCGCAGCCTATGCACCAAGGAGGCTTTCCATGCCGGGGGCCACCACACACAGCCTGATCCGTGCCATTGCCCCACCCGTGTGCTGCTGGGCCAGGAGCTGCACTCGCAGGGGGAGAAGTGGTGTTGGTCAGCAAGCCCTGGGGGAATCAGAGAGGATTTTACAGACCTGGTGTCTTTCCCCCTCGCTCAGGCCCTTCTGGTTTGCGCCTTGCCCTCGGTGCTGACCATCAGGTTGGACAAGTCCTTTTTTCCCTTCCCGGTCCCTGGGCATGGGCAGTGTGTGCCAGGGTCTGATGACAGCCTGCAGGAAAAGTGTTTGAAGGTTCTCAGAGCAGTTCCAGCTGGAGGACCATCAGCTAATTAGCAGTCTGAGCAGACAGGCCAGAGACTGGAGGAAGTCAGATATTGTCCTCCAAGGCAGGGCTGGAGAACATCACAGATCAATCCGGGAGCTGACGCAGCAGCTCTGCAAGGCTCTTGCAGTTGTGCAAGATGCTTCCAGCTCCCAGATGGTGTGAGGCCACCTGGAGCTCTAAAGTAAACTCATTCAGGGTGGTTAGAGCCTGGAAGATCCTTGTTCCTACTTGACATCAGACACCCGAGTTCAGGGGAGGAGAAAGGGCAACTCTCAGAGCAGGCTGAAATCCCAGCGCCGCTGTGGGCTGCACTGGACAGGCAGCAGCAGAGTCACAACACAGAGGCCAAAAAGCCAAGTGAGAAGAAGGCTTCCTGCTTCCCCTTGCTCTTCCTCTAGACTCAGGGCCTTGTCTTACTGCCTTTTAGCTACCTGGTGATGCCATACATGCGGACAGACCTACAAAAGATCATGGGACATGAGTTCAGTGATGAAAAGATCCAGTACTTGGTCTACCAAATGCTGAAAGGGCTGAAGGTAGGTGGGTCTGGAGGAGTTTAGTGGCTCCCCCTTGTCTCCTCTAATGTCACCTCTAGGCTGACCAGAACTAAGCCCCCTTCCAGCACTGGGTAGGAAGGGTTGGGGGGTTATGGCATCTCCTGAGAGCAGTCTCTGCTGCTGAAGCCCTCCTCTCTCAGCACACCTCAGTAAAATGACTGCTTACAGCAGGCTGTTGGGTAGTGAAGCAATCAGCAGCCACAGACCTTGTGATGGTTTCTCCACAACAGCAGTTGGGTCACTCTGTCTCACCAAAACACTGGGGAGAAGGGAAGAGGCTGGCAGCAATGGGAGCTTCTCCTGAACTCTGAGCAGAGGCTTCTGGGGGAGAAGAGAGAGGAAGTGATCTTCTGGTCAGTAGAATTAGGAGGGAACATACTGCTGGAACTCGCTTTGAGGGAGCAGAGAGCAGTCACTGCCACCCCCAGGACATCCAGAGCTGCCTTCGTGCTGCCCTCTGGGACACTCCACCCCCAGTCAGAGCAGGGTCTTGAAGGCATTAATGAGCTCACCTTAATTACACCCTTTCCCAGATCTTTGTGATCTTGAGATGAAATCAAGGTGGAGAAGAGCACACAGAAGGTTTGACAGGTCTGAGAAGAGCCATGGAAGCCATCCTTGCAGTTTGGGGTTTTCATGATGCCTTCCTCCCCCCACCCCATGTGGTTTAGTGCCCCAAACCCCAAACTTTTCCTGTTGCCCATCTGCTGTCCATGCCCCTACCTGGAATCCTGCTGCTTGTGCTTGACAGTTTGCAGCTCCTGAGGAACCATTGCTCTAAGGACCTATTGCTTCACCCTCCTGCCCCTTGCCTCCTCTTTAGACTGACAATATCACTGCAAACACAGAAACTCAGAGCAGAAATTCCTATCCTAGCTGCTGCCCCGGGGGCCTGCAGCAGCTGCAGGGTTTTTGTCCTCAGCATATTCATGTTGGTAACCCTCATTTCATTGCTCTGCTAGAGAGGAGCAAGTCTGGTCTGCTGGTGCTCACATTGTGGCTCCTCTTTTTATTGCAGTACATTCATTCAGCTGGCATCGTCCACAGGGTAAGTTCCTGCACATCCTTAACTCTGATTTTTGCCTGCTTAGGAGAAACACAGCTTGGTCCTAACAGCTAATAACTTAACTCCTAAATGCCATCTCCCTAATACTGGACAGCAGGACAAGGGAGGTTCTTCTGCCCCTGTGCTCAGCACTGCTCAGGCCACCCCTTGAGTGCTGTGTCCAGTTCTGGGCTCCTCAATTGAAGAGAGATGTTGAGATACTGGAATGTGTCCAAAGAAGGGCAGCAAGAGGAGGCTCAGGGCAGAGCTCATTGCTGTCTGCAGCTCCCTGAAGGGAGGCTGTAGCCAAGTGGGGTTGGGCTCTGCTCCCAGGCAACCAGCAGCAGAACAAGGGGACACAGCCTCAAGTTGTGCCAGGGGAGGCACAGGCTGGATGTTAGGAGGAAGTTCTTGGCAGAGAGAGTGATTGGCATTGGAATGGGCTGCTCAGGGAGGTGGTAGAGTGCCCATGTCTGGAGGTGTTGAAGCCAAGCCTGGCTGGGGCACTGAGTGCCATGGTCTGGTTGATTGGCCAGGGTTGGGTGCTAGGTTGGGCTGGACGAGCTTGGAGCTCTCTTCCAACCTGGCTGATTCTATGGAGCTGGGCACTAGAGTAGGGTAAGCTCCTAATGCCCAGTCTAAATCTACCCTGATCTTCAGTAAGAAATCTTCAGGTATGTTCATCCTGAAGAAGAGAAAGAGGCTACAGGAGAGCTGGGAAGAGACTTTCCACAGGAGCATGTGGTGACAGGACAAGGGGCAGGGGTGTGAAGCTGCAGCAGGGTAGACTGGGATGGACATAAGGAAGAAGCTCTTTACTTATGAGGGTGGTGAGACACTGGCATGGGTTGCCCAGAGAAGCTGTGGACACCTCATCCTTGGAAGTGCTTAAGACCAGTCTGGATGAGGCTTTGAGCAACCTGGGCTGGTGGGAGGTGTCCCTGTCCATGGCAGAGGGTTGGGGCTGGATGATCCTCAAGGTCCCTTCCAAACCAAAGCATTCTATGATTGGGTTTGATTAGAACTATAAACCAGCACAATCATTCCTCAGAAGACCTGGGAAGTATTTTGCTTTATTTGTGTTTTGGTGCTGGAGGGCTACTGCCTTGTGCTCTGATGGATATTATGGGATCCCACCAAAGGCAGGCAGAGGTTTGGAAGAGACTCTTGTTGTTGTGTTGTGACTCAAACCATCCTTGCTATTCTGCTCCTCTCTGGTGTAGGACCTGAAGCCAGGCAATCTGGCTGTGAATGAAGACTGCCAGCTAAAGGTAGGTGGAAAAACTCCACTCTGCAGTGTATGAGATGGTGGAGAGTGTGCCCTGCCAGCAGGGCTCTGGCACTGCCAGGCTTCCTCTTGTCTCCCCAGGCTCGGCTGAGGCATTGCATTGCTCGACGGTTGCAGGCAGTGGGAAATTGCCACCTGCTGATGTCACCTGCTGAATCAGGGCTCAGCACTTGGAATGAACATCCTGTCACTGTCATTCCTGTGCCATGGCAGCTCCTAATGACTTCCTAAACAAATTCTGCACTGCTGAGCAATGCTTCCATTAGCTGACCCATCCCTGGAGGATAACTGGATTTGTCCACAGTTACCCCTCGGTTCTCACTGACCTGGTGGTTGGCTCCAGACCATGTCCTCAGCATTGCTTGGGAGGCTCTCCCTGCAGCTGGCTGCTCTAGAACACATTTTCTGTCACGTGTGACACAGGGAAAGGCTCCACTGCCTGTAGAAGTTGGGTCAAGCCATGTTCATAGCATCACAGAATGGTTTGGGTTGGAAGGGATCTTAAACATCTCTTAGTTCCAACCTCCCTGCCATGGGCAGGGACATCTCCTACTAGACCAGGCTGCTCAGGGCCTCAGTCCAACTTGGTATCATCTCCAGTACTAAGGGAGAGGCCATCCCCTGCCAGCTGCAAGGTGTTCTTAGAGGAAAGGTTGAGTCACAGTGGGTTGGGAGTTGCCAGGTTTAAGAACAACTCAATTAAATAAAGCTCAGAGAGTTGAAACTTAAGCTTCAGAGGAGGCCACAATGATGATCAAAGGACTAGAGCACCTCTTTTATGAAGACAGGCAGAGAGTTGGGGTTGTTCAGCCTGGAGAAGAGAAAGCTTCAGAGACACCTTAGAGAAGCCTTCCAGTGTTTGAAAGGGGCTACAGGAGAGCTGGAGAGGGACTCATTACAAAGGCATGGAGCGGCAGGACGAGAGGTGATGGCTTCAGACTGGAAGAAGCTCCATTTAGAAAGAAATTCTTCCCCATGAGAGTGGTGAGGCACTGGAACAGGTTGTCCAGAGAAGCTGTGGAGGCTGCAAGCCTGGAAATGCTCAAAGCCAGGTTGGATGGGGCCTTGAAGGAGGTCTAGAAGGAGGTGTCCCTACCCATGGCAGGGGGGCTGGAACTGGGTGATCATTCAAGTCCCTTCCAACCCAAACCATTCTGTGAGTCTATGATTCAAGAAATGAAATGACCTTCCAGGTGGTGCACAGCACTGATCCTTTCAGCAGGGTCCTCACACAAAAGGCCTTGCAGCTGGCTTGCAGTTTACCATGGAATTAAGCCAAACCTGTTTGCTCTTTGAACTAACAGAGCAGCCGAGGCATAGTTGGGGCTTTGTTATTACCTGCTTGGATCTGCTTTGTTGCCTCTTAGAAGCAGTTTCTCACTTGCCTGTAGGATTTCTCTTTCTCTTTCATTTTCCCCCCTGCTGCCCTCCCTTCTCCCTCTCCCTTTGGTGCCCTGCAGATCTTGGATTTTGGCTTGGCCAGGCAGGCTGACGTGGAGATGACAGGCTACGTGGTGACCCGCTGGTACCGAGCCCCGGAGGTCATGCTCAACTGGATGCACTACAACCAGACAGGTGAGCTGCCCCTGCTGGCACACCCTGCTCAGATCCCACTTAATCCTCCAGATGCTCTGCTGCTGCATCACTCTGGGGGAAACGATGAGCAGCAGAGAGAGAAGAGTCTGGAGAGGAGAAGGCTCTGAGGTGACCTTCTTGTGGCCTTCCAGTATCTTAAGGGGGCTACAAGAAAGCTGGGGAGAGATTTTTTAGTGATAGGACTGGGGGGAATGGACAAAGCTGGAAATGGGGAGATTCAGACTGGATGTTAGGAAGAAGTTCTTCAGCATGAGGGTGGTGAGAGCCTGGGAGGGGTTCCCCAGGGAGATGGTGGAAGCCTCATCCCTGGAGGTGTTTAAGGCCAGGCTGGATGAGGCTGTGGCCAACCTGATCTAGTGTGAGGTGTCCCTGCCCATGGCAGGGGGATTGGAGCTGGATGATCCTTGTGGTCCCTTCCAACCCTGACTGATTTTATGATTCTATGAGGAGAGAGTGGGAAATGGGAGAGAAATTTACATCAGTGCCTGCTGCAAACAACAGTGAAGCAAGAACAGTGCCCAAAGATCACTGCTGCCTTTTTACTGACCCTGTTTTGCCTCCTCTTCCTCTCTGAGCAGTGGATATCTGGTCTGTGGGCTGCATCATGGCAGAGATGCTGACTGGGAAAACGCTGTTTAAAGGGAAAGATTGTATCCTTTGGAGCTCTTTTGGAGCCTTGGAGGGTTAACAGTCATTGGGGAGGGTGTGTGTGTGTGTGAAAGGGTTTTTGTGAATGAGGCTGCTGAGAATAACAGGTTTCAGCCTGGTTTGCCAGGAGGTAGTTATGGGGACCAGTATTTGGGGGAGAAAAAGATAGGGAAGTTAGGAGGGGACCAAGACACCCTTAGAAATACACCTCTGTGCTGGCTGTTTCTCACCCTGTGTGCCCACAGCTCCAGCCTTGAGCCCGTGGCTGTGTGTCCCACCCCGAGCCCATGGCTGTGTGTCCCACCCCGAGCCCATGGCTGTGTGTCCCACCCTGAGCCCGTGGCTGTGTGTCCCACCCCGAGCCCGTGGCTGGGCGACCCCCCCCGAGNATGGCTGTGTGTCCCACCCTGAGCCCATGGCTGTGTGTCCCTGCCTTGAGCCCGTGGCTGTGTGTCCCACCCTGAGCCCATGGCTGTGTGTCCCACCCTGAGCCCATGGCTGTGTGTCCCACCCTGAGCCCGTGGCTGTAAGCCCTGGCAGAGCTGTGCCAGCAGAATTATCCAGTGGTGAAAATGGCATCCCAGGAAAGCAGCCCTGGAGCACTCCTTGCTGAGAGTCTCTGCTTGTGTGGCTCTCTTGGGTTTGTATCATCATCTGCTCACAGCTCCCTGTGGGGCCTCAGGCTCTCCAGCAGCCAGCCCCCAGGCTGAGCTGTTGAGAGGTTCACTCCTAGCTGGGTGATCTTTAACCCAGCCTTCCAGACCTCGACCAGCTGACTCAGATCCTGAAAGTGACAGGGCACCCAGGAGAGGACTTTGTGGAGAAGCTGGAGGACAAAGCGGTAAGAAAGGTCCCTGCAGATCCATTCAGGTCCTGCTGGCAGAGCTTTGGTGGGGACCCCTGGGGATGGGGACCCCTGGGGATGGGAGAGGTGCTGCTTCTGCAGCAGCAAAGAGAAGCAACCTCAGCCTTTTGCTCTGGGCACGAAGGAGGTTTCTCTTTGCTGGTGGCATCTCCAATGGACTTGGCACTGCACTGGGAAGTGGTGTAGACTGCAGAGGCTCCTAGGTGATGCCCCAGCAAACTGCCAAGCTCTGTTCTCCAGTTTGACCCTTAAAGCAGGAATATTTCTGTATCTCAGGAGATCAAAAATGGTTTCCTTGCAAAGTGGTCACTGAGATGTGGCACCTGGGGCGATTTGCTGTCTCACCTGAGCCCATGAGACCCTAGGGCTGTATTTCACAGCCCTCCCTGCCCCTGCCTCCTGTCCAGGCAGTAAAGATGCTTTCTTCTCTCTCTCAGGCTAAGAGTTATATCAAGTCCCTTCCTAAAACCCCCAAGAAGGATTTCTCTGTGCTCTTCCCTGCAGCCAATCCTCTGGGTAAGTCACCTCTAGCATTTATCAGGGGTTTTCACAGCTGGAAAGGAGCCAGGGGGACCACCACAGCTCCACTCCTCCTTCTATCCACCACTCCTCCTTCTATCCTCCACTCCTCCTTCTATCCTCCACTCCTCCTTCTATCCTCCACTCCTCCTTCTATCCTCCACTCCTCTTTCTATCACTCTGTGATTCCAACAAAAGAAGAGATGCTTGGCTTCTCTGGATAATGCTTGGCTGCAAGCCACAGCCTCTGGAAGTCAGTGGCAGCCAAACTTCATCCCAGCCCTCACTCCAAGTGGAGCTAAGCCTGGCAGCTCTCCTAATTGCACTGTTTGCACCCCCAACCTTGACATCACATCACACGGAATCAGAGAATTGCTTTGGTTGGCAAATCCCTCTGAGATCATCCAGTCCAACCATCCACCCAACACCACCATGGCCACCAAACCCTGTCCCCAAGTGCCATGGCCACACCTATCTTGAACACCTCCAAGGATGGGCACTCTGCCACCTCCCTGGGCAGCCTGTGCCAATCCCTGACCACTCCTGCTGCGAAGAAATCTTTCCTCATCTCCAACCTAGCCCTCCCCTGGCACAGTTTCCCTGATCCTAGGGAGAAGAGACCAACCCCACCTGGCTCCAGCCTCCTCTCAGGGAGCTGTTGAGTCAGAAGGTCTCTCCTCAGCCTCCTCTTCTCCAGACTAAACAATCCTCAGCCCCCTCCAGGTTTGGATGAAGTGCTGGGGGAGCCCCACAGTCCACTCCAGTAATTTATGATTATTTTTGGAGTACAGCTTGATCTTAGCTGTTTGTTTGAGCACCTGGAGCAGCTGATACTTAACAAGCAGCTGAGAGGTGCAAGTTTCAGGGTAGAAACTGATCTCCTCCAAGGAGCTCTTGAGTAGACAGAGGAGAGGGAGCAAGACTCCTTCTCAAAGCTGAAAGGAAGGAAGCATGAAGCTGTTCAAACCAAAGGGCACAGAGGCCCACAGCCTGGTTGGTATCAGAGTTTCCTGCCTGCCTGTCACCAGGAACGTGCAGAGTTGCGCAGATTGCTCTTGTTAAGGCTACTTTGAGTTGCAAGGGGCAGAGCTGAAAGCAAACGATGAAAACTGTAACATATCTTCAAGTTCCTGGCAGCTCTTAAAGTTCTTGCTGCAGCTCCATCTGTGCAGCAAGGCTTATTCAGGACCAGTTTGTTGCTCCTGCACAGTTTGCACCTTTACTTCTGTCAGAGCTCCCCAAAGCTGCTGTTAGCTGAACTTCGCATCCCTGCCGACGGGAGCTTGGCGCTGCCTTGGCCAGGCTGAGAAATCTCTTTCATTTTCAGCTCTGGAACGCTGGAAGCATTAGTCCCATTGCTTCCAGGGTTCCTGCATGGGATCCCTGCTCTCCATCGCACCTTGCTGAGCCCTGCTCCTGTCTTCTCTTGCAGCAGTGGACCTGCTTGACAAGATGTTGCAGGTGGATGTGGAGAAGCGCCTTACGGCCACCCAGGCACTGGCTCACCCCTACTTCGACCTATTCCGAGACATCGAGGAGGAGACAGAAGCTCAACAGTCCTATGATGATTCCCTGGAGCATGAAAAGCTCTCCGTAGATGAGTGGAGAAGTAAGAAGTTTCTCTGGAGGTTCTGTCTCTCACAGGCTTTCTGCTCTCTCCTGTGTGCATGCTGAGCGAGGCTGCGATCGCTGCTGCTGAGCATCTGCCTTGGCTTGCTCTTGCTGCAAGTGTTCAGCAGAGACCTCTGCGGCTCCTCGGGCAGGCTCTGGGTGCCCCTGCGGCTCCTCGGGCAGGCTCCGGGTGCCCCTGCGGCTCCTCGGGCAGGCTCTGGGTGCCCCTGCGGCTCCTCGGGCAGGCTCTGGGTGCCCCTGCGGCTCCTCGGGCGGGCTCCGGGTGCCTCTGCGGCTCCTCGGGCAGGCTCTGGGTGCCCCTGCGGCTCCTCGGGCAGGCTCTGGGTGCCCCTGCGGCTCCTCGGGCAGGCGCCGGGTGCCCCTGCGGCTCCTCGGGCAGGCTCCGGGTGCCCCTGTGGCTCCTGGGGCAGGCTCCGGGTGCCCCTGCGGCTCCTTGGGCAGGCTCCGGGTGCCCCTGCGGCTCCTCAGGCAAGGCTTTTTGTGCCCCTGCAGCTCCCGGGGCAGGCTCTTTGTGCTCCTGCGGCTCCTTGGGCAGGCTCTGGGTGCCCCTGTGGCTCCTGGGGCAGGCTCTGGGTGCCCCTGCAGCTCCTGGGGCAGGCTCTTTGTGCCCCTGCGGCTCCCGGGGCAGGCTCTTTTTGCTCCTGTGGCTCCTCGGGCAGAGTTTTTTACCTCTCTGCTTTGCCTCCCACCTCGTACCTGCCACATGCTCCCCACTGAACCCCTCCTCTCTGCACATGTAAGATTCAGACTTCCATTTGTGTCCCCTAGAATCCCACACTCATAGCTCTTCCCCCTCTTTTCCAAGAGCACATCTACAAGGAGATCTTATCCTTCAGCCCCATCGCACGGAAGGACTCGAAGAAGCGGAGTGGAATGTCTCTGTAGTGGCTGCCGTGGCCAGGATGGATTCTCTGCTCCAGGACGGTTGGATTTACACCACCCTGCCTCTCTGGTGGCCACGGTTTGGCCTGTGGGACCTTCTCTGTGTGCCTGCACAAGGTGACACCATGCTGCAGGCACTGGACTTTGTTCTGCTGAACGGGAGAGAACCCCAAAGAGTTTTTGGTGTGAACGATAAATATATTCTTGTTGAAACTTCAAGGGGGAGAATTTGACCTCCAGTTTCTTTGATTCAAGATTCAGCCCCTCAAGGGAGCAGGCCTTCCATTGCTCCTTTCTCCTTGGGCTTTCCAAGCACAGGCTTTGAAGCTTTAATTATGGATAAGGTAAAGAAAAGGTTACATTGACTGGGAAGTGAGTCCCAGGCGAAAAATAAGTAGTAGTGAAATTCAGCATAAGTAATGGTGAAAATCAGTGAAAGGCTTGATCCAGTCCAGCTCTCCCTGAGCAGTCCAACAGCCTCCAGCACAGGAAGGCTGCTGGGCTGGTGTTGGCTCCAGGGCACTACAGGAATCCAGGTGATCCTGGGATCAGTCGAAGTTCAGAGCAGCTCCAAACTCTCAGCTCCCTGCTGGGGCTCTTCCCTTTCTGGACAGCTGCTGCCATCTCTTCTTTTGCTCTGCTTGTTTTATTCCCTGGTTTGTGATCAGTGCTGTCTCCTTAGTGGCAACTGCCAACATAGAATCCCAGAACCCCAGCATGGTGCAGGTTGGAAGGGATCTCTGGAGATCATCCAGCCCAACCCCACTGCCCAAGTAGAGCACCCACAGCAGCTTGTCCAGGATCACAATGGTCAGGGGGGGTTGGAATCTCTCCAGAGAAGACTCCACAGTCTCCCTGGGCTGCCTGGTTCAGGCCTCCAGCACCCTCACACCAAGGAAGTTTCTCCTCCTGCTCAGGAATCCTCCTGGATTCCAGTTTGTGCATCTTGTCCTGTCCCTGGGTACCACTGACAAGAGTCAGGCCCCAGCTTCTTGCCCCCCACAGGTCATTTAGCTCTTGCTGAGCATTGATCAGATCCCCTCTGGGGCTGCTCTTCTCCAGGCTCTCAGCTCCAGGGAGGCTCACAGAGATGCATCAGGGAGCATCCTAGGAATTTGAGGCTGTTTCCCACAGGGATAGGCCTGGTACCCCAAGGAGCTGGGTTATTATCTAACAATCTTGCTGCTCTTCCTTTCTGCTCAGACTGCTTTCCCCAATGGCTCTCTCTCCACCACCCTTATCTCTCACTAAACACCTTCCCTGGAGTCACCCAGCCTGCTCCCAGCAGATCTCTGTGTCTGCAGCTCCATGGGTTACTGACACCCTCACCAGATCTGCTCTGCCTGCAGCTCCATGGGTTACTGACACCCTCACCAGCTAGTTCAGTGCTAGGCAGGTACAACTGCTAGTTGTGGCACCACTTTTGGGCTGCAGCATAACTAGCTTTAAAGTTGGCATCTTCTTCCCTGCTGAGGTTGGCCAAGCTCATTTACTCCGAAGTCCATCCTGAGGGACACTGTGCCAAGTGTCTTCTCTGTGCAAGAGCTCAGAGCATGCAGACCCTGGGGCTACAGGGAAGTGTTCGTGGAGAACAGAGCTGAGGTCAGTAACACAGGCACTGCTTCCTCACTCGCCACCTGCTGACGCATCTTGGTTTGGTTTGGCTTTCAGTGCTCTCTCATTCTCTGCTTTGCCTCAAGTGCCATCCTGCTCTGCTGTGCAGACCTCAGCTAAGGGACAGCTGCAGCCTTCCCAGAATTTTCTGAGCTCTCCTCTCTGGGAACTGGAGAAGGCAATGTTGTGTTTCTTGGCTGTCTCTCTGCTGCAGCTCTTGCCTGTGGGACTGAGGACCCCCCCCCCCCAGTGACTGTAGCTGTTTGATATGGTGATGCTGATGTCAGCCCTGCAGCAGCTTCACAGATGCTTGGTGCTGATGAGTTGTGGTTTCTCCTGGCTCTTATCTCTCTGGGCCATGCACAAGCCCTTTGCCTTGCTCTGCTCTTAGGCAGGGACAGAGCAGCTGTGATGTTCCCTCAGTTCCCTTGGAATTCAGTGGTTTTGCTGTGAGGGACTCTGAGGAGCTGGGCTGGAAGACATTCAGTGGTGTCCTGCTGACTGCCTTGGAGAAGCCCAGCCTGATGAGCACCAGAGGCCTTTTTTCTTCTGCAGTGTGATTCAAGTGCAGTGCCAGGTGGAAGGGAGAGGTTCTGCATGGATCAGACAGCAGGGGAATTGCTGTCCTTTGGAACCTGGCACCTGGCTTGGCTGCCATGGCTCCTGTGTAACATTTACCTGAGGGCAGACAGGAGCTGCCTGCAGCTGCCATAAACGTCCCTGAGAGCTGCAGGTGCTTGGGGCTGCCTGAGCCCTGCTGAAATGAGGTTTGGTGGTCAGCAGAGGAGGGTCATTGCCCAGGGAGGTGTCTCAGGATGCCTGTGGGTGAGGCAGGATGGCCTCCTGACTGTGCTGTGAATGTAGAGAGGCAGAAGAGTCTTAAAAGCTCTATCTTGTAGAGAAAAAAGATAATAAATCTCTGGGGCCCTCAGGAGGCCAGAGCTTGCTTTCAGGAGGTCACTTATTAAGGAGAAGAACCCAGTCAGAACTCAGAAACCATTTTACATGGTAATTTGGAGTGTGATTCCTCAATCATCTTGTCCCTGTTCATAGAGTCTTAGAATGCTTTGAGTTGCAAGGGACCATCTGGGATCATACAGTTCCAAACCCCCTGCCATGGGCACGGACACCTCCACCGGCCCAGCTTGCTCAAGGCCTCATCCAACCTGGCCTTGAACACCTCAAAGGAGAGGGCAGACACAGCCTCCCTGGGCATCCTGTGCCAGAGTCTCACCACTCTCACTCTGAAGAATTTCAAACACTTCCTCCTGCAGTTTCCAGTATCCCAACGAATGCAGGGAGCTGGAGCTCTGCAAGCCCAGGAACCTTGGAGGAGGGCATGGGTTTGTTTCTGTGGTAGGCATCAGCCAGCAGCTCGAAACAGACAGCAGGAAATGCAGCAGGTTAGCAGTGGAAAGACAGCGTCTGTGTGTCAGGAGCAAGCCTCATGGCACTCCAGCGGCATCTGAGGACAGCTCCACGAAGAGCAAGGAGCTGCTGAGAACTTGAGGATCACAGAATCGTTTAGGCTGCTTAGAGCTTCAAGGCCAAGCTCAGCTGTCAATGCAACAGCAGCCAGGCCACTGCTGGGCCATGTCCCTCAGCTCCACAGCTTCAACACCGCTCCAGGAACAGGGACTCCATCACTGCCCCGGGCAGCCTGCTCCTGGGCTTGGCAACCCTTCTGGGGAAGAAATTCTTCATGCCCAACCTAAACCTCCCCTGGTGTGACTTGAAGCTGCTTCATCTTCCTTGCTTGTTCCATGGGAGAAGGCAGCCAGGTAGGAGTCACTCTCACCTCCTTTCGGGGGTGCCAGGAGCTCTTCCCATCCCTGGAGATGGTTGACAGCCAGAGAGCTGTGCTGCTGAGGGACATAGATTGGCACCAGCCTTGGCAGAGCTAAAGGTTGGATGTGATGATCTCAAAGGGCTTTTCCAACCAGTCCTATAGACTTTTAGTCTTTATTTTATCCTTTGTGGATAGGGCTGTGTGGTTTTGGGGGGGTAGGTGAGACACCCTGGAAAGCAGTGACAGCACTGGGATCTTTAACTACTCTCTTAGGCTATTAGGTTGTTTATGAGGTTATTTATGAGCTATTGTGGACAATTTTTCATGCAGGACAGGACCAGAGTCTGGTATTCATCATGATTTATTGACTTCTGATATGGCAACAGCAGATTCTGGAGCACTGCATCTAGTTTTGGGGCTCTGAGCGCCCCAGGGACCTAAAACTGTTGGAGGGAGGAGGCAATGAAGGTGATGAGAGAGCTGGAAAACCTCCCCTCTGGGGACAGACCAAGAGCTTGAACTGTTCAGCCTGAGGAAGGCTCCAAAGAGACCTTAGAGCAGCCTCCCAGTACCTGAAGGGGCTACAGGAGACCTGGGGAGGGACTTCTGACAAGGGCTGGGAGTGACAGGACCAAGGGCAAAGGCTTTGAGATAGAAGAGGGGAGAGTGAGACTGGAGATTACAATAAATTCTTTAGAGGGTGGGGAGACACTGGCACAGGTACCCAGGGAGGTTGTGGATCACAGATGACATTGTGTGATCCACAACCCCCCTGGAGGTGTTCAAGGCCAGGCTGGATGAGGCCTGGAGCAACCTGGGCTGGTGGGAGGTTGGAACTGGCTGAGCTTTAAGCTCCCTTTCAACCCAAACCATTCTATGCCCCTTCACAGAAAGGAGCACTTAGAGGTTGAACTCTAAGACCATCCAGCACTCAGTGAAGTGTTTCCCCATGTTTAAAGCCTCCAACAAGCTCTTCTCCAACTTTGAGTGCTTTGGAACAGAGATTTGGCTGCTCTCAGGTTCCACCACTCATATTAGAGGCAGAGGATCCATAGCTGGGCCAAGAACATTCATTTTCCCTTCTGAAAACAACTCTCTGAATTCTATAAATTCCAGTGCTGACATTATGCAATACCCATCAGGGTCTGAGTGGGAGCTGGAGCCTTCCTCTGCCCAACTCTGTGACACACTCTATAAAAAAATTAAGTGTGGGAGACTCTCTGCAGGTCCTATCTCGGCACCCAGCTGCAAACACCATTCCTTCCTTGCACATTTCTGTCCCTCTCACCATCCCTCCACTCTCTCAGGAGGCCATCTGGACCTGAAGTATCAGACTAGATAAAAAATAACTCTGGACTCTTGAGTTTGCGCTTGTTAAAGCAAAACACTGGCAGAGACAAGGCTGCAGAGTGGAGCCAGGTCAGACTATAGCACCTGGTGATGCTCCTGGGACACCCCATTGCATCCTGCAATTAGAAAGATGTAGGATGAAGCCATCCCCCCAAAAAAAAGGGGGATGAAGGGACCCCAGCAAGCCTGCAGCAGAAATCCAAGCTGTTCATCTCCGGTGGCCTAGAAGCTCCTTGGAGGAAAAGACTGGCCTAGAAACCATAGAATCATTAAGGCTGAAAGAGACCCTCTTAAGATCATTGAGTCCAACTGCCAACCCAGCACCATTCAGGCCATTAAACCCTGTCCCCAAGTGCCATGGCCACAGGCTTCCTGAACACCTCTAGGGATGGTTACTCCACCACCTCCCTGGGCAGCCTATGCCAATCCCTGACCACTCCTTCTGCAAGGCAGATTTTCCTAATACCCAACCTGAACCTTCCCTGGTGCAAGTTCAGGCCCTTTCCTCACCTCCTAAAGGGACCCCCACAGCTGCACTTCAGCCCTCCCAGGCAAACCTCAACTGCAAGGAGCCGGAGGCAGTGCCCGGACACCCACTGCTTGCCACCCCGCCAGGCGCAGGCGGTAGCACCCCCCAGCCCCGTAAGCGATGAGGCCGGGGACACCCCCCCACACCTTCCTCCCATCACCCTGCGGCCCCCGGGGTCCTCCCGCTGGGCTCGGCCCGGGGGTGGGAAAGGACCATGGAGGGGCGGGCGGTCCCTGCCCGCCCTGGGGGGGAGCGAAGCTCGGCAGCCCACTCCCCCGCCTGCCCGCTGGCTGCTGCCGCCTCTCCTCGCCGCTCGGCCGGGACTACGCCGCCTCCGCCACCGCCGCCTCCATCTTGTGCGTGTGTCCCCTGCTTCCCCCCCCCCGCCGCTCCCCTTCCCCTCCACACAGCACCGGGAGCGGCGGGGGCGCTGGANGGATTTAAAGAGGAGGAAAAAAAAAAGGGGGGGGGAGGGAGGAAAAAAAAAGATTAAAAAAAAAATCCCCCCAAAAGAAGGCGGCGGCAACGCTGGAGACGGCCGCGGCGGCGGCGCGCTGAGGCGGCCCAGGTAAAGCGCTGCGCGGGAGGCCGCAACACCCTTCCCTCAGGGGGTCTCTCCTCCCTCACACACCCCCGCGCCGGGGTCGCGGGAAGGTGACCGGGCGGGCGGGACGGAGCCGAGGGAGGCAGGTGCGCTAACAGCCTGCGGACTCCCGCTTCGTTCCCGAGCGGCGATAGCGGCCCCGCGGCTCCTCGCCGAGAAGGGGGTGGCGGCGAAGAGCTCCTGTAGAGTGGGACCGGGAAGCGCCGTGTCAGCCGAGCCCCCCCCTTGCCGCCATCTTGGCCCCCCCTCTCCGCGTCGTCCGCGGGCGCCCCGCCCACCTTCTCCCACCTTATTGGCCCAGGCGCGGCCGAGCGCACACCTCCTTAGGCCCGCGGCTCCTTGCTTTGCTATTGGTGGCGTGCCTGCGATGGATGGCGGCGGCAGCCAATAGCCTCGTGGCACTGCTGCGTGCTTTGCCCGCCTAGGTCCCGCTCTCCGTAGGGACTTGTTCCGCCCCCGGGGTCGGTGTGGGCGCACCTGGGCAGGGCCCGGGGCTGAGGACAGGGTGGCTCATCGCACCCTCCGCACCCTCTTTTCCCACTGGTGTGTGGTTTTTTTTTTTTGGCCGGGTCTTTGGTGGATCCTGACCTAGATCACCGGGTGCATCTGGAGCTCTCTACAGGGCTCCCCTGGCCTTTGGTGCACAGGAGAGCTCCAGAGAGAGCTCTCGGCTGGCAGCTGGCACAGCTTATGGCATGGCATAGTTCCTTCAGAGTACTGCTGGGGCCAGACACAGCTCAGGACATGTGATGGTTCTCTCAGAGTACTGCTGAGGCCAGACTACCTCAATTTTTCCCCACAGCTCAATATTGCACCCTGCCAGCTTTGCAGCCTGGTGCATCTCCCGTCAGCTGGATCGGGCTGCAGGAGGGTTGAGGAAGATGTGGTGTGCTGGGGCAGCAGCTCCGTGTGGCATCTGCTGAGTACCAGCACGCTTCACTGTAGGCATCAGTGTGGGCATGAGGAGCACTGACCCTAGGCAAGTGAATGAGGGGAATATGGGCTCGTGGCCGGGAGGACTGTGGCAGGAAAGAGGCTGAGGTCTGCAGTGTGAGAGGGTCCTCAGCCCTTGCAGATGGGCAGTGCCGAGTTGTGTGGGGGCACGTCACAGGCAGTGCCCTTGCTGTGGAGGATCCACTAGTGCTGGGTTTCCCAGGCTCTGTGCCCCACAGGGGGCTGCGCTCTGATACTGTTCCATGTGAGGATCTCTCCAGGTTCTTTCCAGTGGAGCTTTCAACCCCTTATAAGAAATTCAAGTCTCCTGGTTGAGTTGCTGCTTCTTGGTCACAGCCTTTCTTTGGTCCCCAGATAGGAAAGCTGCTGCTCGGAAGAACTGAACTGCTCCTGAGTCAGCTCCTGGAGTAGAAATCAGTTGATCCCCGGTGGCTTTGTGTGTTACAGCCACGCTGCTGGCTCGGTTGTGCTCTCTAGGAACCTCATCCCCTGCTCCTGGCACAATCCCCAGCGGAAATGGACGATGGGAGGGTTTTGGAAAGCCTTGAGCACACTGTGGCCATGGGACAACTGTTTGAACTTTCTGCTTTCACATCAGCAACCTTTGTCCGTGGCGGGGCAGAGTCAGCGTGGGCTGCAATAGCATTTAACCCTTGCAGAGTTGGGTCTGCTCAGCCTTTCAGCACGCATGGGGGCTGTTTGCAGAGGGATTCTGGTTTATCCCTGGCTGGGGAAATGTTTTCAAGTGTGCCAGGAAGACCAAAACATTCCTAGATTGCTGCTTAGAAGCTTTTGTTGTTGCAGACAAGGTCACAGCGTTCAGCTCGGTGTGTCTGGGTTCATTTCCTTGCTGCTTTCAAGCTAATTTGGAGGTGGGTAGCTGCGTCTCTCTCAATTTCCAGATGCATGTCTTACCCCTGGCACTCAGCTCTCCTTGGCAGCAGTTGCTGTTGCTGTTTCAGGTGCTTTTGTGGAGCACTAAGTAATTGTGTGTTCTGCAAATGGTTTGTGGCAGTTGTTTGCTGTGGTGGAGATCCACTCTGGGTAATTCCTTTAGACAATCTACTGATTGTTTCACTAAGGCAACAGGAGCTGCGTCTCCTTGGCTCTCCCTTCAGCAGGTGAAATAAGCCTCGGGGTGCTTGCTTCGTTGAAAATCCTCATCCTTCAGCACTCCCAGCCTCTTTTTTCTCTTGATCACAATATTCATTCTGAGCATGCTCAGCTCATGCTAATTACTTTCTCTTCCAGTATCTTTTTTTGCTCATGTATCTTCTTGCATCCAGTATCTTCTCTGCTTATAACCCACCTGAACTGTAAGAGGAGCATTCAGCAGCAGGATTTTCTAGTTCATTTGGAGACCAAGTTGCTTTTACATCTTCATTTTAAAGTTCTTCCCCCCCTCTACTGACTGAAGCTATTGGGTCTCTGCAGTCTGCTGATCAAGTGGCTAATTAGAATTTTGAGGCAGAGGTTCCTGAAATGGATGGCACTTGGGTGGAACTTGTGCCCTGCAGGCTCCGTCCTTGTGTGTGTGGGCGCTGAAACTGGCACCTGCAGCTTGTTTCTGTGGCTGCAAAGGAGAGGTTGGAAGCTTCCCAAAGCTTGTTGTGTTTCTTAGGATGCAGGCTGTGTCATGGCTTAGCCTCGTGGCTCACAAAGAGAAACTTGTTGCTCCTGGAGTTTGTGGCACCTTTCTGGGAAAAGCTCGGGTCTCCTTGTAGGTGCTGCACAGTGCTGCTGGCTCTGACTTGTAGGACTGAAGATTTGTGGAGCTGTGTCTGTGTCAGAGCAGAAATAATGCAGCATCCAAGTGTAAATTCTGGGTTTGCAGTGTGGGTCCCACAGAAGAGGGGCTAAAAGTGTGGGTTGCTCCAAACAAGGGTGAGGTGCTTGTTCAGGCCTCTGTGTAGTGACAGATAAGCCCTGGGCTGACTTATCTTAAGGAGATTTTACATTTGTTTTCCTTTGTCTCCCCTCCAGCTTGTCACAGCCTCAGCCCTTTCCTTCCCGTCCTTGATGCTGCTCTTCTCACTTGCATTCCTCACTTGGCCTCCTCTCTGCTCTCCCTCTTTGCTGCCTCCCTTCTTTGCCTGCATATCGCTGGGCTCCTGCTGCTGTGTCTCTGTCCTCCCCCAGCTCATCTCACCAGTTCCAGGCTTCTGCCTCGCTGCCCCTTGATGGGCACCTCCTTAATGTCAGGGGATGCCTCTCGAATCATTATCTGAGCTTCTGATTAGCACTTTGTGAAGGCAGAGCTGGCTTGGGCTCTTCGTTAAGGCTCGGAGCAAACAACCTTTGCAGTCTAGAAGCTGTCCTGCTCCTTTGCTGCTCCTATCCATGTGGACTCTGCATGCAGAACCAGCTTAGGAGCCTGAACATGGATTGTGGCTTGAGCAGAGCTAATGCTGAGCTCGTAAGTGCATCCTGGAGCCCTGTGCTTGTTCCCATGCTCATTCCCCTTTGCTTCCTCGTGGATCCCACTGAGGAGCAGAAGGGATAGGTAGCACATTGTGAGGTGTGGTTGACAGAGCCGTTATCGTGGTGCCAGGGGAGATTTAGGTTGGAGTTGAGGCAAAATGTCTTTGCTGCAAGAGTGGTCAGGGATCGGCACAAGGCTGCCTAGGGAGGTGGTGGAGTTCCCCTGCCTGGAGATGTTCAAGAAAGGTGTGGCCATGGTGCTTGGGGCCATGGTTTGGGGGCCATGGTGGTGTTGGGTTGTTGGTTGGACTGGGTGATCTTGGGGATCTTCTCCAACCTAAACAATCTGCAATTCTATGATCTTGGCAGTTGAACAGGCCTCAGCAAGCCTGCAGTTGCTGGAGCCTCCAGCAGAAACGTTGCTGTGTTGCAGCACTGAGTGAGTTTTGGAGTGGTGACTGCTCCTTGCTCGTGGCCTTGGCTCATGCTGTCTCTGTCCTGTTCTGTGGCAGGGTCCCTGGGCCACAGCGATGAGGAAGCCTCGGCGGAGGTCCCGGCAGGCCTTGGAGGGCAGACGTTCCCCCTCGCCCTACAGCCTCAAGTGCTCCCCGACTCGGGAGACGCTGACCTATGCCCAGGCCCAGCGCATCGTGGAGGTGGACATCGATGGGAGGCTTCATCGCATCAGCATCTATGACCCCTTGAAGATCATCACCGAGGATGAGCTGACAGCCCAGGACATCACAGAGTGCAACAGCAACAAGGAGAACAGCGAGCAGCCGCTCTTCCCCTCCAAATCGAAGAAGGCACCTTCCAAAGGCAAGAAAAAGGAGTCCTGCTCCAAACATGCACCAGGGACATCTTTACACTTACCCCAACCCAAATTCCGCCTGCTGGACTCTTTCAGCCAGCCAGACGCTGCTCCTCTCCCAGCTGCCTACTACCGGTACATTGAGAGACCTCCGGAGGACCTCGACGTGGAGGTGGAGTATGACATGGATGAGGAGGACCTGGCGTGGCTGGAAATGGTCAACGAGAAGAGAAGAGATGATGGCTACGGGACAGTTTCTGCAGACACTTTTGAGCTGCTGGTGGATCGCTTGGAGAAGGAATCGTACCTGGAGAGCCGCAGCAGCAGCGCTCAGCAGTCACTCATCGACGAGGATGCCTTCTGCTGCGTCTGCATGGACGATGAGTGCCACAACAGCAACGTCATCCTCTTCTGTGACATCTGCAACCTGGCTGTGCACCAGGAGTGCTACGGCGTGCCCTACATCCCCGAGGGGCAGTGGCTTTGCCGCTGCTGCTTACAGTCCCCTTCTCGGCCTGTGGACTGTGTCCTTTGCCCAAACAAAGGTGGAGCCTTCAAGCAGACCAGCGACGGGCGCTGGGCTCATGTGGTTTGTGCCATCTGGATCCCGGAGGTCTGCTTTGCAAACACTGTGTTCCTGGAGCCCATTGAAGGGATAAGTAATATCCCCCCGGCTCGGTGGAAGCTCACATGCTACATCTGCAAGCAGAAGGGCATGGGAGCTGCTATCCAGTGCCACAAGGTGAACTGCTACACTGCCTTCCACGTCACCTGTGCCCAGAGGGCTGGGCTCTTCATGAAGATTGAACCCATGAGGGAGACTGGCATCAACGGCACAACGTTCAGCGTGCGGAAGACTGCCTACTGTGGCAGTCACTCCCCACCCAGCACGGTGAGGAAAGGGTCTTCAGCTGCTAGTGCTGAGGGGCAGGAGGATACTGTGAAGGAGGAGAGAGAGGAGGAAGCCAATTCTGCCCCTCCCAAAGGATCTCTGAGAAAGAACCAGGTGAAGTTGAAGCAGAAGATCAAAAAGGAGCCTGGCGATGTGACCAGTGGGTGTTCATCAGCACCCATGGTGACAGTCACACAAATCCCCTCTTACAGGTGGGTGCTGCAGGTGTGGGGAAGGGGGTGGGCAGGGTCTGCTTTGAGGGCTCAGTCCCTCTTGTTGTCAGTCTTGGAAACTAGAAGAGTCAAGACCCAGCCATAGCTGTGTTCAGAGTGCTCTGCAGCATCACTCCAGAGCAGTGTTCTCCCACAGGAGTGTCGCTGGCACACTCTGCTTTCCCTGCTCTGCTGAGCAGCCATCCCAGACTGCTGTGTGCCACAGAATCTGTGGTGGTCCCCAAGAGCAATCACCCATCTACCACCTTAGTTCACACAGATGGCTCTGAAGGTGCTTTTAAAACACTTGAGGCATTCCAGCTTGGCAGGCAGACAGGGGTCATCCTGCTATTCATATTTATATTAATCTCCTGACTTCTTAATTCCTCCTTTAATTACAGAGCATGGCAGACCTGTCAGTGCTGCAAGCAGCTTTGGATTTGCCTGTGGATTATTTTTTTCTCCCAGCTCTTTTCTCATCAGAAGTAGGTAGTGCTGAATCCTTGGTGCCTTAGGAAGTGTAGTGATGTCACTGGGATTTGAAGAGATAAGCTTTGGAAAAGTACTGATAAGGCACCATGTGTAGTCTAAGAGATGGTTTGAGAAGGTTAGAACAGATGGAGCATTACTCTTGGACTCCTGTCAGGTTGGTGTCCCAGGCTCTAGCTTAATAACATCAGACCAAAGTGATCCCCAGGAAGGTCCTTGACACTGAAAGTAGTTTTGAAACCAAGGCTTGGAGTGATTGGTGGTTGAGTGCAATGACCATGCTGTGGCGTGTGCCTGGGGACAGCCTCTAGCCAAGCTGCTACTAACCTAGGAAGTCACAAATGGCTTCGTGGTGGGCAGGTCCCAGGGTGTACCAGCTGCAGGTGTGGCTCAGAACGTTCACACCACAAAGTCAAAACAGTCAGACTATGGAATCATAGAATGGTTTAGGTTGGAAGGGACCTCAGAGTTCATCCAGTTCCAAATCCCTGCTGTAGGCAGGGACACCTCTTACTAGAACAAGGTGCTCAAGGCCTCATCCATCCTGGCCTTGAACACCTCCAGGGGGATTGTGGAGCACAGAATCACTGAATGTGATCAATGAGCAACCTGTGCCAGTGTCTCACCACCCTCACTGTAAAGAAGTTCTTCCTAACACAGTTTGAATCTCCCCTCTGCCAGTTTAAACCCATTACCCTTGCCCTGTCATTACAAGACCTTGTAAGTAGTCCTTCCCCAGCCTTCCTGTAGCCCCCTTCAGATACTGGAAGGCCATTATAAGGTCTCCTTGAAGCCTTCTCTTCTCCAGACTGAAAAGCCCCAACTCTCTCAGCCTGTCCTCATAGCAGAGCTGCTGCAGCCCTCTGAGCATCTTTGTGGCCTCCCATGGACTTTCTCTAACGGTTCCATGTTCTTCTTGTGCTGGGGGCTCCAGAACTGCACACAGGACTCCAGGTGGGGTCTGAATCATCTCCTGGGGGAACAGTGCATTCCCCTGCAGTGCTCACTTGTAAGACTCAGCCTGACAGGGTGCTGGGCCAGCTCATTTCCACTACATCATCACCTAGAGAGGTTGGATCAGGTGATGCTTGGGGTCCTTTCCAACCTGGCGTTCTATGATCGAGACCCCTGATGGTATCTCTCACCAGGCTCTGCAGAGTCATGATTTGTAGGTGGCTTCATGACACTCTCTTTGCTCCCTTCAGGCTGAACAAACTCTGCAGTGGCCTCTCCCTGCAGAGGAAGAACCAGTTCATGCAGAGGCTCCACAACTACTGGCTGCTGAAGCGGCAGGCGAGGAATGGGGTGCCCCTGATCCGTCGCCTGCACTCCCACCTCCAGTCCCAGAGGAATGCCGAGCAGGTACCTGGTCCCCAGCTGAACCTCTGTGGGAGGGTGAAGAGCTTGCATCCCAGGAGAAGAAGTGCTTGATCACAGGATCACTGAGGCTGGAAAAGACCTCTGAGATCATCAAGTCCAGCCTATAACCTAACACCGTGACATCAGCTAAACCATGCCACCAAGTGCATGGCTGGCAAGGGGAGTGAGGGTGGATCAGTGGGTGACCTGCTCAGAGTCTCTTTTGATCTCTCTTTGGTGTGCTCACGCCTGGAGAGCTGAGTCAGTGCATCAGTGGGATAGCCCTTATGTCACTGGAGCTGGTGTTGATGGACCAGCAGGTTAAGAGTTTGTCCTCTGAGTCAGGAGCCCCAGGATTGTGCAATGATGTGATGGGCCTGTGGTGAGCTGATCTTTCAGATGTGTCACAAACCCACGTTCCTCAGGTGTGATTGAAGGTCCCTTCCTCAAAACGTGGGTGTCAGCTCCAGAGTCTTGGCCACCTTCCAGTTTGGGTCATTCTTCCTGCAGCTTCTGTGATTCCTGACCCTCCCATGCACATTCATGTGGAAGTTTAGACATAATCATCAGCTCTGGACTCCTTTGCTTCCTCCTCTGAACTGATGTCCAAAGTCATTTGATCTCAGTGCTGTTAGAGAGCTCTGCTTTGGGCCAAGAAGTGGGTGGTGAATTAATGAAGCAGTTGGGACTGTCCCCTCTGCTGCAGGCTGGCAGGAGGTGCTGTGCACGTTGTGCATGTATCTTTTGGCTGAACTTGGAGGAATTTCTTGGCTTTTGGTTTGCATGAAGCCTGCTCTGTGTGATTAAGAGACAAACTATTTCCCACTCCTCAGCCTGGAGCTTGGGGAAGTTCAGCATTTCCTTGGTGTATTAAGTTGGCAATTTACCAGAAGTAACTCCTTGAAAACGAACATCCAATAAGTAGAAACCGTTGGGATCTTGTGGAGCAGTTGTCCTCTCCTGGTGATCCTGTTGGGGATGTTTGCCCTTCCCTCAAACCCATGCAAAGAGCTGCAGCTTCAGGAGAGGCAGGATGATGGCTTCACAGAGCCACTGACCTGTGTCTCGGAAGGTGTGTGCTCATCTGCCAGCGCTGGCTGCTCCTTTGTGTTTTGGCAAATCTCTTTCTATGGCTCTGTGTCTCTTTGGCTACAAAGAGGACAAGAATAGCTCTTCACTCCTGCACTTTTCCCTTTGTGCTGCAGACTCTTTGGGCTGCCTCTTTGATGCACAGCAGCCAACAGAAGAATATTCAGCCTCTGTAATGAACCTGGATACGAGAGCAGGGAGGGTGTAAATGAGCACATGCTGAAGTGAGCTCCCAGAGCGTGGGATTTAGAGCCAGCTCCACAGAAAAGGTGGAGCGCAGCAGCGGTGCAGTGGCAGACAGCTGAGTGTTGGGGAATGGGCTGGATGAGAGTGGGCAGGAGGAAGGCTGGGAGCACCTCATGCCTAGGAAGAGGGGGAAAGGCAGGAAGCCAGTTCTTGCTTTCATCTCCCCCCGCTGCTGTGTCTTGCAGAAGGAGCAGGACGAGCAGACCAGTGCCGTGAAGGAGGAGCTGAAGTACTGGCAGAAGCTGCGGCACGACCTGGAGCGGGCACGGCTGCTGGTGGAGCTGATCCGCAAGAGGGAGAAGCTCAAACGGGAGCAGGTGAGTTCAGCTGTGGCTGCCAAGTTGCTGCCTCCAGCTTTGTTCTCATGCAGGAATCACAGAGTTGTTCTGGTTGGGAGAGACCTCTAAGGTCGTTGAGTCCAGCCACACACCCAGCACCACCCTGGTGGTTAAACCATGTCCCAGAGTCTACCAGCAGTGAGTCTGCCAGGCTGGTGGTGTGGCGACCTGAGGTTTCAGAGCTGGGGTGATGATTCAGGAGAAACTGGAGGAAGACACCTCTGCAGTATCCTGTCCTGGATAACTGCTCATCAGTATCCTCTGTCCCTAGGTCAAGATTCAGCAGGCTGCTATGGAGCTTCAGCTGACCCCTTTCAACGTCCTTCTGCGCACCACGCTGGACCTGCTGCAGGAGAAGGATGCTGCCCAGATCTTTGCAGAGCCTGTGAACCTGAACGAGGCAAGTCTCCTTCCTAGGGCTGTCTGATGGGCTGTAGGTGGCTGGCAGAAGCTCATGTGCTCTCCTAAGCCTGCAAGCACAAACTACCTTGTCCCAAGATGCTGGTGGGCTAAAGAATATCTCAGAGAGGACACAGAATGTGGATGTCCTGGGCCAGAAAAGGGTGTTTGTGTTCTGGGAGCTTCAATAGGTCAGGCAAGTAATGTCTGCAGAGCCAGGATCATAGAATCAGAAAGGCTGGAAAAGACCTCCAAGATTCACAGGTTGTATCAGGTTGGAAGGGACCCTCAAAGGTCATCTTGTCCATCCCCCTGCAGTCAGCAGGGACACCTCTAACTAGGGCAGGCTGCCCAAGGCCCCATCAAGTCTGCCCAGGGCCTCAACCACATCTCTGAGCAGCCTGTTCCAGTGTCTCACCACTGTCACTGTGAAGAACTTCCTCCTGCTGTCCAGCCAAAATCTCCCCTGCTCCGGTTTGCCTCTCATCCTATTGCTAAAAGCTTTGGGAGCAGTCCCTCCCCAGCCTTCCTGCAGGCTCACTTCAGATATGCAGCTCGAAGGTCTCCCTGGAGCTTTCTCATCTGTAGGCTGAACAACCCCAAGTCTTTCAGCCTGTCCCAATAGAAGAGGTTCTGCATCCCCCTGATCATCTTCATGGCTGTCCTCTGGACCTGCTCCAGCAGGTCCATGTCCCTCTTGTGCTGAGTATCCCTTAGCTGCACGCAGCACTCCAGGTGAGGTCTCACCAGAGCAGATCGAGTCCAGCTGTTAACCCAGCGCTGCCAAGGGCACCACTAAACCGTGGCCCTCGGCACCACCGCGTCTCCATGCCGTGTCTGCCTTGCCTGGGTGGCACAGGAGCCAAGTGCCCCTCGCTGGTGGAAGGGGCAGCCAGGTGCTGGCGCTGGGCTGGTAAATGGTGTTTGTAATTGTACAGGTTTTATATGTTTAGGTTCCAGATTACCTGGAATTCATTTCCAACCCAATGGATTTTTCCACCATGAGGCGGAAGCTGGAGTCCCACCTGTACCGAACCTTGGATGAGTTTGAGGAAGACTTTAACCTTATAGTTGCCAACTGCATGAGGTATAATGCTAAAGACACCATTTTCCACCGAGCAGCTGTCCGCCTCAGGGACCTGGGGGGAGCCGTTCTGCGCCACGCACGGCGGCAGGCGGCCAGCATCGGCTTTGACCCTGCTGTGGGGATTCACCTGCCTGAGTCACCCAAAACCAAGGACTTTTACCGCTTTTCCTGGGAGGATGGTGAGTGCTGGGCAACCTCTCTGTGCTTTCAGGCACCTCATAACCCCCCGCTTTGTCCGGCCGCGCGGCACAGCCTGCCTGCAGCTCGCAGCCGGCGGTCAGGGTGCAGGAATGTTCGCAGCTTTCTGGTCACAGCTTGTGTCAGGTTGGGAGGGACCCTCAAAGGGCATCTTCTCTGACCCCCTGCAGTCAGCAGGGATGTTCCCAACTGGAGCAGACTGCCCAGAGCCACACTGAGTCATGGAATCATAGACTCTGAGGGGCTGGAAGGGAGAAAGCTCATCCAGTTCACCCTCACCTGCCAGAGCAGGATCTCCTATACCAGATCACACAGGAACTCATCCAGGTGGGGTTTGACTATCTCCAGAGGGAGACTCCACAGCCCCCCTGGGCAGCCTGTTCCAGAATTCTGTCTCCCTTACAGGTTAAAAAATCCTCCTCATGTTTAAACGAAACTTCCTCTGCCTCAGCTTCCACCATTGCCCTTGTCCTGGCACTGGCATCACCCAGCAGAGCCTGGCTCCAGCCTCCTGGCACTCACCTACACATCTTTATAACCATTGCTGAGGTCACCTCTCAGTCTCCTCTTCTCCAGGCTCCCAGCCCCAGCTCCCTCAGGCTCTCCTCCTAACAGAGCTGTTCCATTCCCTTCAGCATCTTTGTGGCTCTGTGCTGGACTCCCTCCAGCAGTTCTATGTCCCTCTTGAGCTGGGGGGCCCAGAACTGGACACAGTACTCCAGATGTGGCCTCCCCAGGGCAGAGTATAGGGGCAGAAGAACATCTCTTGACCTACTCAGCACAGCCCTTCTAATCCACCCCAGAATGGCATTGCCTCTCCTGGTCCCCAGAGCACACTGCTGGCTCATGCTCACCCTCCCATCCACCAGGACCCCCAAATCCTTTTCCCCTTTGCTGCCTTCCAGCAGGTCAGTCCCCAACCTATACTGGTCCCTGGGGTTGTTCTTTCCCAGGTGCAAGACTCTGCACTTACAGATCAGACTCTACATTGATTCTGACCTTGAGTGTCTCCAGGAATGGGACCTCAGTCTCATCCCTGGGCAGCCTGCTCCAGTGTTTCACCACTCTCATTGTGCAGAACCTCTTCCTGATGTCCAACCTGAATCTCCCCTGCCCCAGTTTCAAACCACTGCCCCTTGTCCTGTCACCACAGGCTTTTCTAAGCAGTCCCTCCCCAGCCTTCCTGTAGGTTCCCTTCAGACACTGAAATGAGCTCTAAGGCCTCCCTGAAGCCTTCTCATCTGCAGATTGGACAACCCCCATTTGTTCAGCCTGTCTTTGCAGGGGAGATGCTCTCACATTACTTCTCCCATCTGCTCTTACCTCCTGTAGAGCCTCGAAGAGCAGGATTTCAGGTGACTTGGGCTCTCACAATCACAGAACTGGTTTTGGTTGAAAAGGCCCTTTCAGATCATTGAGTCCAACCACGAGGCTCTGCTGAGCACAGCCTCCAGCTCTGTGCCCTGCTCTGGTGGGCACCATCCCTCCAGCAGAGCCAGAGCAGTGACAAACAGGTCCTGCTGGCCACTCCCCTCTGTGCTCCAGGGTTAACAGTTCCTAAATCCCCAGACTAAAGCAGTTGGTTCGTGAATGGCAGCAGGGGGATGAGACATAGCAGTGGTCTCAAACGCTTCTCCAAGGAGCCTGACTCCCTGCTCCCCTCTTTTGATGCAGTGGATAACATCCTGCTCCCAGAGAACCGGGCTCACCTCTCCTTGGAGGCCCAGCTGAAGGAGCTGCTGGAGAAGCTGGACTTGGTGAGCACCATGAGGTCCAGCGGCGCCCGGACGCGTCGCATCCGGCTGCTGAGGCGGGAGATCAACTCGGTTCGGCAGAAGCTGGCCCAGCAGCAGAGCAAGACCCTGCCCAACGGGGAGCCTGTGCCCTGGGAGGAGGGGCTGGAGAAGACGTCGAGGGAAGGGGATGAGGAAGGGGAGAAAGGTGAGAGGTGGCAGATGGCAATGGCTGCTGGGACTGTGCAGTAACTCTACAATGCTCAAGGAGATTCTTTATTCCCGTAGCAGATGATGCCAAGCCCCCACATCCTCCAACCCTGGAGCCCACGGGACCTGCCCCCTCCCTCTCGGAGCTGGACTCTCTGCAGGACCCTCCGAAGCTCAAACCCATCAGTGAAAACAAGTCACTGACTCAGCTGCAGAAGAGGGTGGTGCCAGACAGGGAGCTCTTTGAGAAGCAGGCTCTGGAGCGGGAGAGCAGAGCCTTCCAGCGCCTGCTCAGCGACAGGGGCCTCAACGGGCTGGCCCTGCCCGCCTCCAACGGCCCCGACAGCCCCTGCCTGGGCGGCGTGGGCCGGCGCACCTCTGTGCTCTTCAGAAAGGCTAAGAACGGGGTGAAGCTGCAGAGGGGCCTGGACTGCTCCCTGGAGAACGGGGAGGACCACGGGCAGAGCGGGCAGCATTCGCCCTCCTGCCCTGCTGCGGAGCGGCCAGCGCGGAAGAGGGCACAGAGCAGGGCCTGCAGCGAGAGCGATGGAGAGAAGTCCCCCAGGCAGGCAGGGCAGAGAGGTAATTCCTGAGGGGGCTCTGTTCTGTACCCTTGGAGTCTGCGAGGTGGGGCTGAGCGAGTGGGAACTCAGGAGCTGAGCAAAGACATCTGCATCCAGGCTGCAACTACCGAAGGGAGGCTGTAGCCAGCTGGGGTTGGACTCTTCTGCAACAGAACAAGGGGACAGAGTCTCAAGTTGCGCCGGGGGAGGTCTAGGCTGGATGTTAGGAGGAAGTTGTTGGCAGAGAGAGTGATTGGCATTGGAATGGGCTGCCCAGGGAGGTGGTGGAGTTGCCGACCCTGGAGGTGCACTTAGTGCCATGGTCTGGTTGATTGGACAGGGCTGTGTGATAGGTTGGACTGGGTGAGCTTGGAGGTCTCTTCCAACCTGGATAAAGTTATCTAAAGAAGAGTGTGGCCAGCATGGCTATGGAGGTGCTCCTGCCCCTCTGCTCTGCCCTAGTCAGGCCACATTTGCAATACTGAGTCCAGTTCTGGGCTCCCAGTTCCAGAGAGACAGGGAACTGCTGGAGGGAGTCCATCAGGGGCTACAAAGATACTAAGGGGCCTGGAGCAGCTCTGTGAGGAGCAATGGCTGGGAGCCCTGAGGCTGTTGAGCCTGGAGGAGAGCAGCCTTAGAGGGGATCTGCTCAGTGCTCAGCAAGAGCTAAAGGGTGGGGGGCAAGAGGCTGGGGTCAGACTCCTGTCAGTGGTGCCCAGAGACAGACAGGACAAGGGGCACAAACCCAGGAGGTTCCACCTGAATGACACAGAGTGAAAGGAAACCTCTGAGTGACAGCAGTGTGATTGTTCTTAATTCTGTGTTGACAGCCATTGTGGGACAGTTCCACCTGGACTCAGCCCACACCTCTAACATTAACTTGAAGGTTTTTAGCTGTTAGAAAGTGGCCAGCAAATGGAGTGGGAGGGAAGGAATTGAGTGTGAAGGTTAACTTAGCAGGACAGGTTAAAGGAGACACAAATGGCTGCTCCAGAGAGTTGGGAGTCTCTCCACATTGTCTGCCAGGACCTGTGACCGAGTGAGCTGTGCTCTCCTGGGCCTGTTCCCATGGGCAGGGACCAGCCTGATAGCCCAGCCTGGTCCCTGGCAGTCAGCCTGCAGTCTCCATGTCCTTCCCAGACAGACTGGAAGCCAGATGAACAAGTGGTTTGTTTCCTGGCCTCTGGGCTTCTCAAGCAGGCTGGGTGCTGAGTGGAGCTCTGCTGTGACATCCCTGGGCCCCTCTGCAGTGCTGCTGCTTCCGAGGCAGCCCAGTTTGTCGTCTGCTGGGGTAGAAACAGCTTCTCTTTGTCACCTTTTGGGTTGCTGCTGAGTCTGGAGAGCTCAGTGTGGTGTTTCCCTTTCTGGCTGAGGTACTCAGCAGCTTTGTGGCTGGCAGTCCTGTGGCAGTGACCTTACCTGAGCTTTGGCAGCAGCTCTGTGTGTTGGTGCTGCTGTGTTGGGCTGATTCCATTCTCTCCTTGGCAGGAGTCGCCAACGGCTTTGCGAAGCGCACCGAGAGCGGCTCTGACTCCGAGTGCAGCTCTGGCCTGGGTGCTGGGCTGGTGTTTGAAGCCTGCAGTTTTCCTTCTCCTGGCAGTGGCCTGATGCCCCCCAAGCGCAGCCGCGGGAAGCCAGCTCTGTCCCGGGTGCCCTTCTTGGAAGGGGTGAACGGAGACTCCGAGCACAGCAGCTCAGGTGAGAAGAGCTGCAGAGCAGCCCTGCTCTGGGGGACGCTCTGCTCTGGTCCCACCACCCCGTGGGGCTGCCACCCATCTGAACCAGGCCAAGCAGGCCTCAGTGCCCACCAGGAGCCTGCACAAACTCCTCCAGGTTTCTCATCAGGCTGCTCACCTGCTGCTGCTTGTTAGAGGTGTAGGTTATGGCATCAAACACTTCTCCTGCTTTCACTGCTCTCCTTGAGTGGCAGCAGGCACAAACTGGAACCCAGGAGGTTCCACCTGAACAGAAGGAGAAACTTCTTTGGTGCGAGGGTGCTGGAGGCCTGGAGCAGGCTGCCCAGAGGCGCTGTGGAGTCTCCTTCTCTGGAGAGCTTCCAGACCCTCCTGGGCAGGCTGCTCTGGGTGCCCCCTGGGTTGGACTGGATGATCTCCAGAGGTCTCTTCCAACCCCAGCTGGGATCCTGGGATCAGTAGCTGGACAGTTGGTTTGATACAAAAAAACCCTCCAAAACCCAGAACACTGAAACTCAGCTTTCTGCTTGCTGCAGAGGCACAGAGAAGGACAAATGAAAGCAGAAACACTGCCAGGATGTTTCAGGCAGAGCAGCAGTTCACCTGGTGCAGCTGATTGCTACTGAGCTGCTGCAGGCCTGCATGCCTGGGGTAGCTGACTCTCTGATTTCTTCTTCTAGCACAACCACCCTGCTTGTAGTCACCCTCCCAAGTCTTGTCTCCCTCTCTCCCTCAGGTAGGACTCTCCTGATGGCCTTTGAGAGTCAGGCTGAGCTGGAGCCCTTGGAGCTGGTGTGGGCCAAGTGCCGTGGTTACCCTTCCTACCCTGCCCTGGTAAGTGCCCTGCTGCTCTTAGAGCCTGCTCAGGCAGCCCACAGCACAGGGCCAGTGTGCAGTGTGAGCAGACAGGAGGGTGCTGAGGCACTGGAACAGGTTGCCCAGAGGAACTGTGGAGGCTGCAGGCCTGGAAGTGTTCAGACAGATTGGATGGGGCCTTCAGCTAACTGCTCTGGCAGGAGGTGTCCTGGCAGGGGCATTGGAACTGGAGGATGCTTAAGGTCCTTTCCAACCCAGCCCATTCTATGAATCCACAGCACCACACACTCAGGACCTTTCACCTTTTTAAGGGACTGACTCCCCTTGCACAGGGGAAGCCTCAAGGACAGGAGCATCCTTTCAGAGATTCCAGGACTGCTGCTTTTGCCATCCTAAGGAGATTGTCATTGTCTAGCTGGAGTAGACTGAGAGAAAAGGTTACAGACAGTGCTGCTTAAAGGGTTTGTGCTGAAATCTTTCCCTCTCTCTCTAGATAATCGATCCCAAGATGCCACGTGAGGGTTTGCTCCACAATGGAGTCCCCATCCCAGTCCCACCCATGGATGTGTTGAAGCTTGGGGAGCAGAGGCAGACAGAGGCAGAAGAAAAGCTCTTCCTTGTTCTTTTCTTTGACAACAAGAGAACCTGGTGAGTGTGTGGAGAGGCAGGTCCTGTGCTGAGTGCTGTTAGGTCACAGGCTGGGCTTGGTGATCTCAGAGATTTCCAGCCTGAGTGATTCTGATTCTCTGGCAGCCAGGGAAGGGTTAACAGCATCTTGGCCGTTGGATTGTGGTGCTGATGTTAGCTGCACCCTGGAGTTAGATGTACAGCAGCCAAGAGGAGTGGAGCTGGGGAAGCCCTAAGAGCATGACCTCGGCTCAGGAATGCAGTTTTAACTGCTTGTTGGCCAGGCAGGAGGGATGTGCCCAGGGCTCAGCGCTAGAGCCAGTTCCCTTTAATCTCTTCCTCAGTGGCCATGGCACCTGGGGACGTGATTTAGTGGCCATGGTGGTGTTGGGTTGATGGTTGGCCTGGCTGATCTTGGAGGGCTTTGCCAACCAAACCAGTTCCATACTTCTATGACCACCTGGTCCAACCTCTCCAGGTAGTGGAGCTGAGCTGAGCTGCCCCAGCACTGCCAAGCTGAACCTTCAGACTGCTTCCCACTCTCGCAACAAAGACATTTTTCCTCATCTCCAACCTAACCCTCTCCTGGCACCATTTCAGACCATCTCCTCTCATTCTGTTACCTGGTACTGGGGAGCAGAGACCAAGCCACACCTGGCTCCAGCCTCCTTTCAGGGAGCTGTGGGAAGCCAGAAGGTCTCTCCTTAGGCTGAACAGCCTCCCTCGGCCATGCCTCCATCCTGGCCTGCCGCCGTTCTGCTCCCAGTTCCCCTGCTGTGTGCTCCCTTTCCCTTCTGTGACTGATTCCTTCCCGTTGCAGGCAGTGGCTTCCACGGGACAAAGTCTATCCCCTGGGCGTGGACGACACCGTGGACAAGCTGAAGATGATGGAGGGTCGCAAAACCAGCATCCGCAAGTCGGTGCAGGTGGCCTACGACCGCGCCATGAGCCACAGGAGCCGTGTGCGGGGGGACCACCCCTTCCTCACCTCCTCCTACCTGTAGGGCCCGGCCCTGCCTCCGCCCCCTTTGGCCCCCAGGCCCCCCCGTGGCGGCATAGAGGAGCATCCTGGGCCTCCGTGGTGGCAAAGGAGCATCTTGAGCCTCTGTGGTGGCAGAGAGGAGCATCTTGAGCCTCTGGTGGTGAAGGAGCATCTGGAGCCCCCATCGTGGCACAGAGGAGCGTCCCGACCCTCCGTGGTGGCAGAAGAGAGCATCCTGAACCTCCGTGGTGGCAGAGGAGCATCCTGAGCCTCTGTGGTGGCAGAGGAGCATCCTGAGCCTCCGTGGTGGCAGGGGAACATCCTTAAGTGCTGCCTCTCACCTCTGGCTGGGGGATGCTGTTCCCAGCAGTTCTCAGCACTCCTCTGACTACCCTGCAATGTGCCAAAAAAATGCCTGCCCAGCTTCTTTCTGAATGTGTCTTGCTGAAGAGCTGGCAGGAGCTGAAACGTAGAGTCCAGAGGGCCACGAGTGAGTGAGGTGGGAGAAGGTGATGATGGGGGACCAGGGGCAGGGAAGCAATCAGCCCTTGGCTATCCAAACCTCACACAGGTCTCTGCCTCCTCTCTCCCCACTGCTTGGTGGAGGTTTGGAAGTCATTCCCTAACCTTGAGTCATTGACCCACTGCAACCAAACCAGGTCCAAAAATTCCCAACTGGACTTTTTTTTTTGTGCCAAATCTAACCCAGTTTGCATTTTATTGGGGGGAGTTTATGACACTGATTGTCTCATCTCATTAAAGTGGGGGGGGGGGGAAGTAGCAGCTGGGAGCTCCTGTTGGGATCTTCCCACCTATGCTTGTGGTTTTCTGCTCTGTGCATGGGGGTGCAGCAGGACCCCCATGCACAGAGCTTTAAACATGACTTTTGTGCCTCCCCTAGCAGCTGATTTGGTAATGTTGACCATTTCAACCCTGGTTTTGACCATTTCAACCCTGATTTTGAGCATTTCAAGCCTCGTTTTTGTCACCCTGCTCCTTCCCAAGCCTATTTTTTGTCTCATGGTTGTAGTGCAGAAAGGAAAATCTCCTTTGTGTGCTTTGTTGTTTTGTTTTTCATTCTTTTGAGGACACAAAAACCTTTAATTTTTGGAGGTGTTTGAGGAGCTGGAGCAGCTCTGAGGGCACTGAGGTTGATCAGGGTTGGAGGGAGATGCATCTTTTGGTGGTGGTTTCCACACATTTGGGTGTAGGACTCCTTTTCCTTTCTTCCTTTTTGGGTTTTTATCCCTTTCTCTGATGTTTTTCCTCTGGCTTAAAGCCAAGAGCAGCACATCACCATTTCTGCCTTTTCACCTCCTCCCACACCCACACATCCTTTCCACCAAGGGATGTGTGTGGTGGGGAGGGGGTTCCAGCCTTGTCACCTGTGCAATCCCAGCTCTGTTGGACAATCCCTGGAATGATTTTCTTCTTTTTTTTTTTTTTTCCTGGGCGGGGTTTGCATCGTTAAAAACCAAAAAGAAATCCAAAAGGGACAAACCCCTCCCTGGGCAACACAGTGACAGAAACCCAGAAACCTCTTCCCCAACACCAGGGACTTTTTTTTGGGGGGGTTCTCTTTTTGTGTTTTGTTTTCCTCTTCTGTTTTTCCCCTTTTTTAACGTTGCTTTCAGAACCAAAGGTGCAGAGCAAGGCTCACAGAGCACTGGCACAGGCTCCCCAGAGAGGCTGTGGAGTCTCCTTCTCTGGAGCCTTTCAAGGCCTGTCTGGATGTGTTCCTCTGTGACCTGTGTTAGGATTGTCCTGCTCTGGCTGGGGGGGGGGGGGGGTGGACTCGATGATCTCCTTGGGTCCCTTCCAACCCCTAACATCCTCTGATCCTGTGATTGTAAGGTTGAAACTCATCTTGTTTTTTGCTGTGGATTTCATTTTTGGATGATTTTAACTCTTTTTTTTTCTTTGTTATCATACTGAAGAGAATGAGGAGGGGGGGGAGGGAGTGGATGGGGTCAGAGTATTGATTAATAATTAGTGGGGAGTAATCACTGCCATTTCTACTTGGTCTGCTTTTTTAAAGTACCACTTCTTATACATTGGGACATGGAACCACACTTTGAGGATGATTCCTGTAATATATCAAGAGCTGGGGCACAGGATTTTGTAATAATAATTAATAATAATACTAATTAATGATGCCTGTGGAGGGTGGCTGGGGAAGGCCTTTCGTGTACATAGCTGTAAAATACCAATCTAAATTATTTAGCCCTCCTGTCACCATCCCTCCAGCCCCTCACTTGCTGTCTCGGAGTCTTTCTTAGCTGCCCCCAGCTGTAATGTATCACCAGGGACTGTTCCTTGCTCCAGCTGGGAGCTCAGCTGTGATTCGTGACCTGTGTTCTATGTTTGGAGACCTTGGGAGCTGGGCTTGGGCTCTGCTCTGGTTTGGGTTTTGTTTAGTTTCTATTTGGGGGTTTTGAGTTGGTTGTTTGTTTTTTGGGGGGGGGAGTTCTTGGGGGTTTGTTGTTGTTTGGTTTTTAACCCTTTTTATTTACCTTTTTTTCTTTAATCTTTTTATTTCACTTTTTTTTTAAACCCTTTTTTAAAACCCTTTAGAAACAATTTTCCCTCCTTTTTTTTTCCTCTCCCTTTTTTCCCTCTTTCTTCCCTCCTTTTTTCTTCCTTTCTTCCCTCCTTTTGTTTTTCTTCCCTCCTTTTTCTTCCCTCCTTTTGTTTTTCTTCCCTCCTTTTTTCTTCCCTCCTTTTTTTTTCTTCCCTTTTTCTTCTTCCCTCCTTTTCTTCTTCCCTCCTTTTTTCTTCCCTCCTTTTTTCTTCCCTCCTTTTTTTCTTCCCTTTTTTCTTCCCTCCTTTTTTTCTTCCCTCCTTTTTTTCTTCCCTCCTTTTTTTCTTCCCTCCTTTTTTTCTTCCCTCCTTTTTTCTTCCCTCCTTTTTTTCTTCCCTCCTTTTTTTCTTCCCTTTTTTCTTCCCTCCTTTTTTTCTTCCCTCCTTTTTTTCTTCCCT